>OY978222.1:29342137-29839637 GCA_963854785.1 Vaccinium vitis-idaea
TCTCTGCCGAACCGACGAAACTGGACCGAACCGGACAAACCGAATCGACCTATACAAAATTGGTTTTTCGGTTCCATGTTTTTCCCGAACCAAGTTTTCCCGATTCAATAAAAAAATGTGTCAAAACCAGACCGTTTACACCCCTTAATGGTTTGGATTCGGAGTTTATGAGTGTATCCAAACCATTGATTACAACAAATGGACAATCTCAATCATGAATGTCTATGTCACTCCAAAACATGAACTCGAGTGGATCCAGATCCATTTCTTTGTTGGTGTTCATCTCTCGACATTGTATAGGATTGTAGTGCGCATTGGCAAAACTTTTCGACATTGTATAGGGTTGTAATTGTGTGTGTGTGTATGTAGACATATGTTTGTATGTATGTATATGGTTATAGTGATTCTGAGTCTATGACTACTATTTTGTGATTTTGAATCTGATCTCTCTCTCTCTCTCTCTCTCTCTCTCTCTCTCTCTCTCTCTCTCTCTCTCTCTCGCTCTCGCTCTTTCCATGGAGTCCAGATACATTTTCCCCTCTCTCTGCTGAATCAGCCGAACAGACAAAACCGGACCGAGCCGGACAAACCGAACCGACCTCTACAAAATCGGTTTTCGGTTCCATGTATTTCACGAACCGAGTATCCCCAATTCAATAAAAAAAATGTGCCAAAACTAGACCGAACCGGACCCATTACACCTCTTAATGGTTTGGATTCGGAGTTTATGAGCGCATCCAAACCATTGATTACAACAAATGGACGGTCTCAATCATAAATGTCTATTTCAGTCCAAAACATGAACTCGAGCGGATCCAGATCCGTTTCTTTATTGGTATTCATCTCTCGACATTGTATTGGGTTGTAGTGCACATTGGCAAAACTTTTCAGGCATAATCATCACGATACGAACCGATTGTTTTTTTTAGAATTTGCAGGGGTACTATATAATTGTATAAAAAAAATCAAGTTAATTTGACATTTATATAAAAAAAATATGGTCACCATGATCCATGGAATGGGGGGGCCTGCTGTGCACCAGCCGCATGGCACCGTGCCATGCGGCCATCCGAGCCGTCCATTGCGAAAATGAACGGCTCGGATTTAATCCGAGCTCAATGCAATCCGAGCCATTCATTATTGGATTAAATCCGAGCCGTGCATTTTCGCAATGGACGGTCGGATGGCCGCATGGCACGGTGCCATGCGGCTGTGCACAGCAGGGCCCCCGCCTCCATGATCCATCGATCTCTCTCTCTCGGCCCCCAGTTACTCCATAGTCACCATGGTCAATCTCTCTCTCTCTCTCTCTCTCTCTCTCTCTCTCTCTCTCTCTCTCTCTCTCTCGGGCCCCCAGTTTGTGACATGGTATGTCTTCCTCAATTACTGCCCTCGCCATCCCACTCCTTCTCCCGACCATCATCCTCGTCTAGAAACTTGGCGCCCAATTTTCCAACCCGCCATCAAAACTTGCCATCAAGACATGCATGCAGCCTGCAGGATCCCTTTTCTATGGATAGGCCAAAAATCAGATAATACGTTTTCATTTTTAACTTTTGTATTTGTAAATTTATCACGGGCCATGTGTTTTAACTCCCCCAACTTGGTTGATTGCTTGCCTAGCAAAAAAAAAAAAAAACTTGTTTGATTGCTGGGATTCCCTTTCATCTGCATCCGATTATAAAATGTTTTTCTTAAACTAAAAATAAACCTTGTATATTATGTTCTTTATTAGTTTAGATAAACCTTGCATTAGCCCTTAAACAAACATGAGGATGGGACTCGTAGTCCAATCCCAAGGTCTAATACTATCGAAAACAAACAGGGATTTGAAATTGGAGACGTATTGATAATCCCTTGGTATTATGAATCCTATCCTAATTTCATCACCTTATTAATTCCATCATTGCTAGTCGGATTATGAAACGGGGCCGTAGGGCTTAATTGGTTCTGCTGAGTCTGAGGATTATGCCATGGTCTGGGGTTTATTTTGTTTCTGATTGACAGAGAGATGAATGGTTTGGTTTATCTGGGTTTGTACTGCTCAACTGTGAGTTGAGAGTGCGCCAAACAAAGTGTTGTGCTCTTTATTGGTGGGATTTAGATTCTCTCCCATCCATGTTTTAGACGAGGACAGTTTATATTTGGACCGTTTTTTATTTAAATAGGGAATTGATATTGGCACTCGTCATTTTGTCTCTATTAGGTGAATTTATAATGGCACTCCCCAAGTTATTTTTCTCTTGCTTTCAAAATAAAAGGGTGGTTTAGTAACTTCACTAAATAGAGACAAAAAATAGAGTGTCAATATCAGAATGAAGAGTGTCAATATCAGTTCCCTTTAAATATAGTAGTTTGGATGTGCTCATAAACTCTTACAGGCCCGTAAGAATTTATGAGCATATCCAAATCATGGATTGTAGCAAATGGATGATCTCGATCAGGAAGGTCCCACGATTCTGCTAGTTAATTTAGAAAGATAGTCTGAAACATGAACCAGAGAGGATCCATTTGTTTGTTAGTGCTCATCTCTCTACCTTGTATAGGGTTGTAGTGCGCATCAACAAGACTTTTCGAGATATAATCATCACGGTACAAACCAATTGTTTTTTCAAAGTTTGCAGGGCACTGTAATTTTATATTTAAAAAAATCAAGTTAATCGGACATTTATACAAAAACATGATCGAGTGAATTTTATCTTACAGTTAACTTTATGAATTGTAGTTGTTACCGTTTATTTTTCAAAACACATGTTATATGTGTTATCAATCTCCGATAAATTTGATTTCGTAAAATGATAAAATTCTCAAGAAACTGTATAAAATGACCACTTCGAATTGTGATGATCATTTTTGGAAGATTGCGTTCAGAGCTCTACAACTAGGTACTGCGGCAATGCACAACAGAAAGTCCAATTTTTTTCATCTCCAGCGTATTATATGATTCAAAATATTATTGGACGCATGAAAAATGAGATTAATTGGGCATCAATTCTGATATGAACGTAATACACTATTTTGTACAAGAAATAATTACGGTTGCGATTTTAATATATTAAACTTCATATTTTGTTCACATGATTTTTTAGGGCAGATCAATTTCACTTTCGGCATTAATAATAAATTTCATGAATTGAACAAAAAGGACGATTTGCATTCTATCAGAGGGCCTGAATGAGAGATCACAACACCTATTATGCCCTCAACGGTCTGTAGACACTAAAATTTTAACGCGCCGTCCAAAATAATTAAGACAAATAAAATTGTCTAGATTAATTGAAGTCAAAGCTGGTCAAAGCCTTCGAATAAATTTGGATCTGCCAAAATTATGGGCTCAATCCACATTTGAGATACGGTGGAGGCCAAAAATAAAGGAGAGCTAAATTAATTAGCCAAACGGGCTCGCAAAAATACGGGTTCAATCATTGGACAGGACCAAGAAGGAGATGAGCTAACCTATTTAATTGGAAGGGTGACAAAATTGGGCTGACCCAAAGATATGGGCCCAGTCAAATTTTCCTTGGGTCAAAAGGATTATATTAATATACTTTATATATTAGTATTATTATTTATATTGATTTAACTTTGTTTCCATAAAAAGGAAAGTCAAATATCTTCTCCTCATGGAAGTAAAGAAAAATTTTACCAAACTTATCACACCTCTCCTTGGCCTGTAAATAGAGGCTCATATGAAGGAGAAAAGGACATTTGGCTTGGCATTCTACAAGAGCTCTCAAGTACTCTCAAGAATCCAAGCATTCACAAGTCTCTCTCTCAAAGTTCTTTCCAAAAATCTCATACTCAACATCTTGCAAAGAATCATCAAGCACTCAAACTACATGCCGATTTCTTCGCAAGTTTCTACCTAAAATCATTCAACAAATCAAAACTCTTGAAGGTTTTTGAAGATCAATCTCTTTTCGAAGGATTTCTTTGGAGTTCTTTCAAGTTTAAACCATTTTTCAAACTTTGTTCGTCAATTCATTCAACTCGAAGATTCAAAGAAAGTTACCGTTTGCGCGATTCAACAACAAGCATTCAAGCCGTTGGAACGCCATCAATTCCGAAGATCGAATCAGAGGATTTTGTTCTTATCTTTGTTGAAAGAACATTTATTAGAGAATTGTACCCTTCGCAATCAATCCAAATCAATAGAAAATATATTTTGTGCATCTTTTGCTTGTCTTTATTGCAGGACTCGAATTTGTGTGTTACACGGTCCCAAGTCCCTAACGAACTTCTGGTATGCCTAACTTCGAACAACTTCATGTCTTGAACAGGGTACTTCCAAATTTACAACTAATTCAAGCATGTGGTTTCAAATTTGAGTTAAAATCTCAAAACAAGTTGTACCATACTGATTGTGTCAAATTAGAAGGAAACGCCGATTAATGAAACAAAAAAAGCGTGAGGTAAGCTATCGCCGTCCAATGTAAAACAAAAATCAATTTTGAATTCCAATGAGTAATACATCAGAAGCTGAAGCATTTCTATTCAGAAAAGACAGTTACCAATATTGCTCTCATCAACACAAAGAATGACTACCAAGACTGACAACAAATATGTACAAACAGCATCACTACAGTCCTCTAGCCGGGCTATTAATCAATTAGCAGCTACTTCCAGAAGGGACAGCTCCTTATTGCTCTCCAGAAACGGAGACGGACAAAAAGAATGAACTGAGCAGACGAATTTTCGGAATCCTACGACTGCAACTATTGACATGGGTACTTAGCACCATCTCCAGTATGTACATCTGGAAGCAAAAACAGAAGGGAAGGAGAAGAATGAGAAATACCAGCAGATCTATACAAAGCCCGGCGGGGGAGAGTTATGACTATGGCAATTGAAAGACATCCCTGGAGTAGCATAGGTAGGGAGCACTTGAGGTATATCCGGGTGATTCGAGGATCTCATGTTTGGGAAAACATGGTTGGAGCTTGGCGAGCCATAACTTTGCTCCGATGGACTGCATCCAAACAGATTTCGAGCTGATCCACCGTGATTCAGCAGTACTCCTGTGAATGGGTCTTCACTGCCACAGGTTCCAACACTATGTCGCATGTTAACGTTATTCCACGAATCCTGCAAGAAAAGGTTAACACGGGGCAAACCATAGCAACATATATTAAAAACTATCTGAAATAAGTCAGCAATGACCAGAGAGACAAAAAAAAAAACTATTAGCGTAGGTCCTCATTTGGAACTATTCATTTACGTCGTTAGAGAAATGGGCAACTTCACTATTTTGTCAACACGCTTTCTCAGATCTGGAAAAAGTTTTCTCCAAATGCAGGCACGTGTAAGCAGTCAAACTAATCAAGTTGACAGTGAGGTCACAAGATTTATTGTCGGCTATGATGCCATGCTAATTTGTTGACTACCAACTCATCTAATAACTTAAACAATTATCAAGATCCTCTAATGTGAGGAATATTCATGTGATCCTGCCACAGCTCCCAACCCTTACTTTCGCATTCGCAAAACGGCTTCTAAATAATCAGCCCTTTGAATAAACGCAGCTTGGCCAATAGAAATATTAGCATGCGACAGGGATGATCCGAGCCATTATTTTTGTGGAAATTCATGTGTAACTAAAAATGCAAAAGATCAAGTTAATACGACATCCGTGTCAATGTGAACCGATCATATTTCTCTTGAGAGGAATGGACTGAAACCAATATGATTTGACCAAGCACGTACGGATATCCAGTTAACGGTTAACCTAATTTTTTGCATAGATCATTCAAATGTCGGAGCCCACAAAATGAACCACTCGAACCATCAAAATGGGGCCATGATGGGCCCTATTGGGCATCACATGAAGATCCCTCACCTGACCCTTTTGGATGAATGGACCAATATGATTTGACTAAGCACGTATGGATATCCAATTAATGGTGAACCTAATTTTTTGGATAGATCATTCGAATGTTGGAGCCCACAAAAGGAACTGCTGGGACCATCAAAATGGGGCCATGATGGGCCCTATTGGGCATCACATGAAGATCCCTCACCTGACCCTTTTGGAGAGGGTTAGAGTCATTATTTATATTCTCAGCAGAATAGTCCTTGATGAGCATGCATACCTTATTCTGAAAGTCGGCACTAAAGGATGGAGCTGGTCTGCAGCCATCACCAAAAGACGACCAGCTTCCCATCTGGGGATATGAATTACGAACACTATGAGGAGGTCTATCAGGAGTGCTGAAACCCGGTCTCGCCCCACCACTAGGCCAATGCCCGCTACTACTACTCCGCCTCAAGTACGCTGATGGGGAGTGATCATGACACATCAAGTAATATGAACTATGGTGCTCCTCCCTGCAAATTGTGCGGGCTGATTCCCAATGTCGGTTGGAAAATGAACTAGAAGAGAAGTCTTGAGTTTGTTGGAATAGACAAGATACACCAAAGGACTTCCCAATGCAAGGACAGTACTGTACAGGTGTGAATCGTCCAAGGCCCAGATTTAGTGATCTCCGCCTGTTTGACAACTCCAACTGGGGTGTCATCTTCCAATCTTCTACTCTTATGCCTTGTTTTGCAGCAAGGTCCAATATCTGCTTCTCATCAAGTCCTAAAGCCAGGAGTAAATTCCAGAGGTCTCTGTGCACTTCCCGTTGGTTGCAAATGACTTGATCTCTCATTGCAATTTCAAACTGAAGCTCAGTATTAGCCATGCCCTACATATATAGGTATGATAATTCTCAGATGTAGTAGCAAGTTTTCAGATTGAAAATAGCATTATAAAAAGCAATCGCTTCACAAAGTCTTTGGATGACTACATACATTTGTATGAAAGTAAACATCACGCCAAAATCAAGAATAGCAGAGGGTGCAGCAGAAAGTTCAAAGATCTACATAGTGTGTCTACATCAAAAGCTAAAGTGCAAAGCTCAGAAGGGAAAATTAGTTTGTTCACATCAAGTAGATAAATATCGTGCTCAGGTATCATTATATAGAGTTGTGCTTAGCATATATTACCAGGAGTCTATATTGGCTGAGAATGCGCAAGTAGGTTTTGTTGCCATTGTTGCTAATTGCTTCCTCAATCATATCTTGAAGTTCACAGCGACGCTTTTCATTGGCTTCAATTTCCTATAACAAAGTAGATTATTAATATGGTTAAGTTCGAAAAGCAATAGTTCCAATCAGCCTAAAAAGAGGAGCATCACCTTTTGGTAATTAACACCAGCCTCATCATTGTCACGAATATTATCAAGGATGACTTGTTGCCTTGATCTTAAAGCCTGCACAACTGCTCCGTCTTTCTCAATAGCCTGCGATGGAGGAAAGAGAAGATTACACCTGGTGCATGGTTATGTCTAGTTCTCAAGTCCAAAGACACTAGATAAATGAAGGCTAGATTTCATTTTCATAAAACGCTTTTACATTTTAAGGATAAAATGATGTTTACAAACAGCAATATAGCATATCATTAACAAGTTAAGACCCTTAGGGTACAATAATAAAACAAACTTCGTCATAGTGCATGTCTAATTAGGCATATCAAACACATACCTCATACCCTTACCCAGGTTTCAAGTGTTAGACATGGGTACACGTACAGCAAATTTAGAAGAGCTCAAGTCAAAAGGTTACCAAGAGATAACTCAAACACAAGTTAATTTCTAGCATCGTTGCCAGTTTTTTAGGCCATGGACAAAGAGCCAAAGCTAGATATGGGGAGAGAATGGGAGGAAGAGCGAAATATAAAAAGCTTTTCATCTGCTGTATCGGAACTTGACCCATTGTTTGTAATAGAAAACAGAAAATTTAGCAGCACGAGGAGAGAAGAGGAGGGAGGAGGAGCAAGGAAGGGTACCACTTAGTTTATTTCAGTTACCCAAGCATGTTTTTCATAGATAATGAACTTCTTGTTAGAGAAAGAGAGAACAAATAAATGATAAACCCTGAAGAAAGAGATGAGTGTTGAGAAGAAACTATTAGCATTCCTACACACAAGTTTCTGGGTTAAGAATAAAAAAACTAAGCAGGAAATGTTATAACATCATTCTACGCTAAAAGCGAGATGATGTTAAGAAAAAAAAATGACCTTGAAGCTTATTATACATGGACTTCGATTAAAAAAAAAATAGTCAGTTTATATGTAGTTACTGGATTGATCTGATTCCACAAGATTCTGTAGCGGCTTGCCACACCTACGCTATGTCATGTAACCAAAAGTACTCCAGTTTAGATGAGTAGATTTGAGCAGCAAGCAACAAGAGTTGCAACACAGAATGTACCAAAACTGAAATGCATAATTCATTGAGCATCATGTTAAAGCAACAGCCCCTAACCTGTTGCTTTGCTATAGCATCATCAAGGTATTGGAGTTCAGAGCGGTTGTGAAGGTTAGTTTCCTCAAGTTCAAATACAGCCTTCTGTAAGTTTATCCGTTCCTGGACGTTTTCACTGGTTTCTTGGCTCAATAAATTCAACCAAGACATTTCGTCATCTACTGGCTTTTCATTTGGCTTAGTGCATAGTTGAGATTCCTTTCCAGACAACTCCTTTTTTAATCGGCAGACTTCTATCTGCAAAAACATATATGTTACAACTGCCACCAGAAAAGAGATTGATACCTCAAGAGCAAACATACACATAAAATGGTTAACCTGGAGACTATCAATCATGCGTTGGTAGTCAGAAACATGGGTATCAATGGTCCCAATGTTCTTCTGCAAATAATAAGAAATTGAATTAGAGAATGGTACAATAAACAAACAACTCAAACATGAATATAACCTACAAAACCATGTAAATAAAGCATACAATTGTGTTGGGTGTCTGCATCGGCTAATATAAAGACTGCAGTGAAACATGAGCATAGCCCATCGACATACTGACACATAGATTAGCGATGGACCAACATATTCGTACTGCTGTGCAAACTAAGACGGATAAGGACACATAAAGTAAAGATAACAGCATCTGCGCTTCTATCTGGCATATAAGGGTATGACAAAATGTCCAAGTCATGCAGCACCTAGAGAAGAGCTTTCCCATGTAGTCATTATATTGAAAATGATTACCAGTCTGCAAATGCTGCTAGAAAATTATTTATGGCAAACTGTTATGATGAGGATTACTTTGTTGCCACTACAAATAAATTGAGATTTCCTAATGCCTTGCTGGATAATATTGAAAAGATATTAACACTACTTCCAGAATTAAGTATAAGCAACCAGAGTAACATAATCTCATCATCTTGTTTATATTATCTCACCTGGATGTGCGTCTTGATTTCCTTAGCCCGATCAGCGTATTTCAAGGTATTAACCGTGTGATGATACTGGTTATCAGCAGGTGATATAGTAGCAACCATCACTGTTTGAGAATTACCACTTAGACCATCTTTAAGAATCCGTGTCAGTTTGCTGTGAAAATTCAAGAAATTAGCCGCATTGGTAAGGAGAGCATTGTGCTAAGGAAGTATCATTTAGGTACCTATTGCGGTAAGGGACATAGGCTAGACCCTTCTTCTGTTGTTTTCCAAGAGCATTTATGCAGTTTGCTAAAGCAAGAAGTGAACGATTGATATTGGCGCCATCCCTTAGCTTTTGGCCTCCATTATTTGTTTCAGAAGCTCGTTCACTGCACCATAACTTGTCTATGATAATGTTTCCTCACTTCTACTTGCAGCACATATTATAAGAGACACAAGCACAAAAGAAGAAATTTCGCTTCTAGGAATACCTGCCAGCAAGATCCACAAGAGCAAGCTTTCCTTTGATGACCTGACCACGATACTTGTTTCTCTGTTTTCTAGTCACAGTAACCTCCAAAACTGCATGTGAGCTGTTTACAAACGTCATCTATGATCAGGGCAAGTATCTTCGTTATTCTGCAGGAGTACTAATATGATGACTGTAAAAATTATAGGAATTGCTTTTCCAGGTTCATTTATTTGACCGATGACAGTTTTGTACAGGGTATAAGATGGGATAGTAAAGTACTCAAATATTGCTCAGACTTCTAGGGCAACCACTTCAGTAAACAAGGCTAACAATCAGGTTTGTATACGTCCTTCCCATGGTCCTGTTTTTTGAACCATCAATGTCTGAGGTGAGGACCTTAAAACGCTATGACATAAACTAGTTACTGGATAGCAACACTGTTAAAGGCAAATAATTTCCATCAATTACTATTATAGATCCAGTGCAAATTATTAACTGAAAGTCTGAAACTACAAAATGAGAGAGAGAGAGAGAGAGCTCAAAGTTTGGTATTGAACTTACGATCTTATCATTTCTCATACCTCTCAAACATACGGTAGAAAATTACTGTCCTGGCGGTGGAGTGTTATGAAATATGTATCGGGAATAACATATGTGATTAAAAATTTAGCACCGGGATTATGTTTTCACAGGAGGATCACAAAGTCATTTTGATGAGTATTACAAGGTCAGTATGAATATGTAGCCTTTCAGAATGACTGCTACTGAGTTCTCCACAACCAATAGTAGCAAATTTTATAAAACCCATGAAGAAATGTGATTTGGAGTACAAATCATTGCATAACAGTAGCCGTATCAGGATGAGTATATTACTGTAATCTCCAACAGAAATTGCCCTACACACACACACACACACATGTATGCATGTGAAAATGTGCAGCCGCACAATACCATTGTGAATGCATAAATGCAGCAACAAATCGCTCACCGTGAGGATGTATCATTAGCCTCTGTACTTTCTGTTTTTCTTCTGCTGTTCCCCAAACTTAAAAGCTCAAGAATCTTATCAGCTGATTGAACCTAAATATAAGCATTTACACAGCAGGAACTTGAGATGTCTAATGATTGCAGGCAAAATTTGATTAATCCATAGTGGATGCAAGTTGTTGACAAACGACCAAGAAATGCAAAAAACAAAAAAGCTGATATATGGCTTCTGTTTCGAAGATAAATGGAACAAAGTTCGCTCAAATTACAAAGAAAAACTCCTGACTCACAAGCAAGTCGTTAACAACCAATCACACAAGCCATTTTCAGGTGCAAATAAGTTGGTCTTCCCAAAAAGAAATAACAGAGAACGAGCAACCGAAATTGGACTATGTTACAGGATATTGGAGAAACTGATTATGATGGTTCTTCATTTTTATTCTCCTAAATGTTAAGGAACTGTGGATAGAAAATACCACAAAAAAAAAAAAAAAAAAGTCATATAAATGGAGAGACAAGCAAGGAAAACAAATGGAACTGATGGTCAATGACACTTCACGTTGCCTTCAACAGAGTATAACAACTTTAGTTCATACGATAAGATGTCACCAAACAATACCACTTTAGAATATGGAAAATTGCTTTCTGCCTAGAGAAAACTTAGTACTCATACTAAGTGAAATGCACTCTACATCAGAATCAATGACTTCAAGTTAACTTTACTCATAAAACATCCAATTGACACAAAAAAAACAAACTAAATCAATACAATTTTTTTATTCAAAAGGATTACTTCTTTTAAACTAGTGATATTTCCAAATCAGATAATATATCAGAAGTTTGATGGATATGATTTTCTCTTGGACCTAGTCATATGGGCTGAAAGATTGGGCAGCTAAATTTTTACCAGAGCTCATAAGAGCTTCTACAACAATCCTAGACAAAGAGTGTGATAAGTATGAATATAATTAAAGCCATCCTCAAACACAGTACTCATTTTAGATTCCAACTGAACTGAAGAGGAGCGCGAACCTTAATGCACCTAAGGCCAGCAACAATTATTCCTTGCACTGGATCCTCCCGAAGTTCCAAATGCCCTGAGGATTTTTCAAGCAAATCATAGATAACCTGAACCAATAAAGAAAAACGATGTTAAAACAATTACCAAATACATGGGGACTCAAATACTGAACAACAAAAAAACTCCTTATGGGGTGCAGAATCTACTTCATTGTACACTTCAAGGTAGGAGCAAGAAACTTCAAAGCCATCAGAGCTAGTGTCCTTCTTGATAAGATCAAAAATTGTATGCAAACTGAGAACCATAAGTCCAGGATCATCTTGAGTTCCAACCATTGTGTACGTTTTACCACTGGAAATGTAGAATAATGTCAGATTGTTTTAGAGAAGGATTCAAAAAAAGGGATGTGCAAACCAGGAAAGTTAGCTGATCCATAAGAGCTTATGCTTAAAGGATATACATTTTCTTCCATATACAGACGGGAAGCAAAACATAGCAATATCGTTCATAGTGCCTAATGGCCTTATTCCAGCATACTGGGGTCTGAAGACTGCAACATGACTTACGACCAAACAGAAAAGTCTACAACATGTGTTGTCTTTTTCAAGAAACTGCTTCTTTCTAGTTGCACAAAACATGCAAAGCCTTTAACATGCCTTTTGAACTACTGCTAAAGTTAATTCCGGGCACTTGGAATAGTAGCAGGACATAACTAAGAAGATAAAAAAAAAAACGAAATTCCAATGAGATTAAAGAAAAATAAACTATACATAAGAGTTTCTACTAATTGGAAACCAAGTAGAATTTTACTTATTTGGACTCAGGAACAGAAGAGAATTCGGTCATTGTTACCTGACCCAGCAGTTTTGAAATGTTAAGTGCTTAAGTTTCAACATTCAAGTAGTCAAGATAACATATTCCATTTCTCGCATACCTTCCAGTCGAACCATATGCAAATACAGTTGCATTGAGACCTTGAACGACCCCAGCAATTACAGAAGATATACTTCTCTTGTAAACATCCTGTATTAATATGATGGTGTCAAACTTGTGAATCATGAAAAAAGATTTTCCAAGTGGGTGAAAAAGTTCTATAATTACAAGTGTATTTCTGGAAAGTCCGATGCCAAAGTTGTAACTTGTATGGTCCATAGCAACATTCAAAGGGGAATCCAATACAAATTTCCCGGAATGCACCAAAATCGAATGAACGGAAACTAAATTCATGCTGATTCTAACTCTTAATTGATTTAACATTTTCAGAACCCCAATGTCCCATAGCTACTATACGAAGTACAGTTTCGATGCAAACGCTTTAAATGCAGCTTCCAAAAGACATTGGAGCTATCGAATGCTCTTATGAGGAGGTAACTAGCTAATGAATAGAGGTAGTTGACCTATGGAATCTCAAACTTTTAAAGAATGAACCGAGCAGGCCACAGTTCTACGACTAATACTTGGACTTTTTTGTTGTTGATTTACAGTATCAGACAATCCATATGAAGGTTTGCCCTAACTTTAACTGGGCCCCTGCCAATCGACGATGGGGTTGGTCCTTCTGGGATTAGTCGAGATGCGCATAACCTCGCCTGGACACCATGACTTACAGGGGAAAAAAAGAAAGATTTATACTTTCAGGACAATGTTCTGGAGCTGGTTTTGTTTTGCAGCCGTAAGTTAGCGCTCCAACATTATCCTCCTTATATACGCCAAAGAAAATAACTTTGATGTCTATGTAGTATGTGCATCCCTCATGGAATTCAACTAGGGTACCACAATTGGTAAAGTCTAGAATTTTACTCCGGAATTGGGATTCAATAAACACGGGAAAAACAATTAATGCAAAGATATGTGGTAAATGGAACATTATATCTAAGCAGAGACTCTGGTTTGCCAATGTTTACATCACGCAAGAAGATGGGATAGCTTTCTCCATTTTCTCCCCAAAAGATTAACAAAAGAACCTAGTTATGAATCATTTCACAATCTTCTCCTAATATGTTAAAGAAGGAATGGAGCATTATCAAATGAAGAGGCACACTTGCAAAAATAGAAAAGAATAAACTTCATGATGACAAAACTAGCATCACACACTACATACCAAATTAGTACACTCGGGGCCAAATGCATAGTCGAAATGACACTTTCGCTCTTTCGTCCGACTTTGTATACGATCCAGGTAGTCCTTAGATAGGTCAGGATCCAAAACAAGTACCTCCTACATATAGCATTGTCACACAAATACAAAATTTCACATTCCCATACACAAAACAAAAATGAGACTTATCACAAAAGAGGGGAAAAAAAAAACAAAGGAAAACGTTGAAGAAGGCGCAGACCTTATCATTGGTTACTCGAACTATATCACGACCACGTTCCCTCTCTGTTAATGGCCTGCATTTTACAGCAACCTGTAGCCGGAAAATCAGGAAAATACATAAGTTAAAGACTACAATCAACAATCAATAACATTAAAAGATAATTAACAAAAGAAAACCTAAAAAGCAACAGAAATCAAATAAAACTTCAAGTGTCTGAAGACTAACAGTTAGAGTAGTGACTTTCTTTGTCACCGGAGCTCTGATGCTTGGCATGTTTGATCACGCATTCGCTTCCAACAAATCACTATAACAAACAAAATGAACTAGCAAAACTTCAGCTTTTTCAGTTCGCATTCAGATTTTTAGAATAATTTCGAACAAAGACTTTGATCCTAAGTTCATGAATCGCATTCTAATTCAAATCCACGAACTCAACAACGAATTTTTTTTTTTTTACAATGCTGAAGCGCCACAACTGAAGCTTGCGTTTCTCTTGCTGAAACTCAAAATTACAATGACTAATGACAAAGAAACCCTAGCCCTAATACTACTACACGCAAAATGAATTTCACATCTACAACGACGTTTTCAACAGGGGGGAATTTTGAAAAAAACATTGACGATTCACGGCCGGCCGAATCTCCTTCTCATCTCAATTGCGTCAGACATTCTGTTCAAATCCCTCAGAAAAATAGTCGTAAAACATTTTTTGTTTCAGCTGATTAACCTTCCAAAGCCTTAAATTGCCGAATGTCGGTGTGTGTGTCTCTGACTCTGTGAGAGAGGAGAGAGAATTCCAAGAAAACGCGTGTGAGACAGAGAGAGACAGGGGCGGTCCGAGGTGTTGATCGTTCGGATGCAAAGTTTGGGACAACAGATCCACTAGTGGACTTATACACCTCCCACTTATCGCATTATCTATTATTATTACTGTATTTTAAGTTTTATTTACAAAAATTATGAAGAAATATTTTCTAAAAAACATGTTGTTGGTATATGAAGGATGATATCTTCTTAGTATTACTCCTTCCGTCCCAAATTAATGGTCCATTTTCGGCAGTTGTGCCACTCAACAAATTATGTATATTTCACAATCTATAATGTTTTTTATAATTGCAAAAATTTTGTTTTATAAAACAAATCGAGATCTATCAAATAAGATTCATATTGGATATAAAAAGAACCATAGATTGAAAGTTATGGACAATTCTTTGAGAAGTGCCAAATAGTGAAAAGGGACCATTAATTTGGGACGGAGGGAGTAATTTACGATTACATGTAATTTGGTCTCTCACTCTCACATTAAAAATCATGCGTTCGGTACTAGGAAGAAAGAGAGAAAGAGAGATGAGATTTGGGAGCTTTGAATGGTTTGGGCTCATATCGGATCCACACCAATAATCCGACTTGTACATTAAGTAGATCTTATCGATTAATTCAACCAGAAAAATTCGTATTGATCAGATATCGTTTAATAACTAATCGAATCAAATTACTCTTGAAAACAATGTACTAGACACTAGAAAAAATTTAATTTTTTCTATTTTTTTCAAGATAAATTATCCTGAATCGGGTATAAAGCAATATTTGATCAACACACAAATTTTTGCATTGGTTGAACTACTCAACAAGATTCACGTAATAGGAGTATACGATTTGAATCATTAATGTAGACTCAGGGAATGTTTCACTAACAAAAAATAGTTTTTTTTTTCAAAACTAAGACAGGTCATTCTCTCACAATACATCACATAAAAAATCGCACAAAATCAGTTTATTCTTAAAATACCCTTGGCCGAACACTCCTTAATATAGATCCGAAAAGAAAGACCGGAGGGGAAGCTCCCGAGAGGAGCCAGATCCTTGATTTTTAAAATGCAGATTTTGATTTTGAAGCAGGCCTGGAAGAGTTATGAAATGGATCAATGATGACGAGAATCGGTGCCGCGCCGTTGATTGATTTCATTTTAATAAATGTAAAACTCTCAAGTGAGGGACCTTTTTGGTGTGGGTATCACCAAAGGGTATATTTGGATTTTTGCTTGAGGGACCTTTTTGGTGTGGGTTTCACTTTTGGGGGTGACAATGATGTCTTACCCTTTTTCCAACAACCAGAACTAATCAGCTGGTAGATCAAGGACTGGTATGGAGTAACTCGGGGGAACAAAAAAACAGTTTTAAGGTGAGTTTCTTGTTTGTTATTCTCTCCGTCCCATTTTGATAGACCAGTTCGGTTTTCAATATAATTTTTAAATTGTTAATATCTTTTAATCTATGATATTTTTAAATATTCTAAAACTTTTGTATAATAAAACTAAGGGAATTGGTAATCGCACTCCAAAAATTGAAGCAGGCACTCCAAACTACAATGATTTTTCAAAACCACATTTTTGCAAGTTTCAATTTTACTTCAGGCGCTCCTAAAGTTTTTTACTCTCAATTTTACTTCAGGCGCTCCTAAATTTTTTTGCTCTTCTCCTCTGCACCTCTGCGGAAGAAGAAAAAAATGGACGCCCACCTAAACCCTAACATGTAACAAAAACTCTATTGTGAATTGGGTGATGTAGATCGAGGATTCAAGCTCAGAAGGTAGTATTTTAGTTCCTTTCTTATGATTTTGTCAGGATTAAGTTATGATTGGGTGGGTTTTGTGTATTTTAAGAAGGGCGTGGTTCGTCTAAGAATTTTCGCCATTATCGCTTCACAAATCCAAATGAAAGGGGAACCAAACAGGGGAAAAAACATTGATGCGCTTCAATACATCACCACCACTACCACTACAGGCATAAATGTTGGAAATTTTTAGATCTGAAAGCGTTCAAGCTCGTGATTATTTTTATTTCTTTTTTGAGTAGAAACTTACCTTGGTATTCTGATATAAGGTTTCCTTGTTC
Source organism: Vaccinium vitis-idaea (assembly GCA_963854785.1). Lineage (NCBI taxonomy): Eukaryota > Viridiplantae > Streptophyta > Magnoliopsida > Ericales > Ericaceae > Vaccinium > Vaccinium vitis-idaea. The sequence continues at coordinate 29,359,047 of OY978222.1, forward strand.
TAGCTGTAAATTTGTTTAGGTTTCCATGTTCTAATTGTAAATTTGTTATGTATCACCCGGTTTAGGATCACCCGGTTTAGGATAATTTTGAACATTAGAATACCCCTGAGCAGCGTGAACTTGCTCTTCTGCAAAACCTGAAAATTGGTCTCTCGTCGGACACTCGGTAACGTAATGGGCTGGACTAGCACATAGAGAATAGACCTCCTGAAAAGTAGGAGGAGGAGCAGAAGTCGAGCTCAAACTCAAAAATTGGCCAAGTTTCTCGGCGAGAGAGTCAACCTTAAGAACAAGGTGATTAGAGGGGCTAACCTCATGCAACCCTCGTGGCTTTGAAGAACTGGTCATGATGGTCGCCCTATCACTGTGCTGGTAAGTGGCATGGTGTTGGGAAGTGTCGCTCATTGTCTCAAAAAGTTCCCGTGCCGACTTCTCCCACTTATTCATTAATGAGCCTCCACATGAGGCATCAACCATCATCCGATAATGGGGATTCAACCCATCGTAAAAACTCTACACCAACTGCCACTGTGCAATTGCATGATGCGGACACTTCCTAATGAGGTTACCATACCTCTCCCAAGCCTCATGAAGAGGCTCATTGTCATTCTGTCGGAACGAAGTAATCAGTTTTCCGATACTGGACAGTTTTGCCTATGGAGAAGTATTTTTTAAGGAACGCGTCCCTAAGTTGATCCCAGCTAGTGATCGAGTTCGCGAGTAAAGTACTGAGCCAATGTTTGACACTCTCTTTTAGTGAAAATTGGAACAAGATTAACCTAAGCACCTCATTAGGAAAATTATGAATTTGAAGTGTGGAACATATGGTTATAAACTCGCCAATATGCTGGTAGAGATCCTCATTAGAGTGCCCGTGAAAATTGGGCAACGCATGCAATATGCTAGGTTTAATCTCATAGTGAGTTGTCGTGAACGGTGGCAACTGGATGCATGATGGTGTGGCGTAGGACGATGGCAAAAAGTGTGTGCAGTGAGGCAAGGGGCACGTCAGCTGCCCCTGGGCGGATTAGCACCATTTGTAACATCCCCCATTGAAAGTAAATCAGTCTCACTCTTAACCCTACGTCTCTTTCCAATATCTAGATTGAGAGGAACAAGTTCGGGTTTCTGAGACCAACGACCAAACATACACGGGCAAGCAAATTAAAAGAAAAACTGACTTACAGTGAGCAAGGATATCGCTTTTATATCACGGCAACGCTATTCACTGCTGAAACCTGTTTTATTCGAATGCCTTGCAACCTGAACCTGAGTATCACTAGCAAACAAAAATTAACAAGCCCTGAACTGAGAACTAAAATAAAAACTAATCAAAATTAAGTAACCGTGCAAACTGTCCCCGGCAACGGTGCCAAAATTTGACCGTATCGTACCGTATCAAAAATATATTTATAAAAACAAGGAATTAACCCTTACTCAGAAAATAGTGGCTAAGTCCGAGTATCGATCCACGGAGACAATTTGGCTAAATTACGTTAATTCTGACTAATTTCTAATTTAATTCAGAAAAAGAGATTTGAGTGATTGGTTTGTTTTCAAAAACTGAATAAAACAAGAAATAATAAAATTGAGTGAAATTAATGGAGAGAGGATCTAGGGTTTCGAATCCACCCCAGCCACGTAACTAGGCTATGTATAGGCGAGGGTTATTATTCGAATCGCAATTGTCAAGAAGATAGTCGAGTTGTCAACATGCATGGGCTATCCCATAGCACAGACCATCTCGCTGGCACAAACCGTCTCTTTCACGACCTGTCTAGTGGCACGATCCGTCTTACGAGCATAACCCATCTCAGTTAACCAAACTCAAGCAAAGAAAACTGTTGAATAACCTGGTATTTGAGATCGCGCACACAAATACACAATTAATTGAAAGTATTAAATTCAATCCATCTGATCACAATGAAAAGGGTTCTTAGTTAAACAACTTATTCGAATGAATAAACCTAAATCTTATACATAAACAAAGTTACTTGAACCGGGGCTTCATCTCCCCCCTAGAAGGTGTTTAGCCGGCCATGAAGATGAAGACAAATGCTTGATTTGATGAAGAACTTGAAGAACCCATGGAACGGTTCGCATTTCTCTCTCTAAACTTGCCTTGAGTATTCTAGAACCCCCAAAACGTACAAAGCAATGACCTATTTATAATAAAACCCCAAAAAATGTGGTCAACGCCCTAATCCGCCTTTGACTCAGGTAAAATCGCCCGAGCGGCTTTGATTCCCGCCCGGGCGGAAAATCCAGATTGTCGCCCAAACTTCGCGGACTCGCCCCGGCTTCATCCAAACTCGAAATGATGCGATTCTTGGACCGTTGCAAAGCTCTATACGTCTACTTCGTGTTCCATGCATCGTATTGACTCCAATTAGCACTTTTAATTGTTCGGCATTCTCCAAAGCCTACAAACACCATTCAACCATTATAATTCATCAAGTAACTCTATGATTGGACTATTAAAATGTTAATTAGAGGATTAAATGGGTGCTTTTCGGCACCTATCAATTAGTATAGGACTCCAAAACAGATCCCGCACATGATAATGTGCGTTTGATGTACACCATAATTAGGCTTTTCTTCTCTTTTGTTATCCCGCCATCTATTGCTACAACATTTGTGTGAGAAAAAAAAATCCCGAAAACCTTTTCCAATGGTCATGTTTGGTAGATTTTAACATCCCATTTTGGGCACATTTGTGGATTTTGCCATTTTAAAATAGTAATCAAATCATTTTCAATGTCATGGAACAAAGAACACCAAAATAATCATACCAATACCAAAAATTGGGGGGTTGGGGGGGCTTTATTTACTAACCCGAACAAACCACTGACAGAAATTGAAGATCCAAAATAAGAGAGATGGCCCATCTCTCTCTAACTTAAGAGTTCGGGCTAATTTACGTCCGCCTCGACTAATTCTGGAGGACTAATCTCACTGTCTCTTTGCGAGGGACACAATTAAAGCTAGAGCAAAATTCTGTACAAACTGACCGGTTCCAAAATCCCCCATGTTGGCCCAATCTCTTAAGTGAATGGATTCTCTAGCGTTTTTTTTTTTTTTTTTTGAACTGGGATTCTCTAGCGTTTGGTGTGTGACTGTGACGAGTAATTTTTTAGTGTTCTTGGAACATTGCCAAATAGCACTCTGAAATCCCTAAGAACCATACAATTATTTGGGGTTCATATACTTTATTATGGATCCCACATGACTTTATCGATGCCCGAGGAGCACCCGGTACTTTTTGTGAGATTCGGAAGTGATGGAGATCACCCTCCCAGAGAGCACCTTGGAGATCACCTCCGAACCGTCCAAAAGTGTTTTGAATGGTCCGGATTTAAAATAAACTCTTCCATGTAAGAGTTAATGGAAGAGTTTATTTTAAATCCGGACCGTCCATTGCTGAGATGAACGATCCGAATGTGATATTCAGAGTGAAAGAAATTGATAATACCTATGAGCGCAGCGGAAACTTGAAATCGTACCTTCAACCATTATTGTTCAACTGATCGAACAAAGCAGAGAGATCTTCTAACCTATGACCCACGTAACGAACTCCATTGATGGAAACAGACTTGTTCTTATTGGGTTAGATTAGGGACCCTCTGTATGTAGTATTTATAGGCAACACATTTCCTACCATCAAGGGAAAGTTGTCTCTAAAAGGTGTCTTTCTCAATGGGTGTATCTCTTGATCATTTCCTAACGGATATGACTCTTGGTATATTAATTCCCAATAAGTACACCCTTTCAGTTAGGACACACCCTTTCACATAGGATATGTCCAGAGCCGGCTTTAGACTAAAGCCCGTAAAGCCACCGCTTTAGGCCCCCAAATTGTGACTAATTTTTGGGGCCTCCAATTTTATAGGTTTATATAGTAGTTATGCTTTCAAATGATTGTAATGACTTATTTATGAAAGTTTTTTATGCCTTCAAATGACTGTAATGACTTATTTATGAAAGTTTTTTTTTTTTTTTTTCGTTTTCTTTAGTATTTTTAACTATGCTATATTGAGAGTTGAAGGCCCAATTTGAAAAAATTCGCTTCAGGCCCCATAAATCTCAAAACCGGCCCTGGATATGTCTTTTCATAATAAGACACATTTTCACAACTAGACAACAAATAAATGGGCAATTTAAATATCACTCACAACTTCAATTAATAAATAGAAAGTGACACGTAGGCCACATTACATAATTTCTTACACAGAGTGCTCTTCATGAGTTGATCTCTGGTATTGTGATGACTAGGGGTGAAAGAAAAAAAAAAAAAACCGAACCGAACCGGTGAACCGGTTAAAATGTTCGGTTTTTTTCTTTATCCGGTTCGGTCCGGTTCTCGAAATTTAAATTTTTTGAAAACCGGTTCGGTTCTCGGTTTTGGATTTTTTTAGGCCGGTTCGAACCGAACCGAACCGGTTTATTTATATATATATTTATTTATTTATATATTTTTAATACTTGGTATATAAACTTCATTTCCTCCACTGTAGCCACCCCACCCCATTTACGAACCCTAAATTCCCCAATCATCTCTGATTCTCTTGTCCAAATTCCTCTCTCTCTCTCTCTCTCTCTCTCTCTCACTCTCTCTCTCTCTCTCTCCCCGTCCGGCGTCCAACCATCTCTGATTCTCTCGTCCAAATTCCAAACCAACCTGTTCGAGATCCAGCCGCAACAAATCCGCCCCACGCCCATTTGTAACCCTAAATTCCCCCACCCAACCCACTACCCAGTAACCTGTTCGCACATCGCCGATCAGCGACTCTCTCTCTCTCTCCCCCTCTCTTGGTCTCTCCCCGTCCGGCGTCCGGCGTCCAATCGTCCATCAACGCATCAACCGTTCGAGATCTAACTTTGTTCGACTGTTGGAGATCAAGTAAATGACTAAATGGTACTCTCTCTCTCTCTCTCTCTCTCTCTCTCTCTCTCTCTCGTAACCGAGAAGACAAACCAAACTAACTTCGTTCGGAGCTTTACTATTTACTACTGTTGTTTTGCTTTGAAACTTCGACAAACCAAACCAAACCACTGGTGTTTTGCTTTGAATCTTCTAGTATATTCGGAGCCTTACTGTTTACTGTTTAAATGACCTGAAAATTGTAATAGAAATCTGGTGATGGTGTTTACTGTTATGATGATGGTGTTTACTGTTTATGTTCCAGTACATGTGAGCATGAGGATCTAGAAGACTAGAACAGTCGAATCTAGTTGTGAGCTCATAGATCTGTTGACTTCACCAACCAGGCAACCACTGGGTTCTGTTGAAGGTATAAGTCTTGTCTGCCTTTTGAGTTCTGCCCGTTTTTGTTCATTGTTTGAACTTTGAATCGGTGGTTTCTGCAATTGAACCGAACTGAGGTCCAAACCGAACCGAACCGGCCGAACTGAAACACGAACCGAACCGACCTTGAAAATTCGGTTTCGGTTCTCTAGTGTTCCCGAACCGGTTTTTTCCGGTTCACTTAAAAATCGCCAAGAACCGGACCAAACCGGACCGGTTTCACCCCTAGTGATGACTGATGAGTAAATGACTGGTAGTATTTTACTCATAAATTTGCTCAAGGGTCGCATTTGTATTCTCTTATCTTCACGTGGATAGGTCGAAACACGAGACTCTCGTCTTGGACCGTGGGCCCTTAATTTCTTGGGCCACTGAATCATCGCCAGAGTATTGAATAACGGGAAAGTACAACCAATGAATGCATCGAATAAAATACTCCCTCCGTCCGGATTTGTTAGTCCGTTTTGGGGATTTCAACTTTTTTTCCATTACTTTTTGTGTTTGTTTGTTTTCACATCATCAAAAATAATTTTCCCCTACTTTATCCTTTGACTTTTGAAAATGGACAAACATTTTCGGACTTGAAAAAGTATTTTGTGAACCAACAAATCTGGACGGAGGGAGTATATAGTTTCTAAAAGCAAAGGTAGACGAAACCCGAAGTTGCTCCAACTCAACCCCATAAAAGCAAACGGACAGAAAAGTAGGAGTTTTTTTTTTTTTTTTCTCTTACTGGTGAATGAACAATGGGAATGCACCACCAGGGGTCGTGGCTCACTGTGAGAGGGTGTGGGTGGCCAGGGGGTCGCATGTTCGAGTCGTGCTAATGACGTCCTCTCAAACTTGTCCTCCAACAAAGCCTTGCATGTCCACTAATCCTTAGCGGAGAGGTAATTGCAAAGGCTCTTTCATCCTTTCCGGGGTCAGCCACGGGTTTAGAGTCCATGATCACACCCAGGAGAGGGTTGTTATGCCCAATAATCCCATAGGCGGCTCTACATTGACTTGTGGGTTGTCACTTGAATACCCTAAAAAAAAATTATTTAGAATACATGAATTTTTTTGTAGTTTTATTTAAGTTTTATCCTTTTTAAACCCCCAAGATAAAAATATTTAAACACCCTACCCGCAAATATTTGAACACCTAACCCCAAAAAAATTGAACATATAAAGATCCAATTAAGAGCCATAAGAGGCTCCATAGTTTCCCATAGATGGCAATAATTTTATTTTTATATTGCATGTAATAATTTTTGTCTCGAGTTTTTTTGAATGAACATCCATCAATCCAGAAAATTAACAATTAAATACCTAATAAATTAGCACAAACAAATTACATGCTCTTAATAATAAAAATTAAAAAAATAGAGTAAAAAACATTTATTGGTATTGATGCCGTGCTCTGCCTTTTCTCTGAACAACATTCAACTCTATATCTCCAAAAAAAGAGGTATACGTAAAAAAATAATCCTTGTGAACCTATTCGCCATACAATTTCCTATAATAAAAACTAATGTGTTTATGTGCCGGTTTAATTTTGCTTGGCCTTAAAAATAGAACTCGCCGAGAACATGCAATTGTGACATATATCTCACGTATTTTCGTGTTATTTGATCTTATTATTGAAGCAAATATTTGAAGAATTGTGTATATATGGTTAGTTACAAAGCTAGTAGAGTTAAGGTAATTTTTGAATACCCTATTCAAAACTTCTAGAGCTGCCACTGGATTACCTCTTCCTCTGCCTTTTTTACTTAGGAAAAAAAGAAAAAGAAAATGGGAATGGGAAGTTTCCTCAAGAGAAGTTTCTTAAGTACTCACTCCTTTGACTGTTTTGGGAATCCAAATCCAAACATCTGATGATGATCTGCCAATCACCTTCACAACCTGCGCGGTGAGCACAAAGCGAATTATTCTTTCACCGTTTACTAAAATAACACCTTCAGAACCTATAAACTAGATTTTACACAAAAAAAGGTTAGGTCTATTTGTCGGACGGATAAGATTTTTAGAATAAGGAAGAACGAGATAAAAGGGGATATAGTATGAGGGGGAATTAGTTAAGAATAGTGGATCAAGCGGACCTGGGGTTGCTACCGTGCACCTTTGAATCCGATTGACGACCCAGATTTCACCTCGACACCTTTGAATCCAAACCGTTCGTTGTTGTGCATGCAAGATAAAATCTGGGTCGTCCATCCGAGCAAAGGATAGCCCAGATGTGCACAACACGATTCTGTGCACACGCTGCACAACATCCCCTCTTCCGGATCAAGCTTAGAAATGGTTTATTTAGTTTTTTATGAATTATTTGGTAGTTTATAGTTGAATATATGTTTTCAAAATGTGAATTATTAAAGAGTATTTCCTTAATATTTTCAATAGTCATACTATAATAAATTATTAAATATCATTTATTATAAGATAATATAAATTAAAAATATTTTCTCTGCACACATTTTTTCCAAAAACAATAACTCGACAACTTTTTTGGAATTAAAATCTCATTATTCATATACGACATTACAAACGCACAATACTACATGGCATACAGTAAGACATCAACTTCACATCCCCACTCAATGACGCCCAAAGCAATAGTTCCATCCATTGAAACATGAAAATTGTTTCCCCCTCATGGTCGCAGCTCGTGGATCGCCCTACATATGCATAAAGACTTGAATTAGACAACTTTTGTTTCAAATAAATAAACAAAAATTATTGAAAATATCGCGACTTACTCGAATATGATCATCCCACACTTCATCTTCTGCATGTCACCATATATTCCTTGGTATCCCAGTCAAATCCTTCACGGTGTAGTATGTCAAATAATAGCATTAACTTCTTGTGTGAAGGGAAATAAACAGCCTAACTGGCCTAGGCTCTACATTTTCTTCATACATTTGTACATGTAAACTGGAATCTGCTTTTATAAGTTTGATATGGATGCGTAAGCAGAAATATGTATATCACAGCACTCTGCATCCCACGAGAAGTCCTTCGACATAGCGTCCATTATCTTCATATTCCACTGCAATGGATTCTTCTTCTACAATCAAACAAGCCAATAAGGATCTCGAAAGTTTAGCTCGTTTTCTTCTTCAAAAAAGACAAACTAGACAATAACGAGAGAGAGAGAGAGAGAGAGAGAGTTAACAGATGCAAGTGGGAATACACACAATTTCATCAATCGCCTGGCTTAAAGATAAACTTCCAAAGGCCTTACTGATGTACCGCGAGAAGTTGGTGCTTTCAAACTCATGATCTATGATCTGCCTGATGAGACACAAAACCTTATCGGTCAATGTCCGTATTTTCTTTTCAATAAGCCAAACAGACATATTGTAAAGTTATTGATTAAAATGCAACTGCTTCATCAACTAACCTGAATTGCGTATCAATAAGATTTGTTGCAACTGGAGCAGCTCCGTATCTAATAGCCTTGAGCTACAATTTTTCATAAACGGATGAATAAGAAAAAAGAACAAGTAAACAATGAACTCTCTGGAAAAAAGTACCTACAGAGTAGAGACACTAAGGCAAATCTAATTATGCGATGTTTTTAATTCATGGAAACTTTAATCAAGTGGAATTTGTTTTTCTCTTATAATAAGAATTTAGTTTACGGGACAAGTAGAATCTAATAAAATAGCGTGAATATGTGTTGAATTGGCAGGTTACATGAATCAATCAAGTGAATTCCATCCTTAAAATCAAGTCAACAAAATAAAAGCAATTCATTGCATTTTTCTAGACCTGACAAGTAGAAACGACAGAATCGTGGATTTACGGAAATTTTATTGCCTTAATCAAGAAGAATGCGAAAACATATTTGTGTATAAAAAAGGGAAAGGCCATCTTAGAGTTGAGTGTGCATATATAATTGACTTAATATAGTCTCAAGAGATCAGAGCAGAAACCAGATCCCCAAGGTCCACGAAGCTGGTAATTGTACAATGAATTCGTTCTGAATCAAATGTAATGCGACAAAAGCAACTAAGCCACTTATTTTAGATAGAATGTTTGTAGGCTACACATACTGGCACTTGGAGCACTGGATCATCAAAAGATTGGCATAATATAATATCTGATCCTGCAAGGATTAAATGGGACAAGGCTTCTTCGTATTCATTTATGAATCTCACATTGTCATCCTGCAAAGGGAAGAAACTACGTAAGATACAGTGCGCATCAGTTGAGCAAAAGGTGAAACAAGCACCACCTTTACTTAGTGGGCCTCATAAATCCTTTTGAATATCTAGGTTACTAGGAGAGCCATGACAACGTTGAGCATCATTTCATGACTACTGCAATGCTTTCTCAACCTTCAGTCAAAAATCAAGAAGACTTCTACTCTTTAACTACCACTAGAGTGACCTTTTCAGGTTGCTATTAAACAATGCCCTTTTCATACTTCCATGTTTTTGCCTACCGGTACAGAAGACAAATAGAACCAGAGAGAGAATGATCTGGAGGGAGAGCATTACTTGTACCTTTAGTTCTTCCTGAAGAGATTCCACTGCCCTGCTTATGCTTGAAATTTTGCTCATCCCCATAAAGATAAACTGCAGAAAATATCTGGCGAAATCAAATTTCATGAAATCATTTGGATGAAGAATGGAGTGCAAATAGGAAGTTCCAGTAAAAGTTACATAGCTGAATGGTAAACACTTCCTAGCTCACTCCAATTAGTTTATAACCTTCTTAAATACCCTAACCGCATCAAGAGATCAGGTTTTCAATAGCATTTGGTTAATCGACCAAGGTTTCTGTTGAATGTGAGAGATTAAGCATTAACAAACCTGAGCGCCTTTTCTAGAAGCAATCCAAACAAGTGCCCTGAGGTTCTCCACATCAACATCTGAGACTTCTGAAAACATGCATCCAACCTATAGTACATCACTTTTTAAGAACTGTTAAAAACAGGCAGATCTGCTTTTTTTGATAGGACATGCATAGCTAGGACAGAATTTTGAAAAGGAAGACTAAACACGAGAATGGGAGAATAAAAATGCTCAGCTTGCTTCAGACAATTGACAAGGTGCATTGCATTTTAATCGAGATGACCTACTCCTTCTTGCCCTTATTTCCAGAAATAAAAAGAAATTTGTTGGCCATTAGTCCATCATTAAAAGAAAGGAATCTAGAATCTATCTTTGCTTAACCATAATAATCGTTGACCGTATTTCAGCAAGCTAGTCCCGGGTAAATGTCCAACTCAAAACTGTATGTTATCTATTCAAAGGAATAAATGATCCATCTGTCCATAGATTGAAAGAGCTAGGACCAATGCAAGATCTACCACATGATAGTTGTCTTAGACAAGTGAAAAGCTTGTGTGTCAATATTTGAGCAACTGATCTCACAAAATAATAAATATCCACGACACACATAACACCTATTTGGTGCAAGTGTGCAAGTTGTAAGATTTCCACGTGTTGTAACCAGCGCTGTGGACTCGAATCTGCGAGGATTTTCTTACAAGCTAAAACAACTTGCTGTTGAACCATATCTGAACAAACAGAATTCCATTTGCCAGTTAGGTGTTATATATTTTAGTGATATGTGAAGTGCAGACCAAAAGAGGGAAAGGAAGTGGACAAAGAAGGAAAATATAAACCATCTATGCACCACTTACAAGAACAAGAGAAGCATTCTCAGATAACCCGGTGCGCTTCTGCAATGCAACTTTGCAAACAGCTTTACCCTTCATGTCGTCTGAACTGTATCTTTGTGGAAGGAAATGGTCCATGGAAGGATTCCAGATGGAGTTATCGAAACCGCAAGGAGCAACAAGCAACTTATCCCTATAGGCAAGTCAAAACTTTTCAAAATGTGACGATCTAAAAGTTTCATTCCCAAGAGCTTGTACAAAACCTATTAAAACAGGAATCATCAAAATGCTTATTAACTCGAGAAAAATCTGTGCCAATCCAGTTTACAACCAGGTGGTGAGACAAAAGAGAACTGTCATAGAACATCTAAGCACTTGAATTCGGAAATGGCATGAAAGCACTACTTACTTGTGAATGGCTAAGGTGGGTTCCAACCCATGACTCAAACTGCAAATAATCAGACCTTTTGAATGAATGGATGAGAGTAGTATGACTTTATTTGAGTAAACAATTCCTCCCTGCAAATGTGTACAAGGAACCAAAAAAAGTCGATGCCAGTCACAAGAATGAAGTTGAACATACCAATGTATCAGTTGTAGGAAAAAACTAAAGAAATATAGGTTTCTGAAAATGCTCTCACAGAAGCATATAGAAAAAGATGAAGCAAAGATGTAGAAAGACAACTGGTAATGAGCAGATTTGTAGTTATGCCAACGAGTAGCAACTAGCAAATGTATCCTCTGTTCAGTTTGTGAAGCCTGATTCGGTCTACTTTACGCTTCGGTGACTACTCGGGTTTCAACCTGCCCGGTCAAGTCACGGGTCCAGGGGGCAGAGCCTACGGCAGAGGCTCGGCAGCAACCATGAACCTAGATAGGGGTATTATGATAATTCATGATGTAAACCCTAGGTCATAAATACTAGCTATATGCAGCCGATGTAACTTGTATCCCATTCTTTATTCGGGTGTGACCCGTGGATGTACTCAACTACACTATTGGGGAACCACAAGTAAGAACCTTTCTATCTTTCTCCGTTTCTTTTCTTGACTGTTCTTCAAGCATAGTGTGTTCGTTGATTTGACAGATTTCTCACATCTTGTACGCAAGATACTAACTATATCAATAGTTAGCAACTCAGCCTTCAAATCCTCTAATCATAAACCGAACATTTATATCTCAATTTCTCAGGAATCTTACTTCAAAGAAGTGCATCTACACCATAAATATTAACTAGAACAGGAAATTATGGAGTAAATGAACTAACTAGAACAGGAAATTATGGAGTAAATGAACAAATTACAGACATCATCAATGCAACGTCGATGCAGCGTTACCTTTGAAATGTTAACAATATGCATGTTTGTGTGAAACAAGCAAGATAACAAATAAAGACTTTGACTGGAATTTAAATTGGAACAGAATCAGTAAATTGGAAGAAACACCTACCTTTAAAATGTTGACCAAATGTGTCTTGGTGTTGTCTTGCAAACGATCAGGACGGAGTAGTCTAGAAGGTTCAAGCCCACAGAGTGCTAGCTTATCAGGTTGCGCAAGACACTAACATAATATAAGGTAGAGAGTGATTACAGCTGATCTATGTAAGACTGCAAGGACTCAACAAAGATTTGCAACAGTCAAAATGAAAACCCAAGGAACTTGCCTGAGAAACAAAACAGTGACATGTCAACAATATCCTAGTACCTCCAAGTCCCTGTACAAGTAGCATTTCTTTACTCCATAATAACTCTGTAAATTACTGGAGATAGAAAATAGCAAGGGACGGTGCGGCATCGACATGCTATTTAAAGTGCCAATTGATCCATCAAAGATACCAATGACGCTTAAAATAATGAGCCAACTGACAGAAGATCTACATGTTCTCAAAGGCACCTCCAGTTTGGAAAAAAGGCGCATCAGTCTAATGGTCATGAATGTATATTTGTGAAAGGCAATAGAAACTTGCGCTTTGACCAGAAAGATAATGAAGCTATATTCATCATACACCCTTCTTACTCTCGGCTAAAAGATTGCGTCACTTTTCCGTATCCCTAGACCCTAGTGATTAGTCTTTGTTGTATGGTGGACCAGAAAGATAATGAAGCTATATTCATCATACACCCTTCTTACTTTTGGCTAAAAGATTGCATCACTTTTCTGTATCCGTAGTGATTAGTCTTTGTTGGCTAAAAGATTGCGTCACTTTTCTGTATCCCTAGTGATAAGTCTTTGTTGTATTGAGTGGGTCTTGGAGCCCTCTGAGGACCTGCACTCCTGCAGTGATCTGATACAGTGCAAAGTCGCTGGAGAAGAATGATTGTGAAAGGGATTGGCCAGTCTGGAGAGAGAGAGAGAGAGAGAGAGAGAGAGAGAGAGAGAGAGAGACATGAGGTATCCCCAATGGTGTCTAATGTCTCTTCCTGAGTTCCTGTTGTACAGGAGGAGAGGCCCCTGTATTTGTAGAAAGATCGGTCCACATTATAGAATACCTAGAGCCCAGTCTAATCCGGCAGCACAGATAGGAGGCATCTATTTTTGGCTACAGCAGAATGCATGGGTGACTTAGAAGTGTCATCATAGACTTGATTGCCCTCTGCAGTCCATGTACCTAGAGTCTCAACTCAAGATGGGATACAAGTCCCAGGCGTTACTGACAAATACGGAAATGCCAAGATCACATTCAACCAATTTAAGCAGTAAAACAGGAGCTTATAGCACAACACCAGCAGGTTATAGCATATCATTCAACATGATCAAAGCAAAAGGTAATTTGAAGTTGCACCTGCTTTGAGAAGACATCCCAGAAAAGTGGCCCAACAACAGCAGTTTGCCAGTTATGTATGTGTATCACATCAGGCTGCTTTCCTGTTCTTACTATGTAATCCAATGAAGCTCGGGAAAAATAAGAAAATCTGACAATACCAATTTAACAACCCATTAAAAAGAGTGGATCGGTCAAAAGTGTGTATTATAAAAAATTCTCAGAGAATACAAGTACTCTTTCCATTCTCTATACTTTATGGTACAGGGACTCAGCGTGAAGGACAGATGTGGGACTCTTGATATGGTGGTTAAAGTGTTGGATACGTGCCTGACATGTCTTGTTGGTAGCCAAAAAATATTTGAACTTTATCAAAGACAAATGTTCATCTAGTAGGATCTCCTAATTATATATATGACTCTCAGTCTATGCATCACATAAAGTGTGTAAGTTTGCAAACAATATTCTTAACAAAATAAAGAAATGACATATTTGAGAAATATGAAATACGTGCTTTGTGTGCTGGGGCGTAAGAATTAGAAGAATCCAAAACTTAAACACATCGTTGCTCCTGACTCCCAATCCAGAGACACATGTAACATGTATCCCGTAATGATAAACCCAACCGAATCATCAGAGAGATCGAACTTCATCTGAAGTATCAATAACTAATCCTGAATTGATAACAAAATATGGTACAAAGAAATGATAAGTCTCCTTTCAACCTTGGATCCCTTTCTTTGGGGGATAACCGGCAATCTGAGTCTAGGCCCTCGCAAACGTCTCTAGAGATAGCAACATTGACCACCGGGAAAAATCTTGGAGTATCTATTCGTTTAGAGGATGAAATAGTCTTAAAAGAAATGATTGAAGATGAGTTCAAAGCATTCTCTCAAAAGATTAAGCAATGGGAGGTAATCTATTGAGAGAAATGGATCCTTCTGAATTTTGATGGTAGGTTGCGGCAGTATTCTGGCATGGTAAGGGTTGAAATAGGATGTTTGGGCTGGCGTGAGCAGGCATAGAGGGGCTGATCTTAGCGTGGCTCTTGTGATGGCTGTTTTGGATTTGATTCCCTTGGGTGTTTTTCGCTTAGGCTGCATAGAAGATTTGGGTGTTTTCATTCTATAATCTTTTGTTCTGGATGTTCCTTTTCCTCTCTTTTTTCTTTCATTCAACCTCGGTTGGATGTCTCCTCCCCCTTCTCGGTGTACCCTTATCGACATTCTTTAATAAATCTTCTTTTATCGATAAAAAAACAAAAAACAAAATATGGTACAAAATCTCAAGGAAAGCTTGATTAACTAAGATTATCAAATAAACTGAGTTATTTAAATATGAAATAGTTCTAGTGCTTGAACTAGGAGACACAGAGAATCAAAATCCATCTTTGGATAAAGTCTAGTCCAACGAATCTAGAATGCTATGTACCTATGAATGGAAATTTCTTGTCCAACAAATTTCTTGCATTTTTTTAACGCATTGGTAGAGTTTTTTTGTCGATATTCCAATAAGCAAATCAACTACCTGACTCTTCTACAAAAAGTGATGGGGTCAGTTCAGTTCAGGTGAGTTTTACTTGATTCCAAACAAGAAGGGAAGAAAAGGTCAAACACAAAGACATCAACACATGAACAACGAACTGATTAATTACAAACTAAACAACCTAAAAAAAGGCATGTTGGCCAATAAAAAGAGGGCTTATAAGACATAACTTTTGCTGACACCTGGAGATATTGTAAGACACTGTCTCACTACAAGACCAATTGACTGAGGAAATAGAAGAGATCAAGAAAAAGAACCACATGACTCGAAGTACAAAACAATAAGGCAAAGTACATTATATTATTTCTAATATTTTAAGATAGGGGAAGAGAATTTTCCAATGGGCAAAAAATCCGTACCGTTCAAAGTCATCTGTGTAGCCATATACCCTCTCTCGGCTAAAGAATGATGAATGAGAAATAGGTTGCACAAAAGTAATTCCAATGCCGTGAACAACACTGCATAATTACAGAACAAAAGGTTAAGACTTTCACGGTGGAGTAGTAAACAAAATGCAGAATGCATTTTCTAAATGACATATGTAAGGCAATTGGAGCAAACCAAACCAAGCCTTTTGTCCCAATCAAGTGGAGCAACAAAGATGAATTGCTAATCTTGGCTCAGGAGCCAAATTAACTTTACATGGCACAAGTTGTGAAAAAAAGTTACTCACCATGTCCAAATTCTGTTTTGGTGCTGTTGACCATTGAAATATGAATAGAACTCTGCATTGATTTCTCTTAACCCTTGAACTTCATCAAGGATTAGGCTTGAATACCTATTTACAAGGTGTAGTCTTTTCTAAGTTGAACGTTTAGAAATTTCAGGTCCCAATGTAATAACACCAAGTAAAGCTAAAGAAAAGCAAACAAATACAACTAATATCTTCATTCATTGCGAAAATTCATGAACCAGTAGATAAGAACAGAAGGGGCAAGATAAGCAACATAATTTTGCAGTCTATTCTTGGCAGCCAGACACCTTAACAGCCAGCCTATTGGGGTGCGGCTTGGCTACCATAATGTGCAGATGACAAGTTTGTTTTTTTGTTTTTACCCAGTTAAGGAAAGCCCAGAACAAAGCATGATATATGTATTAAGAGTAGTCACAACTTAGTTGTAACATCAACAGACTACTTAGTAGTACCATCAACACACAAAATACCTACTAGAGTGAAAAAAAAAGCTTCAGTTTTTTAATAGACCAAAATACAAAGCTAAACAATGATATTCATGATTCTAAGAACTAGCAGTTGCAGAAATTTAAAGCTTAAACAACTAAAGTTTAGACGACTATGTAATTGAAGACCCGGAGACCCCAAATAAAATAACCATCCAAAAGATACCGAGGTGGTTACTGAGAAATGCCATGACTACACCAGACGTTTGGTACTCAAGGCAGAACAGGCCTTGAATGTCTATGGAGATATTTCACGACATAATGATTAATGGCTTGCTATACCATTGTAAGGAATAACTGTGGACAATTTTTCATTGTCCATAGTACTAGCAGGACATGCGACGGACAGCTTCTAATAGCCAAAAGAAAACAAATCCACAAAAAAAAATTGGAGAGAATGTTGAGGAGAAATGAAAATGAAATAGAAGTTCTCTTGGTTACTTTGGTAGAACAACCTCCACCAAATGACCCTTCCTTTGTAGCGCACGGGATATCCCAGTCACATATGATGCCAAAGATCCAACAGAGATGACTGGTTCCATTTCAGTGCAAATGTGGACGACATGAAAACATTTCCTGAATAAAAGACCATAGAGAACATGTAAGAATGAAGAGAGAAAGAATGAGACAGAAAGAAAAAGAAAAAAAGAAAAGAAAAGAGAGCAGCAATGTGACTATAGCATCTTGGTACAAAGGCTTGTGATCTCTAAGACAGCTAAGGACGAACTGTTAAAAAAAATGCCAAAAGCCTGTATACGAGAGGTATATACACAGAAGTCTTCTTAGAAAGGGTACAACTTGAAAATGTCAAGATATAGCAAGATTTCCCATCTATTACTTAGTACTTGCACAGTTGCACTAGCATGTGAACTTGAGACTTTAAGATTCCACCAGTAAGCTACTGTTCCATCACTCCATACTATGCCTACAGTTTCCTATTCTGAACTCTCGATGTTGAATTAAAAGTGCCACTGAAGCATGCAACGCGTGTAGACTGTAGAGTAACAAAGGCAATTCTTCATCTAGAATGTAAGATTTTTTTTTTTGAAAAAACACATAATTTTCTCTAAGACTAAGCACACCAGGGACCAGACCATAATTCTACTAACTGTGCTCAAAATTTTATACAAAAAATTAGTTAAACTACATAGTAGAAAGCATTACTTTTTGCTTTTGTCTGAAACGTGCCGGAGTTCTGCCAGAAGCTCGGCATCTCTTTTATGATGGATGTCAGAGAAATCATCGGCTACGCTAACTTTTGAATCCAAGATGCTCGTTCTCAAATCAGATGCTTCCCCAGTGTCTATCATGCCTGTAAGGACCATTGAATCTATCCTAAGCAGCAACTCCGACTTGATATATACTGTATCTGGTGTAGATGAGAAGCCAGTAAGAGAAGATCGTTAGTAAACAGTTTTTGTCTTGAAGTGCATACGTAACAAAGTACATAGCAGGGTCCATAATGTTCTTATTGATTGGAAATGCAAAAGATATTAGCATCTGGCATAATTGATGGTGTGCATTACCAACAATAACGAGTAATGAGTTCCCACATAGGATGAATCAGATTCACCTAGCTAACTGTTATGCATTATTCTGCAGTGTCTCAATCCATCATAAGTCTCCTCTCTAAGAAGCAGTGAATCATTTGATATACCTTCCAACTGCAAGCTACCTGGTAAATGCATGTGAACATGCGGACAAAGAAGCCTAACCACATTCATTGTCAGATCCATAAACTAACAGCTTAAGCTCAGAAGAAAAATGATTGTCCAAGGCTTTTGCAACTTCATATGGAACAAAGTTGTTGAAATCTGAGATGATGGGATAAGCAGGAAACTTGAAGAGCTGCAACTCGAAGGTCACACCATATTAGAAAGTATAAGTGGATGCATTAGAGATTTAGAGTCTTCATTCCCTTAGAAAGCTACTTGGAAATCGAAACTCCTTCACTGGTCACTTTCTTTGCATGCTCTCCCGTAGCTAGTGTGTGGTCTGGTTACTCAAGGCTTGTTTCGCATTTGTAGATTTTGGCTAGCAAGCGCTGATCATTGACAAGTAGAGAAAACGGAAGGTAACCCAGTCGTGCTGAATGAGTAGAAAGGTGGCATAATCAACAGCTTTTTATATAGTTTGCGGTCACTATGGCAGTCTGAGCAATAGTATTGCTTTTAAGTTAGTGTGGTTTTTTAAGACTATGAGGGGTTTTTTATAAGAGGGAGAGCGGAACTGTGGTGGTAGGAGGGAAAAGCCACTTTTGGACATTCTATTTGGGTTTGGTGCCTTAGGCAAGAGAGACCATAAGTGGTCTTTTGAGACAATAAAGGACTGTTGTGGGTGGGTGGGTTTTTTTTGGGGGGGAAAGGCAAAGAAACAATCTTCTGAATCTCAAGGTTTGAGAAATCTGAGAAAATTTAGATTGTCTCTCAGTTTTTAAGAGAGATGAAAATTAGTCCCTTGATATTTCCAAATCCATAAAGAATCTGGACAATTGTGTTATTGTGAGGGGCTGGCATTTTCTTAAATATGGCACAACCAAACAGGTGGCAACCCCTAACTCTTCTTTTGATGATTTTACTCTTAGTTATCAAAAACATAAGTTCTCTTTTCTTTTTTTTTAAGGAGCATTAGTCAAATAAAGGAAACAGAGGTACGAAAAAGGACAAAGCAAATGAGTATATGCAGCGACAAGCATCAGGCCACATCTACATTACAGCAAACACCTCAGCTAACTGAATTCAGTATGCTGCTTGGCATCTGTTGCAGACTCTGTTTGTACATTTTTGACATATACAGTCACATATGTAATGCACTCGTCCATATGTGAGGATAAAAAGTAGACCACTTGTGTTTCGGATAGTGCCATGGGCGATGCAATATGAAGCACTGACCCTCCTAGAGAACTCCTAGAGATCACCGTATTCGTATCGGACTCCGGGGACATGCAGCACGCCGGAGACACACTAGGACACGTATGGGACAAGCCACGTGGGGTGTCCATTAAATTTTACAATTTTCTATTAGGGACATAGCAAGGTTGTTTTTATAATTTTTAAGAGTTTTTGGAAGGGCAAACAATTTATAACTTCGAAATATTGAGCCAAAAGTGCAATATTTAACATATTTGTGTGTACAGGCATACACCATTGGTCGATCATGCATTCACCTATCCTAAATATTTTATGGTTACGATGTAGGTTTGCATAACTAATTGCCGTGTTCTTATCCCCTTTTGAAAATTGTCATGTCCCGTTTTTGTATCTGTATCCCGTACATGTGTCCAAGTCCCCCGAAACGTCTATGTTCTTATCTGCACTGCACAGGTGATGCACGATATATCTCCTCAATCTCGGTCCACCAAAAACATAAGCAATTTTGATTCATTGAAAGTGAAACAAGATTTGTAGTTCTCAACCTAATTCTACTTGCTTGCTCTATCCACAACTATATCTCCTCAATCTCGGTTCACAACTTTGGTGAGAGTAAATGGAAGCAACAAAGCTAAGATATGAATGTATTTGTAAGTCATGGTGAAGACCCTGAGAGTACCAGCAGGAAACCAGAAGTCAAATGAATTTAATTACCAATTATGCATTATGATGAAACAAAAAATTGTCGAGATGCAAAATAGGAGAGAGCGGAGACCCTGAACATTATCTACAATAAAGCTATCAAGTGTTTCATCCAGGATATTATCAATCATATTTTTTATCTGATTCAACCATACAAGAAACAATGAAATTAAGGGTCCAAACACCTTTTCCGGAGCTGGGCATTTTCATCTGTAGTTGTTCTACCCTATCGAGCAGAAATTTGTTTTCCATCTTCATTTTTTCTAGCTCCTCCATGGCCTCTGTGCGTTGTTTGTACAAGAACATAATGTCTGAAAGAACTCACCGCATCAGAAAACAGAATCACTTCCGTATGATTTATTATCCAAACTGCAAATGAGAGAACTGGGAAAGATAGTGACTCGAGGACTTACTCTGCTGTGCTTCGCTGAAGAGTTGCCAAATGTCATTATGTTTCTTTTCGGGTACGCTCTTCACAGATTGAAGCATTTCCTGTAACAAGAAAATACTATCAACCGCCCTTTGGACAGAAGCAGCAAAATATATGTGAATCAATAAAACACACCTCAGAACTCTTTGAATTTTCATGACCTTCCAACCTAGAAATTGAAGCAATGAAAACTGTCATAGAGTAAATTGCAAACAAATAAGAATAAACTTAAATAAACGATACTCACTCCATCTGAAACGATCCACTAGATAAGCCATTGCCTTCATTCTTCCTGCAGATAGTGTCAATATGATTTGATAGAGAAACAGAAGTAAAATTTTAGTATTTGAGTACTTCATTTCAGAAATAATAAGTGCGGTGGTTGAGAGCAAGCATTAGATAGAAGGAAATGGGCCACAAAATCACAATAGGGGAAGAGTTTCAACATCTTTCCATACTCCTGCAGTGTTTATAAGAGAGCTCTGTTTGTGACATGAGAGTGGTGAGTAAACTGGGAAAGGAAACCAAAAAAACTGCTTTAGGCACTATGGATGGGAAAGATGGGTATAACTAGGACAAATTAAACCCGAATGGATGACTAAGTACGAAAAGATAGTTAAAGTTCGCCATGATGAAATTGAAATCTATGTTCTAAGCAGAGGCACGTCTTACCACTCTACCTCCTTCATGTATACGTTTTGACATGGCCATGGCATGGTACTTTGTGGACAAGAGTCGGACAAGCGTTAAGTACATGTCCACTTGTTTTTTTTATCTTTGTTGTTTTACTCGGACACATGGTGGACACTCTAGGACGTGTTGGGGACACTCTAGGACACATTGTGATGCTCTTGGGACTCAGTAAGGACACATTATGAAGAGGTCAAACTCTGATTTTTAAACTTGGCCCAGAGTCAATTTCCATGGATGTTTTAGTTCATAAACACTTATATTCTGACCTTCGAGTTTTATATTCATAATGCCAATACTTTTTGTGGCTTTTTCATAGTGTTATAAAAAATAAAAAAAACTTGTTTTTGATCTTTTATATAATACTTTTCCATTAGACATGTCTACAACGTGTCTGTGTCCTAAAATTTGAAGAAATGATTTATCAGTGTATCTGGTTCAAGTCGTTTCGTTGTGCTGTGATTGTATTCTTATATGTCTGTGTGCTTCTTGGTTCTCCACCACAAGTAAAAGAAATACCAAAAATGACACAGTTGTCCAGTAAGATCCAATCACCACGGTTTCATGTTCTTCACACCAAAATGCTTGAAGACAGTCTAAGATGTCCAAGGGATCAAAATATGGATCTATAACCGTTTTGGTCGACAAAAACTAAAGGTCAGCTTAATTGGCCGGATTAGACATGGAACTACACTACAAATCTCCTGTACCACATTTTCGCCATCTGAATGCAGTAATTGGTGGAGGAATAACATATACTCCATATGTTGGACAATTAACAGGTTTGCTACAACCACTAACACTGGTACCAACAATTGCACAAACTGGCCCATATCTCTCACATATCCCATGTGAAGGAGTTTGTGCAATTGTTAGTGCAAAGTGTTTGTGCCTCTTATCTTTTCTGGACAATTAATCCCAAACAATCATACGATAGATTTTTCCAAATCACCATAGTAAATTATACTACTGCAATATAAAAGGGAATGCAGATACCATAGTGACGCAATTTTGTGTCATGGAAATCAATATCATTGAAGCAGTTTCATAGAGCAAGGAATGTACCCCAAGCAACAAACAGCAGCAGGAGCTTTAATGGATTTCGAAATCGTTGCACTAGTCTTCGGTAAAGTATGAGTACAGGGGAAAGGGATCGCTGTGCGTAGAAAGACGTCCATAAACTTCTCCTTGTAGAGAGAGAGAGAGAGAGAGAGAGGACTAGAAGACACTCCCTGATGATCGTTCTTTCCAAATGACCAGAGTTGCATTTCTAACCCTAAATCAAATCAAAATCTCAAATCTGTATTTTAGGGCGGAATTATAATAATATGTTGGCCCCTAGTATTTTTTATCGCAAATCGTTTTGACCCCTCTTAACACCAAAATCGAACCTTTATACCCCTAGTATAACACACACACATAACGGCTCTGCTCACACGACAGTTGAACAACATTTGACCCAGAAATAATCGGAGCCCCACGCTAATAATCGGAGTCATTCAATTTGTTTAAAACATGTTTTTAAGAATATCAGTAAAAAATCAACTCATTTGGATATCGGCAAGGGCTTGATCGATTCATTCAGTTTTAATCATATCAAATTTACGGATACACACCGACCAAGCCCTTACCAATATCCGAATGAGTTGATTATTTACGAAAAAACTCTTAAAAACATGTTTTAAACAAATTGAACAGCTTAGATCATTTACGCGAATGTGCCAAATGCTGTTTGAGTGGAACCGCATAATATATTTGTTGAACGAATAATTGTTTCTGGATGGAGGGAGTAATGCAAATGTCGCAAACGTTATCCATTTAGAATGTGGATCCTCAGGGTAACTGTCTTAAGACAATTGCTGACATTGCCTCACAAGTATGGATCCCACAAAAATATCCTTCCGGACAAGAATCCATTTAGAATGTGGATCCTTGGCTTTCTGTCTTAAGCTGAATCTTATATAGTAGTACATTTTTCGAACACAACAAACCCTCTCAAATAATAGTAGAGCCGCTCTTGGCTGTGCAGGACAATATATTACTGGAGAGGAGCCCACACATATATGCAACTTTACCTATCTCCTACCCCTCACCGTAAATAATAAAACAACGTTTGGGAGATGATTTCGAGCGATTCATATATTCTTTGTATCGTCACCCGATATGGGTGAGCTAGCATTTAATTTATAATTTGGAATTCTCGTATTTATTCTCCTTAAAGGTTACCCTCCACGGGTAATTAGTCTTTAACTAATTTGGTGATTTGATATTCTTAATTTATGTCTACAAATGTTCTTTGTATCTGTTTGGGTATAGTGCTCACAATGGTTCAAGCCCTTCGATATGATGGCCATTTCTCAGAGTTGGCAACAATTTCATTCAGACTTGTAATGAGGGCAGATTCAGGAGTTCATCTCAAGGGTGGAGGAATTAGAAAGAATAAAATACTATTCTCATATTAATTACTCGAACAAAGCGTGAATGTTCTATTTAAGGTTAATCCTTCATGATACTAAAAAAAGTACGTATTTTCTATGATTTATTATCCATCAATAACGAATAATTAAATTTAACATGTAATTAAAATAGAACATTCTATGGTTAATCATCCATCAATAAGGAATAAATTAAATTTAACATTCAATAAAAAAGAACGTGATGTTCTTTTGAATCATGAAACAAGGTGGATTTGAATTTATTAGTTTTAAAAGAGAGAATAAATGTGAGAGAGAGTGAAAGAGCACACCGGAAAATAGAACAGAAAGAAATGTACGTGTCTGCTCTTTTTATGGTGAAAAGCAAAGACATCACTAGACTCCTTTACCTATTAAATTAGGGAAAATTATTGAAATGGTCTCTGTAGTTTTACTCGAGTATCGATTTAGTTCCTCTAGTTTCAATTGCACTCCAACGAACTCTGTAGTTTCAATTTTGGTCGAATTAGGTCCAATCGATAACGGACATTTGCGAATTAGACGGAAAACCCAATTTGGGGGTTTTTTGAGGGGCAAAACTGACTTTTTGACCCTCTTTCTTCTTCCCCAATTTGAAACCCTAACCCTAAATCAATTGGCTACTCCTCCCTCTCTCCACCGTAGCCCACCACCAAAACCTCTCTCTCTCTCTCTCTCTCTCTCTCTCTCTCTCTCATCTCCACCATAACCCGACTCCACTGCCCTTCTCTCTCGGTTCCTGGCAAAACCCACCAAGCCCTCCTCCAAAATCCCTAACCCGACCCCATACTTTCAAACTCCTCTCCAATCCCTCAACAGGACTCGAATTTCTCAGGGTTTTCAACCGGAATTTTCAGGGGGTTCGTACAAAATCGAGGTAAACCCATATCTCTTCTCCCCACACGGTTTTGATCTTCATTACTGAAACCCGAAAGGGCAAGAGTGCTGCACGTTTTGGCACTGTACTATCTCTAAGAAGTTTCTGTCGCTTGGGGGCGTATTTGGGATGTTACTACCTGTTGATGTTTATCGCCACTTTCTTTGTTTGAGTCTGGGATGTTGTTTACTATTACTCTGTTGTTGTTTGTGTACCATTTAGCTGATTTTGAATTGTGATATTTGTTTTGTACTGGGTTTGGGCTAAATTTGGTTGTGTTTGGATTTACACCTCTAGTGCTGAAAGTTTGAGCTCTTTGTCTGTGTTGGCTGATTCTGAACTTAACCAACCCCTAGCCATGTCTGCGGCAATAAGAGATATGAGTACACAGAGAGAGAGAGAGAGAGAGAGAGAGAGAGAGAGAGAGAGATTGGATTTCATTTAGGGTTAGGGTTTCAAATTGGGGAAGAAGAAGGAGGGTCAAAAAGTCAGTTTTGCCCCTCAACCCCCCCCCCAAATTGGGTTTTTCGTCTAATTCGCAAACGTCCGTTATCGATTGGACCTAATTCGACCAAAATTGAAACTACAGGGTTCGTTAGAGTGCAATTGAAACTAGAGGAACTAAATCGAGACTCGGGTAAAACTACAGGGACCATTTCAATAATTTTCCCTTAAATTAGGGTTATTCAAAAAAACCGGTGAACCGTGAATTCGGTCCGGACCAAACTGAACCGCACGTTTTGGATTTTAACCGTGGATTAATGATCCGGACACGGATTCAAAAAATAAAAAACCATGACTTGCGGTCTGAACACGAATTTTGATTTTGAAACCGTGGATTAACCGATCAGGACCGTGAGATTTCTATTTTTTATTTTATTTTTAAAATAATATATATATGTATAGATAAATAATTTTACTATTTTTATAAATATTGTCAATTTGATATTTTGATATAAAGGGTTACACTGGTATCTCCTATACTGAATTCAGTAGTTTTTTTTTTTTTTTGTGTATTTGACTTTGATATATTATTGAAGTATTTGTATTCTATTATATAATTGAACTAAACTACCTTTGTTTGTAAATTGGATGATGAACTGTCTTTGTTGCCCATTATATTACTACTGAAGTGTTTATTTCAATGTTGAGTTTGGGTTTTGAAGAAGTTGATGATTTTTTTAGAATAAGTTAAAAATCCATGGACAAATCCAGAACCGATTCGTGACTCGCGGATCGGATTAGAACCGAACCATGAGACTTTTGGATCGGACACGGATTTTATTTTAAAAAAACCGTGACTCGTGGATTAGGATTCTAATCCGAACCAACCTGGACCGTGAGCACCCCTATTATATTACATTGGTCAAAAAAATTGTCTGGTTTGCAAAAAGACAACTTGAAATAAATGTATTTTTAATGAAAATTTAACTATTTTTGTGCAAGTTACTAGACATGAACTATTTCTTTTAACTTTTTGAGAAAAGGTTGAGTGGCCATGCCACTAAAGCTTTTCGGCTTTTTGGGTTAATATATGTGAGGAGAATGACCTATCTCATAAAGCGTGAAAAGCCAAAAAGCCAACTCGGGGACTCTGGGATGGCAGCCGATCTCGGTCGTCTAAATGTATTTTGGACAACTCAGATTTGAGGAGAGTTAAAATACCCTTCGTCACCCCTCAAATCTGGGCTGTCCAAAATACGTTTGGACGGCCGAGATCAGACGGTAGAGTCACCGGATCCCAAAAATTCACTTTGGAAGGGGCCTGAATTATATTCAACACAAATGCATTCTCTTGAAGTTATCATTTTGTGGACCAAATAAATCTTTTTGGGACGGAGAGAGTATAATTTAAAGTAAAAAAATAATAAATAAATTTGATTCCCATAACAAAGAACCCGGGTGGGTGTTGCGTAGCCACGTGCTGCGCAGCGTGCTGTGTGGGCACGGCGCCACCGTGCCGACGATCAGAGATGTAGCTCGTCGAGTTCTTCATATGTACCAAAAATCAACTCGATATTCGATCTATAAGTGCCTCATCGAAACACATATAACTTGTTGCAGTTGTTTTGATCTAGTGTTTCAGATCTATTCGGAATCATGCATGCATTTCAAGATAATAATGTTTTGATGAGGCACCTAACGATATTCAATCGAGCTGATTTTTGGTACACTTGTAGTACTTGACAAGCTCTACGAGGTGAATGTCTTTGATCACCGAACCAACATCAGCACGGCGGCGCCAGCCCCCGCACAGCACGCAGCACTCCCGGTTCCCTCAAAAATATGTTAGTCATTTTTTAAACTTTTTTTAAAAATTGAATTCACACGGGTCACCCCGCCCCTCAATTGTAACCAATTTTAAACTGAATTGGCTAATTGTATCCATTTTTTGGTGTATCGAGTTGCAGCCTTTGGCTACAATTGTTTTGTTGTTTAGTTTTGTCACAATCATTGGTCTATTTCAGTGTGTCCTTTTATTGCCCTAGCATTTGGCTTGAGTTGGTTTCTTACCAGTTGTATAACACGTCGTATGATTTAGAGGAGAGTTCTTTTGGATTACTAAAAACATTGAATCAAACATTGAGCTATTGTCGTACACACTTCATGAATTTCTATAATTACATTTTCATTGTTTATAAAACTAAAACTTTACTCAAACAATCGCCTTTCCATTTTTTACATTTCTCATTTCAATCTTTGCCTAATCATTTTGTCAATGATTGGTATAATTGAGATGCCTAAGCAATTAGTACTCAAGGACAGACCGAAGGATGGGTTAGCTCTGACAACGCCCTACGTACACACATTTCATATTTTTACTAGAATTATAGTAAGTTTTTATGCCAAAACATTTAAATTATATATGTTCACCCGTCCAATGTCATTTTGAACAACTCAACACCCGCCCAACATCATTTTGAACAACTCAACACCCGCTCAACTCATAGTTTTGAGAAAGATAATGTTTTTATTATCAACACTTTGATTGATTATATGTGTAATAATAGTTTCGGTAGTATCTTTACAACTTTTTTTGACAAAATTTATATTGCCTTCTATATGTTGTAAATTTTTTTAGTGTATGCCCATCCAATTTAATTTGTAATCCTGCCTTCGTCCTTGCAATTACTCTTTTGTTGTTTAGGGATGGTAGCTATTTATAACCGTCGGATGAAATTGGATGCAGTTTTAAATTTATTTGATTGGAAGTATGCAATTGGAGTATTATGTATGGATATATAATTATGTATTCTGCCAATGAATTTGGATTAAGGGCGAGTTTTTATTCTAAAAATATTGTCTTCCAACTATAGTCAAAAGTAATTGTGGTTTTTGTTAAGTGGCATTTTTGTCATATATGTAAAGAGATTGACTTGTCTTCACGCTGTAGATAATAGACAAAAATACTGAAAATACTATTTTTAGACTATTGTAGAAACTCAGCCTGATCATTCAATCAATCTCTACTATAGGCAAATGTAGTGCGGTGATAAAGCCTCAAAAGCTAATTTCTTAGAATTTTGAATTCGTTTAATATACATAAATTGCACCCGAGATCCGTTGTCCCACTTTCGGTGTCCCACCCTCCAGTGCATGACACATGTCTCCCCCTCCTAAGTAACTTTAACACCGTTAAGGACGTTAAACTAACTTCCCTCTCCTAAGAAACTTTAACACCGGTAAGGACGTTAAACTAAATTCCCTCTGTTTAAAAAAAATCCCATTTTTAAACTTCGGTGATTCAAATTTTGTGGGGCCAGAAAAAAATTGATTCAAATGCCAAACACGTTTATGGGCAAAGTCCAGTGTTGTTCTGGGCAAATATCAACGTGTTTGGCCTTTGCCCATAAAACGTATTTGGCCTTTCTCTTAAAATGATTTATAGATGATTGTGTGGAGTCCATTTCGGATAGATAAATAATAATTTAAATCGCTAGTTGTTCTTAAAATAATATCTTACGGGTTCTTGTAAAAACTTATTTCAATTCGATATCCGTAAGGGCTTCTGAAAGTCCCTACAAATGCTGAAAAAGCCCTAACGAATATTGGATTTAAATAATTTTTTACAAGAACTCATAATAAATTCTTTAAAAAATAATTTGCAATTTGAATCAATTTTTGTGAGACCCACAAAATTTGAATTACAGAAGTTAAAAAATGGGAATTTTTTATGTAGAGGGAAGTCAGTTTAACGCCTAACAGCGTTAAAGTTAGTTGGGAGGGGGAGACACGTGTCATGCACTGGAGGGTGGGACACCGAGAGTGGGACAGCGGATCCCGAGTGCAAAAATTGGGGGAGAGAGAAACGTGGGCGTAGAGAGGGAGAGAGAGTAAAACGTAGGGGGTTATTGGGGGGTGAGGGAGAGGGACAAACATGTCTCATATAATGCAAAAATGCCCACGTCCCTCTTCATGGCAAACCACCTCCCCACTCTCATATTCAAATCCACCCAAACCACCTCCTCACTCCCACGTAACAACTCTAAAATTTTCCCATTTCATGGCAATCATCTACGATGCCTTACAATTTTCCATGGAACTTTGAGCACCAAATTTGGCTTTATTACGATGGGTCTTGTTAATGTGTGCCCTTGGGGCATATGATAAATAGTGTATTAAACCTTTCATTTAACTGTTTTTTATGGGGAATTTAAGTTTGAAATCACACTCATTAACTTCTTCATTAATTCATTTTGAAAGGATAACTTTTTTCTTTTATGGACAAAATTACCCCCATTTACTGTTAGGCGCTTCCCCAAACAATCATTATATGACTCCACCATTTCAAATGCATATGAAAATTCAATGCACTGAAAGCTTAACCCTTTCGGCCACTTGCACAGAAAAATTCAATGCCATATTAAAAGATCGTATTAGTTTTTTGTTTTTTTCTAAAAAAAAAAAAATACTAGCAAACACAATATTTGAAACAAAAGCCATCAGATTAGCCAAAAAAATTCTTTCATTAGATGGAAATCCTCATCAAAATCATGTATGCTTCTCCGAAAAGCATTCATCTAATATTTCAAACAAAAAACTGGATTCAACTCTTCAGTCGTTGATGTTGTTTTCTTCCTCTTATTTGCTCCATTTGAGAACGCAACATTCTATTTCTCTGGACAGGTAGTGATATAGTGGCCGACACACTTGCAAAGTCCACAAGTTCTCGTTTGCTTTCCCAATTCTCTTCCACCTTTCATTCTTTTTTGCTTCCAACGCCCCTTTGTCTTTGAAATCGGAGGGCAATTAACAAAACAATCACTATCATTCTCATCATTGTGATTCTCTTCAATCTCATTTTCCATGTCTATTAGATTTGGATGATCCAACAAAGGCATCTCTTTTTCGCTTAATATTGCTTCACGACACCATCGAGGTGATAGAAAAACTGGAGGAATTTGGTAGCCATCTTTTATTGCTTCAATGTTATTGCTTCTTGTTACCACAACATTTGGTACTTTTTTTTTCTTTCTTTCTTGTTACTGCTGTCTTCCATACATGGATGTTTATATAGAAGCATTGTTGAATGTCAACAATCTATCATAGGAAAGAGAAAAAAATGGAGGGAGAAAACGTGGGTTGGAGGGAGTAAAAATGAAATGGAATGGAGGGAGCACAAATGAAATGGAATGGAGGGAAAGGGTATTTTGGTCTCTATAAAAAGAACCTTTTTTCTTTATCCAATACATTAACTACTTCTACAATTTTCTATATAAGTGGGTATAGTTGATCTCATTTAATGAACACTAACATATGCCTTGGGAGCACATATTAACAAAAGCCTATTACGATAATTAATTCGGCTTTGTACAAGAATTCGTTCACAGATTTTTACGAGAATTAATTACGTTAGCTTCGTTGGATTCGATTTCTAAGTTTGGCTTCTGCTATGCCTATGATTTAATTTGAGAGGTCATCTTTACACCACCGTTGAAACCCCCTTTTTTCCACCACCACTTTTGTAGGCCTTATTGTGTATTAATTGTTGATCTGAACCATTATCTTGTAGAGCCTGCAGAAGACCACATTCCTGCAAAAAATTAGCTTGATCGGACATCGACAGGTATATCAACATTTGATTTTTGTTTTGTAAATGGATGATCATGGATTTTAAAGACAAACTATCCTTGACCGTCTGTTTCGCAAAACAAAATTCAAAAATTTCATATATCTATCGATATCCGATCAAACTGATTTTTTACATGCATGCATTACTCTGCGGGTCCTACAAGATGAACGGTTCAGGTTAAAACAATAAACTCACGATGAGACCCACATACTGCGGTGATGGAAAAAGGGGTTTTATACTAGCGGTGTAAAAATTAGTTTTCTTTCAATCGTGTTGAATTCCATTACCGTTGTGTCCGTTCGACATGCGGGACAAAAATCAAATCACATTGGTATTTTTTCTAACTGCATGCATTGAACAGACACAATGCTAATATGGATAATAACCAACTAGTGTCACCGATCAAAAGAAAAACAAACTGGTGTCAGAAAATGTAACGAGACGTCATGAGAGAAGACGGAAATGGAGGATGGAAAGAGAAAGAAAAGGCACGGAGACCCACCTACTTGCGTGGATACGTATGTGCATTTATGTTATTGCCTATAGTAACAAACAATTTAACTAGGGCTCACTTAGTAGGCGATGACTCGTGCGTTCCGCTAGAATCTCTCCACTTGTGTGTCTTATCCTCGTATTTGTTGGGTTATTTATTCCCATAATGGCCCTATAAGTTCTTTTGGGCTTATAGTGACTGTGGGCTTTATTTTTAATTTGTTGGGTATTTTTCCTCTTAACAGGACGTTGGCTTTATTTTCAATTTGTTGGGTATTTTTCCTCTTAATAGGATTTAATTAATTAGTCGCGTTGGGTTTATAGTGATTATAAACTTTATTTCCAGTTTGATATAATTCATACTTGTTTTCTCATTTTGACGAAAAGAAAACGATTTAGTTGTACTATTCGAACAACAATTCATCTAAAAGTACAAAATTGGCATCCACTATGTGTCATACACCACAAAAATAGTAACTGAGAGTCTCACTGTCTACAAATTTTACCATGTAACTACCCAAATTTTAACAGCGTTACCGCACTTCAAGAAATGGACCCACAATACAGTTGAATGCAGAACATTAATGAGCAGCTGATCTCTTCGATATGAGAAAAACTTGGGTGCCGGTTGATATCACGTGGTGGTACTCAGTGAGCATTTCAACCGTTAAAAAGTGTTTTTGACGTTCCGATCTTAGAGAAAGAGGAAGGGATAAATCTGAACCGTCCATAACACTTTTGAACGACTGAAATAAGTGCTCAGACAGCACGTCATCCCTAGTCCATACCCTACACGAATCATAAGGGTCATTCGCGTACAATTTCCACCACGATAGGAAACTACAAAAATTGTAAGTGTGCAAATATTTGCACAGCAATGCTGTGTAATAGCGCGCAATTTTTGCCAGACATAAAGAGTGTAGTTAGGAAATGGCTACAATACACACTCATTAAAGGTGTGTACCATATGTACCTATTGTATGGTTCATATTGTGTCACCTCATTGGCAATCGTAACATTTTTTAATTTTTCGTATCTTTCCAACAATATGATTAGTAACATTTTTTATGATTCGTAACATTTTGGTGTGTCTCGTAACTTTTACAAAAAATATCGTAACTTTTATAAAAAAAAAAATTGTAACTTTTGTAGGGGCGTTTATCACACACACTCAAATAAGAGGTGTGTATTGTAGCCATTTCCGTGTAGTTATTAGGGTTTAGGCAGTGACGTGTAGGGCTACCAAACAAGCGTTGTTGAAGTTTGGTTTGAAAACTTAACGATCTTTAAGAAAACATTTAGGCTTTAGGTTATTTATAAGGATTTAATTGAACCTAACACAAACAACATGAATTCTCCATGACCTAGCCGTGTAGGAGGAGCTTGTTTTAACTGGGTTCGATACAGCTTTATGAGCTTCAAATTTTTGTCATAGACTTGTTCAATCTTAACTCTATCTTAAAAGAGTATTTTACCATTGAAAAGAGTGGGGTCGGGCGACCCCATGGGAAAAAAATTAAATCAGTGTTATTATATAAAAAAAATTCCTAAATTTTTAAATGACCCCATCATAATTTAATGTTAACTCGACACTAAATAATTTTTCAATATTTGAAACACAAGAAAAGTTCCAAAAGAATAAACAAGGAAAGGATAAAACTCATTTGATGGTGTCACGACACTGGATAATTCACCAATTTAATATTTAAAAAAAAGGCTAGAACCGATTCAATGGTGTCACAACGCTTGATAATCTTTCCATCTCTGAAAAAATCCAATAAATTTAAATCGATAACAGATTAGTTCCTCTTTTCCCATATTTGGGATTGAGAAACTGTTAATTAAATAGATAAAATTATAATACATGAATAAGTTACGTTATATTGCATAAGGTGTAAGTATGAAAGTCTAATAGGTTTGAAATTTGCATATAATCCGATGTAGGATATTGATCTTCTGATGTCGGGGGAGTATATTTTAGTAGGAGTATTGATGTTTACGAATGACCCCATGCTCCGAAACTCCTATAGTCGTCACTGCGTGGCAGTAAGGGCAAAAAATTCAACCCTCCCAAGTGTTATATTAATTAATATCAAACACCATATCTAGTGTTTGGTTGGTTCTTATCTCCTTTTTAAGGGAGATGTCATGACTTTGAGTTCTTCTGAAAGAGGTGTGTTTGACTCATGTCTTAACACTAACCACTAACCCAATATCCTATCGCTTGGCAAAAAAAAACGTTATATTTATTATTTCCCAATCTCTCCATTCTCAAAAGTCGGGACATTTATCGTTATATTTATTACATCTTATAAAACTAACATTTTGATAACGGTTGTCTTGTAGATTAGTCCAGTTTATCGAGACACTCTTTATAAAAAAAAAAAAAATTACTTACATTTATAACACTGACATTTTGATGACACTACCTCTTGTATCCACTAATGGTAGAGAAGAAATGGCTAGTGACAATTCAATTTTCGTGTGGTGTGAAAAACGACCACAGTGCATAACTCATCCGATCAACATATTTGTATTGACAATATTGGAGGCACATTTATAGGGCACGTGACATTAATTATGTTAGTTAACATGGACATTTAAAGTGTCCTAGCTTTGAGGGCATGTACGTGATTAATTGTGATGCTTCCACAAGTTTGATTTGAACTTCTCTAGATAAGGGTTGGTGAATCTAGCCAAAAAATTTCCCCATAAGTCATACTTGTTTACGGCCACCTCGACTTATCCCGACCATTCAATGTCCACTTGCGTGATCTATTTAAAATCGAAACAAATCTCCTATGAAATGACTCACAAGAACTGATAGCACTTAAAGAGTTACAAATCTCACAAGAGAAGCCAACTTTTTTTCTTTTTATTATCAGAAATTCTTCATTCAAGAAAAGAAGCAAATTCCAAAATCCCAGATATTGACCTTCATGTGAATTCCAGATATTATTTTTAAGTTTTAAGTATTATAATAGAGCAAAATGAGTCATATACTTTTATTGCATTAGCCTAATATGATTTTAATGTCAAATGTATTATATTGAAATATTGAAAAGCAAAAACTCTATAATATAATAAGCATGCATTAACCTAATACAACTGACCCCTCAGGGTTGGGTGTTGGCTAAGCTTCAAGGATGGAGCCAAACGGGGACAAGTTGTGGCGGTACAAGGTTTCCAAAAAATACAATTATTATATAGAAAATAAATTTTTATCCCCGAATTATATAGACTCGCCACCACTAGATTTTTTAATGTTTCATCCTCATAATACAGTTTATTTTTTTATTCTTTAAGTACATATTTTCGTCACCACAAAGGTAAAATCCTGACTCCGTCCCTGGCTCCCTGCTAAGCTTCATCACCGTTTCAAGTATTATGCTATAAATGCACAGTTTTTTGTGTACATTTGTGTGGCCAAATGTTAGCTAAGTGACCTATACAGTTCTCATTCATATGCAATGTACTCAAAGTAGTGAACATGGAAAGAGTCTGGGTTTTGAGGGCAATGTAACTTTCAAAATCTTCAATGCCACCCCTCAATTATACACGATTGCAATGGTTCCTTGCAAGTTGTGTACGTATTATATTCAAATATTTTTGGTGCAACAGAAATTCATGCGTGCATATATGGTAATTACTTTGTAATAAAAGTTTGACGTAAAAGCTAGTGCGCAAAATATATTAATTTTTCCTCTGCATTTTTCTTGAAGGTCTAATATTGTGTTTCCGATAACGTTTATTAACGACGAGCAGTGAAAAGAGACAACTGAATTAGCGTTTCAACTTTTCAATCAAATTATCCAATTCCATAAGTTTTTTACAAGTTGTCCTTGTCGACCTTATGATCGATGGTGCGAAATTGAGAACCTAAGATCAATCTATGTTAGCCCAGAGGTTTCTATATATAGAACCTTAGTGATTTTTTATGATAACAAAATTGATTTTATTAATTGGAGAAATATAATTTATTTTGTGATATTGGTACTCATTTGAATTCATTGTGTGTTTTGTAGGATTTGGTTGAATTATAATGGAGAGATTCTACACCAAATCATTATCTCCAATAGTCAAGATTTTAATTGAAAGGAAAAAGATTAAGGACAAATCTTTTCCGATAAAAAATAAAATATTGAAGGATATTCAAAGATCTTTGAATGAACCTATTTCAAAAAAATATCTTGACCAAGAGCTGTGAGTAGCAATAGATAAAGAAATCCAAAACACGGCACTTGCATTAACCAGGAGTTTAGATGCAACAAGCATAAGATGGTGTTTTAACATCATATGAAACCTTGGCAGCATTTCCATAATTATAGATTCCATAAAGATATGTTGTTGTTATGTCAAAAAGAATATGTGCAACTATATATGTCCAAAAAGATATCACCGAGAGGTTTGAGCAGTTCACTCAGCAGTCAACCTCAAAAAAAAAAAAAATCCGTCTTATGAACTAATCTCAGACATTAATACTGAAAAGAAATGCAGCTTAATCTTAAGGGGCACTTAAATAATCATCATTTTACTTACTTGAAATTAGAAAATAATCCTGAGCCTTTTTAGGAGTTATGTTTCTATCCCGAGATTCAAATAAACTCATTTTTGTCCTTGATTATATATATAAATATATATACTAGGAGATTAAGGACTAAAACGAATGTTTTCATCCAAAAATTCTTGGCATATAGGGTAAAGATTTTTTGGATGAAAACATAAATAATTTTGGACGAAATTCATCCACAATTAATTATGTTTCCATCCAAAAATTCTTGGCCTATAGGGTAAAGATTTTTTTGATGAAAACATAAATAATTTTGGATGAAATTCATCCACAATTAATTATGTTTCCATCCAAAAATTCTTGGCCTATAGGGTAAAGAGTTTTTGGATGAAAATATAAATTATTTTTTCTGCTATTTTTTATATTTTCATCGAAAAATCCTTGATCCAATAATCATGGTTAAAATCAATCTAACAATCATGTCAATGATTTTTGACCTTCTTTTTTTTTACCATGATTCAAGATATTAATTCAATACTCCCTCAGGCCCTTTTTAAGTGATCCACTTGGGAAACGTGTATTTTTGTAGACGTTTAAAATTGTACTTTCGCATAACATTTTTATATTTTTTTGCACCAAATTAAAGTACTCAATGAGCACTTTAATTTGGTATAAAATAAATTTAAAAATTACATAGAGAAATAGGTTTTTTTAGGTGTTTTAAATTACACGTATTCCTATATGGATCATTTAAAAATGGACGGAGGGAGTAATTATTACAATGTTTATAGGTACAAAGAGAGTGTACATACTCCTTATCTATATAGGCCCGTGCAACGGCTGTTTTGATCTTTTTATCATGGTTTTTGATCGATTTTTTATTTTTACCATGAAATGTCGATTATATACCATGATATAACTTGTTATGAAGGATAAATTTACCATGTTTACTGTGCCCTTTCAGAGCTTTTTACCATGGTCTATGTTAAAAGGTGGAATTAATTTTTACCATAAATATTAAAAAAATTAATCATGATTACTGGATCAAGGATTTTTGGATGAAATTCATCCAAAATTAATTATGTTTCCATCCAAAAATTCTTGGCCTGTAGGGTAAAGATTTTTTGGATGAAAATATAAATTATTTTTGCCGCTATTTTTAATATTTTCATCCAAAAAATCCTTGATCCAGTAATCATGGTCAAAATTTTTTAGGGTGTCGCATGCGCGGGCCAAATTCATAAAGGGAAGCGATCGTGGTTAAAATCAAACTAACAATCATGTCAATGATTTTTGACATTGTTTACTATTATTCAAGATTTTAATTCAATCATTATTACTATATTTATAGGTACAAGGAGAGTGTACATACTCCTTATCTATATAGGCCTGCGCAGCGGCTGTTTTGATCTTTTTACCATGATTTTTGATCGTTTTGTTTATGATTTGAAAACGATATAATATCCTTTCAGAACACGAATCATGGTAAAAAAATATATGTCAACATTGTCGAATGATCATGGTAAAAAAAAATGGTTATAAAAAGTCATGGTAAAAATATTAACCTCGACAGGACAGATATGTTGGCATTGTCCAATGATCATGGTAAAAATATGTCAACATTATCCACTGATCATGGTAAAATATATGTCAACATTTGTTTTTAATTTAGATATGTTATCAGTAATTAATTTTGAAGTTGTATTATTTTTCACTAATTTAGGAGATGTTTTGGATCCCCCCTTCATTTCAAAAAGGTAATCAGTTAGTATTAGTTACCCAGAATTATTGGTAATCACTTTCCACTAATTTAGCAAGTAATGTTAATTTATATATAAACATCTATGCATATCACAATGAAAGGGTAAAAAAGGTAAATTAAATTAAATGAGGATGAAAACATAACCCCGTAAAAATAGGAGGATGAAAACATATGTGATATCCAAAATCTGGATGAATATTTAATTACCTACTTCAAAATATATATTTTTATCTTATGAACTAATCTATGTCTTATATATGTACAGTTTTTATCAAAAATTGATTAGACCAAGCCCTTTCGGGTATTTTTTTTTTTTTTTTCCGATTCCTCGCGGGGGCCTTTAAAAACATGTTTAAAAACATTGAGCGGTTTGGATAGTGAAAATTTGATTCGAAAAGTTGAAAATACCCTTAGGCCCGCATGGAAACTTAAATAAGGGTCTTTTATTAGAAGTTTATTGTGTATGTGTGTGTGTGTGTGTGTGTATTATTTAGTAATATATTGTGATATTTAAAAAATATTATTTTAATAAAAGATAGGTAAAATGGGTAGTATTGTTGGAGTGTTAAGAATGATAGGGTAGCTATATGCACTGTGCACTAGCTTTTTTTGCTTAAATTTTACACCAACTGCTGTTTTTGCTCTTAGGTGCCCAGCAGGTGACCACTTTTGAGGGGCAATGCACATTATCGATTGATTTGGTATTGCTAAGTACGATGGATCGGAGATTTGATTTACTTTAACTTGTAATAAGTTTATGTAACGAACCCCAAGGGGTTGGCCTAGTGGTCAAAACTTGAGACTTAGGGGTTTTGCTTCCTCCTAAGGTCTCAGGTTCGAAACATCGTAGGTGTTATCAACTCCTTTGGAGCCAGTTCATACAGAGCTTTGTTCTGCCTATAAATGGGGGCCTCGCTAGTGGATGGTGGGATTGGTCTCCTAGGATTAGTCGAGGTGCGCAAAAGCTAACTCGGATACCTAGTTATCAAAAAATAATAAAAAATAAGTTTATGTAATGGAGTTTAAATTATGATATCTAGAATTGTTTGTGTTCGAATGAAAATGCAAATCCCTTGATCTTCACAACTTAAAGGTTCCGAGTGTAACAACATTCATGGTTTTCCTTTGAACGAGAACAGACATACATTTTACATGGAAGCACTGCAGCTATTCTCCCTAAATTTTTTGTCTGGTATTTTTTACTCTTCGTAGTTTTACGCTAAGCTTTTTGGTTGTAAGTTATGAAATTAATCATTTGTCTCAACGAGATGAATCCAAAAACTACAAAAATGTGAAGGAAGTTACATATAAGATGACAAAATACCTGTTGGTATTTTTTCCGCCTTTAGTGAACTTTTTTTCCTTTTAATTTTCGTTATAACTTTTTTACTTTTAGACTTCTCTCGTCAAGACGGATAATTAATTCAAAAATATAAAAAAATCTAATAAAAATTGAAAAAAAAAAAACGAACAATAATATCGAAACAAAGTACCAAAAATTTAAGGAGGATGATCATCTGTCAAGCTATATATATAGCAGCGCTTGGACTATGCACAGTAGGTGCTACGCAGAAGCACAACCGTCCACAAGTGTTTTCAACAGTTTACATTGAAAACAAATTATTCGCGCGAATAGTTTCTTTGAAATCTTGGCCATCCATCCAAGTAACAGATGGCTGTGATTCTGCACAGCTGCTGCTATACACAGCAAGCCCCCGTGTCCTTGGAAAAAATCACCAAACTTTGTGATTTTTTTTTTGTTACTGTAGAGCTGTTGGTATGTTACTCAAAGTTTGACTGTAGCTGCGGTTCTTTACACATTGCCTACATTTTCAAAACCAAAATAAATTATCATGTGCGAGTACAATGAGGCTCTGTTTGGCTGGTGGATTTGAGCCCGGATATGTGAGGCGTCCTTACTCCATCTCCTGGTCCCACCACAAATCCACTCTTTGGCAACAATTCTTTCCCCTGAGACTATTTAACTGTTCAGACTACAAATCCAATCCACCCGCGGTTGGATTTGTGAATCCCTGCCTTACCTCTGTCGTTAGCAAATCCGGGGAGATTGGGTCGATTTTGCCCCTCCAAATCCACCCTCTTTTTCGTGTAAAACAGAAGCAAAATTGAAGGGAAGATGAAGACAGAAGAAGAAATCTAGCAACAGCAAAACCCGAAACTAATCATGGATAATTTTTTTAATTAATCAACAAACACAGGGTAATCAGTAAAATTAAATGAATTACCGAAAAATTACCCAAAAGTACCGGCGTGTTTCGGTGAGTTTTCGCCTGTTCCAGTGAGTTCTGGTGAGGTGCGCGCAGAGAGAATCACATAAAGCCAAAAAAAATAGAAAGAAGATGATGATCAAAGGCAGATCTAGTCTTTGCAATATTATCGATGGGAAGCCGACAAGGTTCTATGAGCACCCATCCCTACCAATCTACAACAGTTAGCACCGATCTGTAATAAGATTTTTGGGGAAGAAGAATTACATTGGGACAATGCATTTACATGAGTAATTTTTTAGAAATTTGGTTGCACCACACCTATTTTGAGCAATTGACAGACTTTGAAGCCTAAATTGTCTTACTTTTACAAATTTTAACTTGTTTTCGGAAATATTATTTTTATGTATTTATTGTGTGTTTATTCTAATTATTATGTCTTTATTATTTATTTGTTCTAATTATAATGAAATTAATCCATTTTGTTTATTTAATTAATAAATTGGGGGCAATTCAATCATTTGCCTTCTTATCCTACCATATTCACCCCCCCAAATTTCTTTTCTCAAAAAATCATCCAAACACCTCGTTACAAATCCACCCTTCTTAGGAGGTGGTCTCACCCTCAAACTCGCCCTCATTATAAATCCACCTAAAATCAAATTCACCATCCAAACGTCCCGTAAGGGTCGCTAAACAAACCATCTGTATTCTACCCGATTGAAATTCGCAACAGTTTAGCCGACGTTTGGCCAACTTATGGTATTGCTTGATCAAGTGTATATTGCAGCATTTGTTGATCTTTTGCGGCAGTTTGTCCTGCTTTGGCGGCCCACTCTTAATCAGAAATTCGCAGTATTGTATTCTCTTTAAAAAACTAAATATCTTTCCGAAAATCCTATGGGTACCAACCCATATGTCCAGAAAACGTACAGAGCATGTTCGGGGACCCACTTTTGATTGAAACAGTGGGATTTTGATTCAAGCAGTTCTAACCGTCCGATTGAGTTGAAAATTTGTGAGGTCCCTCGTAAAAATGTTCTAGGAATAATAAACGGTTCGAATCACTCGTGCAGGACCCAAAAGTGGGTCTCCGAACATATTGTTTATGTTTTTTGTGCATTTCGATCGGTACATGTAGAAAGTGGTAGCTAGTCTCGTCAATTCGAGAATGTAATGTAACATCCACATCCATGGAAATTTAGCTTTATTATTAGGGCAAACATGGTCGGAGAGATAAGAGATTTGATGTGGGTCCTGTTCTTCAGATTCCCTTTCCCTTGAACATAAGCTGCTTCTAGCTAGGTCTGTATCATAGGGCCAAGCGTCCAACTTAACTTGCACCGCCATACAACTCTTTTCAGATCTATGAAATTATTGGGTGAAATTATGTATCTAAAATTAACGGAATTGGGGATCCTGCCGCACTACAGCAATCGAGCCGGTAATCAACGGATCGGATTTCATCTCGGTAATGGACGACTCGGATTGTGCAAGTGCTGAGATGAAATCCGAGCCGTTGATTACACGATCAAGGGCTCAGATATCGCATTACAACCCTGTAGTATGGTACCGCATTACAGGATTCCCAGATACTTACCCAACTTCCCTTACCCAACTTCCCTTACTCATATGATTATCAGGTTATTTTAAGGAGTTTCGTTTAAAATACTAACAGGTTGTTGGGTTATAAGTTTCATAATGAGTTTTTTGCTTTATTTTCTGGGAAAAAAGAAAAGAAAAGAAAAGAAAAATCAATTCGCTA
Source organism: Vaccinium vitis-idaea (assembly GCA_963854785.1). NCBI lineage: Eukaryota > Viridiplantae > Streptophyta > Magnoliopsida > Ericales > Ericaceae > Vaccinium > Vaccinium vitis-idaea. The sequence goes on from OY978222.1 coordinate 29,400,306, forward strand.
ACAATTCTGAAATTTATTTTATGAAGAAATGCACCTTTGTCATAGAAAAGTTGAAAAATACATCTCTTTATTTACTGAATCAATTTCATTTGCAAATTATTCAGATATGAAAACAAATGTGTGTTTTTGCAGAAATAATTCTGAAAATTTCCCCAGAAAATAACAAGTTTTTTTCTTATAGATTTTTTTGGGAGATCCAACTTCAAACCAATAGAATGTAGGTTCATGAGTATCCTTAATAATATATTGCTAGTTTGACACGAAACCAACAATGCCGAATTTGGCATGGCACACCGAGCGAATGCATTGACATTTCAACCAACTCCAACCAAGATGTCATGCATTATTTCATCTTGCTTCATGTTTGACTTGTTAAGAAATTAGAGACGTCAAACAACTTTACTCTCGAGAACTTACTAGAACGAAAGATGCAACAAATAAAGCAAAGTAGGAGTATACTAAAAACAACAAATTTGGCATATTAATTATTTTTTTATTTTTATTTGTTGTCATTCGCCATTCTTAATCTATTACATGGGAGAGGGGGGGAATGAGACTTGATCCCGGAATGCAGTGTGGGACATTTCAAGAGCTCTACCGCATAAGCATATTAATTAGTTGGAACAGTAAATTTTAGTGATGTTAAATTTTAACATGTCAAATTGTCACATGATCCATGAAAACAGACTCGACGAATGGACTTAAATTCCTCTCCTCTGTTCTATATAAACCTCAGTCCTCTCCCATTACTTTGCTACTCTCTCTCTCTCTCTCTCTCTCTCTCTCTCGCACGCGCAGTTCTCTACACCATTTTCGGAGATTTGAACCTTTCTCTGTTTCCTGAAAGCATTTCTTGATCTGGGTTTTGCTTTTCTTTTTTTTCGCTTGTCTCCTTTTCTTCGCTAAGGAAGAATAATTTTAAGAGATGGGTGGCACGAATACTGCGCATTTCGTGTTCGGAATCTTTGGTGGGTCATCTTTCTATCACCCAAAGAATTATTTCCTCTGGATCCCTTTTGTTTCTGTTTCTGTTTTCTTTCGATTTCATATTCACTTTGGCTTCTGTTTCTTTGAAACAGGAGATGCTACTGGGCTTTTGCTGTTTTTGGCACCATTGTAAGTATCCTGCTCTCTCTCTCTCTCTCTCTCTCTCTCTCTCTCTCTCTCGGCCGATCCCGGGACAAGGCCCAAGAGGCCTGAGCCTCGGATTTTTTGGGCCAAAAAATTGTTCACATAACACTTACAAATATAAGTTTCCCCGCACGATAAACAAAGAAGCTCATATTGGTCCGGCGGTAAGCTCATATTGATCCTGTGTAAGGCATCTAAGCCGCTAGAACAAAAACATGTACATTATTCAATACGGATTGAAATAATTACATACACAAATTATTCCTTTATTGTGGTTTCATAGTAAAATATACAGGACCCACTTGACGAATCGGCCTAAAACCTCCAAATACATTGCGCCCAGGGTCGGGCCTGAGATTTGGTCGGCTTAAAGTGATTTGAAAAAATAGGGCCCAGGGTTTTCTATCAAGAAAAATCCAAATAGGAACTAATATAACATAAAAAGATAGATATGGTATTTTACCTTTGAATTTAACAAACATAAACTTTCTAAAACATTTTATATCATTAGAGAAATTTTTTTTATTACGAAATAGTGCTCATAATATGCATTTTGTCAAACTAGTTATTCTGTTATTCATGTATTAACTAGAATTGTAAGAAAAAAATGTTTTTTTTAAACATTAAAATTAAGACAACTAAAGAAAAAAGTAACCCAGCCAAAAAAAGCCATTGTTGCCTTTAGGAATCTATCCCGTGACCCTTCAGATGATATAAAAGCACTATTACCACCGTGGCATTAGGCTGTTCATTTTTTGTAGGGAGTAAGTTTACTATATATTGTACACCAACTTCTTTTTACATTGGGCCCCCAGTTTTTTTGCGTAAATTACGGGTCTAAAGCCGCCGCACCTCCGGCTTCACCTTAGGGCCGGTCTTGCAAGGGCCGGCTCTCTCACTTTTAAAGTTAGTTTTGTTTGCCTATAAACTTTCATGTATTGATTTGATGGATTGCTGAATTCCGTTAATCTGATTACGAAGTTGTATATTTCTCCTGCTTAATTCACTTGCTCATGAAGGAAAAAAAGTGCTCTGAATATACAATATTTGTATTTATTTATATTTGTATTTAACAGGTAAATAATTGGACTCGAATTTCTAGCTTTTTCACTAGAATAGAATTAGTGAACGCAAGATTTAGAACCGGTTTTTTACTAAGAGAAACCGTATTTTAACTTTCTTATATACAAATTTCCTTAATTAAGAAAAAGTAGAAAAGTACGAGGATGTCCAATTTTCTTAAAGTTTTTACGTATTCAATTAGCTATATACTCCCTCCGTCCCAAAATGTTTGTCCGGTCTATTAAACAAAGACCTAAAAATAAACTTTTTTTATAAAAATTAAAAGTACTCGTTCATATCTATAGTATAAATTGTTAAAAAAAATATCGAATTTTTCTTGAAAATTTTGTATTATTTTCAATTTCTCGTTTTTGCGGATTGAACAAACAATTTGGTGACGGAGGGAGAAACGAGACTCTGTGTCTGCAACTTTCTCATCAAACTTTATTTTTCCTCAAACTGTCTTAAAAAAACAATAAATTTTGCACTAAATCTATTTGGACCCTTGTTCTCTCTATCATAATCATTCCTAACCTTTTTAGTTAATTCTTGGGCGTAAGACGACTCTCTCTGAGAAACTCAGCGAAGTAGCCTCGTAAAGCTAAGCAAACGCTTTCTTCATTTTCAATGAGTTTTCTCGTTCATTTTCATATTATTTGCATCATCCAACATATATATCTTATGAGTCCGGTTCCGGTCAGGACACCCGGACCTATCTTAGGTCCGGAATTTTCACTTCCCGGTCATTTGGCCGGGATCCGAACCGTTGGATGTTTTTAAAACATTTTTTTAAGGTTCCACGCGGGAAATGGGCAAAAAAAAATACCGGGAAGGGCTTCATCCGAGCATTTTTCGATAAAACTGTCATTTTTAAAAAAATGTTTTAAAAACATCCAACGGTTCGGATCCCGGCCAAATGACCGGGAAGTGAAAATTCCGGACCTAAGATAGGTTCGGGTGTCCTGACCGGATCCTTGTTGTATATCTTATTATCAATTTCTGAATAACACAATGTTTCCCTAGGAAAAAGACATGTCCTTTTCTTTTATTTCATTTTACTAAACTTTTTTCAAGAACAATTTTTTTTCACCGATTCTTGCACTTGAACTAAAGCCTAAAGGACCAGGGCTTTTAGCTCAGTTGGTCGTTTAGTACTTCAATGTTGGGTGGTTTTGGGTTAGAGCTGATGGAATAACATCGATATCCTTTCTAGCTTAAAGGAGAACTTTCCTTTGCAGCTACTCTCTACTACGTTACTTTATTCACTTTGATTTTTCAAAACTACCCCCTCTCTCTCAGCACGGTCCTCGCTAAGTTTTCTCTCCATTTCTCTATCTTTCTATCTCCAATCGTTACACAAAAAGCTCCCTCAAAACCTAAACCAAACATCTGAGGGTGTGGATGCTGTGGTGCTAAGGCTTTTGATAGATTTGAGAGACCATGCATGTGAGCTCTTGGACACAATCACAAACCAGAACTTGTGTTTGGCATGGAACATGTCCTCCACGATTTTGTGATGTCTCATGTCTCTTACCGGCCAATTCTGGTCCTTGCTTTTGTTTTGAGCCTTGGTGGTGGCCCTGCTTTGTTTTGTTTTTTTGATGGTTGTTATTCTGCTTGTTTTTGTTTTAAGGGAGTGTTTAGGCTCTGTTGTCTTTGTTTGTACCCAGGGGCTTGCCCTATGTTTTCTTGTTCCCATGGGGGTTTGTGCTCAATAAAATCATAACTTCCCCACCCGCACTCCCAGTGGCAGACGCAAGATTTGTACTTGTAAGGGCCCAAAAGGCCGAAACCGCATGTATTTCTGCATTATAAAATATAGTGGCAGACGCAGGATTGTAAATTTCGCCTAATTTGAAGGGATCACTCTTCAGTAATTGTACCAAAAAAATTAAAAGTGTACTAAAAATAAAAAGAAAATTGAGGGGAGTGCAGGGGCTTGCACCCCCTTGTGTCTGCCCCCGATAAAATAGGAGTATATTATAAAAGTATATAGTCACTTGCTAAGCTTCAAGACGAGGCAAGCACCCCTTGTGTCCGCCCCTGATAAAATATGAGTCAATTATATAAGTATATACTCACTTGCAAAGCTTCAAGACGAGGCAAATTATGTGTAGATACATAATAGTCATTTAATTTTACACGCCCGATCAAAAAATGGTTAACAAATTGATATTTTAGGAATTTTTGTTCCATACATGTATGAGAATTTAAAGGATTTTTATGTAAGGGCCAATCTCATAGAACTTTTTCAAATTAACCTTCAAAACTAATACTAATAGTGCGAATATTTGGAGTTGTGCGGAGGCCCGGACACCCCTTGTGTTGGACACTGTTCTCCGTGGCGACGGTCTCTATCCGATTGGTTTTAAAATGCTTTCTCTTACTAATCCTCTCCAAATTTTCTTAGGATTACGTTTAAGAGGATCGTGATGAACAAATCCACTGAACAATTCTCTGGGATTCCCTACGTGATGACTCTCCTCAACTGCTTGCTTTCTGCTTGGTGAGTTATGAGAAATTGCTTCTTCATTTTCCTACTGTACTAATTTGAGCCTGCATTTCTAATTGTGCTACATAAATTTGCTACTGTAGACACCCGATGAGAAAATACAAAAGGTATTTTAATCTCGGGAAATAATTTTCACTCTTTTTTGTTCCCCACAAATCATTTGTTCTTGACAGCGAAATCTAAAATGTATAAAAATTATGACTAACAAAAGGAAAAGTAAACTAAGGCGATTCCGGTCCAAAGTCCACTGCAAAAGTTCGTTTTACCTAAAAAAAATTTCAAAAAACGAACTTTTAATCGAAAATTTCCACAAGATATTAAAAAGAAATTACTAACAACAACTATAAAAGTAAGAAAAAATGATATTGCCAAAATTATTTTTCCACCGGAAAAGTTTAGTTCACAAGAGCCTTGGACAATGGTACATGTCTTAGTTTTTATGTACCAGTAAAACCTTTGGGTGTGAAAATCAATTACCAGAACTTTTGGTAATAAATAAAACACAGATTGAGCACTGTCATTCGCCTAAAACTAATTGTCTTTAACAAAAACTCACTTAATCTAAATTCATTGTTTTTTTTTCTTTTTTTCTTTTTTGGTTTGCTCGGCGAAAGTCAGTAGTGTTAGTTGTTATTAGTGAGGTTAATTTGAACTCAGTCAAATGTAAGGAATCTAAATTCATCTTTAATCCTAACATAACTCTGGACCAGGGGGTGCTTTGTACCGTGTTGTTCACCTCTCGGCCATCTGATCATGTTTTGGACGGCCCGGATGTGTATTTGATTTTTCACCGGTAAAAATAAATCAAAATTAAATTAAAATTGCCGATAAATCAAAATTAAATTAAAATTGCCGAACGCATCCAGACCGTCCAAAACACGATCGGACGGCCGAGAAATGTACAACACGGTGCAAAGCGCCCGGGTGCACAACACCCCCGGATTCCCATACCTCTTGCTTATGACAATTTCACTAGTTGTACCCTTGTCAAAATGGAACAACAGGTATGGCCTGCCTTTCATTTCACCAAACAACATGCTCGTATCCACAATCAATGGGACTGGTGCAGTCATTGAGGCCATCTACGTGCTGATTTTCATCATACATGCACCCAAGAAAGAGAAGGCCAAAATACTGGGACTCTTCACGTTTGTGATCAGTGTGTTCGCTGCGGTCGCTCTCATATCTCTCTTCGCCCTTCATACTAAAAAAAGCAGAAAGCTATTCTGCGGTTTTGCTGCCTCCATATTCTCCATCATCATGTACGGTTCCCCTTTATCCATCATGGTGAGCTCTTAACCTCTAATTTCGATTTTTAGTCCCGGCTGGTATAGTTTTGAATATCGGCCGATATGTACCCTACCGGACAGTTCGTCTCGAGATTTGGAGGCTCCGATACGGATACGTACTATACCGTATCGGCCGATATGCCCAAAAAATTGAAAAATTCATGACCGCTACACCCAATTCTCGTGACATATCATTCATACCGCTATTTAAAACTATGCCAGGTGGCGAATATATAGTAGATTTTTAACAAGCGGTAGGATCACATAGCATTGTGGTTATAATGAGTCAATGAGTAAGTTTTTGCCCAATTGGTAGCCATTTTTTCTTTCATTGTACAAGTGCAACACAAAGACGTCGCAATTTTTAAGCCTTTGCTTGAACCAAAAATGCGATAATTGAGGATCTATCGAATTAAGGAAATTGTGCAACGTGTAATCGACTACATGTATCAATTAATTGACCTCACATGTCCATACTTACTTGTACAGAGGACCGTGATCAAGACAAAGAGCGTGGAGTACATGCCATTTTTCTTGTCGCTGTTTGTTTTCTTCTGTGGCACTTCCTGGTTCATCTTTGGACTGCTGGGAAAGGATCCTTTTGTTGCTGTAAGGACTTTCAGTTACACAAATCCATTTCTCAACTTATTTCCTGAACTTTAACATTTTAACCCTCCTCCTTCTAGGGTTTGACTCATTCTATGTTAATTTTCATGGATGCACATGAAAATCTCGTGCAGGTGCCTAACGGATTTGGTTGTGGGCTTGGAGCAATTCAGCTAATCTTATATGCCATTTACCGCGACAACAAGGATGAATCCAAGAAACTTGATCCAAAATCGCTGGAGATGGGCCAGAGCGAACCAAAGGCCCAGCCCAACGAAGAGAAGCAATCAAACGCGCAGCTACATGAAAACGGACATGTTTAGGTCCCGTGTATGGTAAACATATGGACAGTTGTACCCTTCTTATGATCCCCTTGGTATTTCAGAATTCGGCTTCCATTAGTTATGTTCTTTTAGCATTTGTAAACCCTAATTTCATTAGTCACAATAGTACACTACTAGTAAAAGTTAATAGATGTAGCATTTTGTATTCTGGAATTTGTCTTTCTTCTTTCTTCTTTAGGGAATGGCAGTATTAATAACAGTAATAAACAGCTTCAGAGATGGAAAATGGATCCGGGAGGGTGCTGTGCATAGCCCCCTCGGCCGTCCAATCGTGTTTTGAACGGCCCGGATGCATTCGGCTTTTAATTTAATTTTGATTTATTTTTACAGATAAAAAATCAAAACATATCCGGACTGTCCAAAACACTATCCGACGGCCGAGGGGTGCACAGCAACCCCCGACTTAAAAATCTAACTTCCAAGAATGAGCTATAGTAATGAACCTATAAATGCATGATGGAAAAAACAGGAATTCTTTTTGGAGATCATTTTTTTATTATTACACTAAGTTCACGGTTAATCACACCTTAAAAATCACATTGCCGAATTTTATAAAAATTGGGTCATGACAAGATCCTTCAAACTATAAAAATTTATTACTTTTATATATCTTTTGTTTTAGAGATCTAAATATAAAATGATGCATCTCTTATGTTTAAAAAATATTTTGGCCACTCTATTTTATTAGTCAATTACTTTAACTACAATTGATATTCAATAAATTTTTATTTCTGTATAGATCTTCTGTATCTTCAAGATAGATATATATTATTTTTAATCTTCAACATAAATAGTTCAAGTTGCTAAAAGAAGACAAACAATGAGATTGTGTTTTGCTGTGAAACATGTGAAAATGAGTTACATATTTGTAGGCAAAATAGGGTGGAATAAAAAAAAAGGATTTTTTTTTGCCTATATTGATTGCATATTAAAAAAAAGAAGACTTCTTTTACAAATTTATTGACGAAGTTTTGAAGCATGACTTTTTTTGTTGTCAAATTTAGTATTTAGTTTTGTAACAACAACCGTAAAAATAAAAAGAAGAGAAAGGGAATTTGACGGTCCCTCGAATTATTTGGTGTTTGAGTGATCTATTGGAGCACTTATTCCATACATGATTCCCCAAAGTTTCTGAAATTTGATATTTGAGGATCTTCTGGAGATGCTCTTAGAAGGAGGAAGATTTTGAAATAGTAATAACTTTACTCACTATTATGATCAAAGTCATTCATTTTTAAAATTAATTTGATAAAAGTATATAAAAAATGGTTCAATCGGACATCGGTCAATACTTACTTTAAAAGTACAATTCTTGGATCTAAAACTTCAAAATTCTAAACCGAAAAAATAGATTCAACGACTAGAACCCAATTGGTTAGGAAAAAAACATCTAACAATCAGTTATCACCAATGATGTTGATTGTTGGCTAAGCCAATTCACTGGACAAAGCTTTTTTTTTTTTCTTCTTCTTTTTTTGGCTAGGTCTGGAACTAGGGCTATAAACGAGCCGAGCTTTAGAATATCCAGGTTCGTTTATGAAGTTTTTAAACGAACTCTAGCCGAGCTCGAACTCAATCAAAATTTGACAAGCCGAGTTTGCCTAGGTTCAAGTCGAACTCGAACTTGTTCACGAACCTCAACAAGTCAAAAATGTTAGATATGTATGCTCTTACACAAGTCTAGAACTTCAAATAATTTTTTTATTTTTGTACATACATAAATCCCTAAATATACAAAATTTTAAAAACATATTAATATTTAAGTTTATAACAAATACGTGGAAAGTTTAAACATATTCAAGGTTTTATATAAAATTCTTATGAGATATACATATATATTCCAAGTTTGAGAGCCTAATTGAGCCGAATATTTTCAAGTTCAGGTTCGGCTCATTTAGTACCCGAATCGAACTCAAACGAGCCTTTACCGAGTCGAGTCTCAAATAGTTCACGAACAGCTCAGCTCATTTTCTACCCTATCCGGAACTATGTCAAACTATATGGCAACTCTTCTGCTTTTTATTTATGGGCTTGTCTTCTTTGTTCTAAGAGTCAGAATGAGAGTGGACTTATACTTCTTTGAGTTCACCCTCTCTGTTGGACAAAATTCTTTTGATAATCCTCCTTTCACTCTACCACTGAAAAGGGGCGAGAATGATTTTTATGAACTTCATTTTGCTGTTTTTCGTCCAGTAATCGGCATTTACCATAAGTTCAGCCGCGAAACACCCACAATGACCGCCAGATTAGTTCTTCGGGTGGCTGAGAAGAGGTTAAATCCAAAATCATATCCGGAGCAAAACCTTGCGCAGTAGAAAGTATGTCGCGTTACTGAACAATAGAACTAAAATTGCCCCATCCATGGATTTACAGGATATACTAGACTCAAATAATATATTTACACAGGGTCTAAAATTGAATCATCAGCCCTTGTCACTTCAGCTATAAATTTTCTGGAATTATGTAAAAGCATATTCATATATCATAAATCGTAAGTAGCTGAAACACAACTGATTTGGCAGTGTCGGAAACCTTTATATTTCAACCATTTTCCGCTGCTTTTCTCTACCCTCCATAACAACCTAATACCACTTGCAGCGATACAATTTTAAAAATACAACATAAGACACCATCTTCAAAAAATGTAATTGGAGAAAAGAAAGTTGAAGATTTTCAAAATTCAGAATAAAACCTGACTAAACGCAAGGAATCAAAAGGTGTGTTTAATCGCCACTCTTGTTGCTTTTTGCTAAGTGGTCTTTTTTTTCCTTTCCCTGCTTTTTCTCTGTTAGCCTTAACATCGGCTAAACCCCAAATGCAACAGCTTGTTTCCATATCGAAAGAAACAAGCCTAAAAACACCATCGTTTACAGTCGAAGAACCAGCCGCAGCAGCCTCAGTGACATATCTCACGTACATAGGCCGTTCCTTGAACCTGTCAAGCTCTTCAGGAACCCGAACAACCCTTTCAACTCCTGGTGAAGAAACCTAAAAAGAAACAGATCTTTTTTTGAGATGCAATGAATAATGTGATTGCTAGAAGCAAGCATGGAGTTCATTTCTAAATTCTACACTGATGGTGTCATCTATGTTGCATTGGAAAAAGGGTAAAACCTACATTAGTGTTTGCTTTCAAAGAAACACCAACTTTCCCAAAGAGGAACCTTCACAAGTCATGACTTTTGGGGTAGACACCTTCATATATTTTTAAAACCCATAACTGCTCGAAATTAATTCTCCACAATGTACTCTCTTTCCCCCCCTACTATCTCCCACATTAATCTCAGATTGATATTACGGGCAACTTTGATGATAGACAAGTTCATTAACCTCTTTGTGGATGTGAATATTGGAAGGTGTGGCTTTTCTATATCTGTTGTATTTTGGAGTTGTTGACTTGTCCGTCACTACCTATGCAAGGGGAGTGCAATAACAGCTATAAGACAGTGACTAGGCGCCTTGCCGTATGAAAAGCCATGTTTTCTAGAGATTTCATTTTTGTGTATAAGCATTTATGATCAGTGACTACGTTAATTGCTGTGAGGATTCTCTAAATCCCATATCACAGTTCGGTGGTTCATATGACCTAATTCGACTAAATCCTGGGAATGTATTACAAGTTCGCGACTGGACATTATCCACCACCATTGCTTAGCTTATTTTCGAATATATACAGGCATGTACTTTATCGTATCAGTATGTATTCTGTGAATCCATCTGTGTATTGGGGTTAGATTCGTGATTTGGTCCACGGGTCATAGTAGCCGTCCTCTTTGTAACCCAGGTTTTTAAATGCTTACAACATATGATGACGACATATCCCCATTCCCATGGAGGCATGGACCATACACTGAGACCCTTAAATAAGGGTCCAATGTCCACCCTGTGGGCTTCACGTATATGGAGCAATCCATGTAAGATAGGACGTCATTACCAATACAACAAACCAACTTCCAATTGGAACAATTCAACCTTAACTACCTATGGGATTAAGCCACGCAGACTATGCCGAGTCTGCATGTGGAGCATAGACAGTTGCCAAAATCGCAAATCAAACCAAGAATCGGATTCACCTTTTCCGAATTGTGAATCGTAATGATTCGGTCCAAATTTAAAAAATGCAATGGAAAATGTATCTATGCACCTGCATAATAGAGATACATTGAATAATTGAATAGTTTAAGCTTAAATCAATATTGAAGTTTGGTTTTGATTATTAACTGATGACCGCGTATTCGCGTGGTATAATAGGAAAACAGGAAAATAAATAGTATTGTAAAATGGACATGTGCATATACATGTCAAAGATACATTTTATAAATACCAATCAACAAATAATTAGCAAATTTTGCATGGGAATAAGGTTTTTTGTACTTAACAATATATGATCTTATATTCTAGTTTAGAAAAACTAATACAAGATCACAAAAGTGGTTTCATATTAGTTGAATCTAACAATTGTGGTAAACCTTGATTCACCTATAGATTCGTATCATTTTTTAGATAAACGCGAAACGAATCACGAATCGAAGCTTGAATCGAATGATTCACTAGCGGTTTCATATAAATATTGATTCGCCTAAAGATTCGCATCGATTTTGTGTGAATCATGAATCGAATCGTGAATATGCAATTTTGACAACTCTCACTCAGCCCACATGCACCACTAATGCTAGTATTAAGCCTAGCATGCATAAAGGGACATGTCTCCGAAGTCCAAACCCAGAAGGAATAGAATGCCAATCCGACACAATGTGATAAGGGATCAGTAGGAAAGAAATATAGGAGTACCTCGAGAGCTATGTTGTCAGGGATAGATCCAGAAAGTTCAGCATCATCCAACCGTTTTCTATATTCTATTGAAAAAGCTTCAATATCGGCCATAGTTGGGGAACCGGACCTGTAAAACATCATTGAAGATCATAAAGCCATCAAGTACATACACATTAAGTGGAGAGGTAATCACTCTTGAAAGTGCGTAAATGCTTACTTGTTTGTGAGCCTCTCAATGCGAACTCGAATGGTTGAATTCGGTAATGTCCTAAAGGCATATAATTTCAATTCGCCATTAAATGATAGGGCAACCTCTTTTGCTATTGCCAATGCTTCTTTATCCCAATATAACCTAGCAAGTGAGATTCCACCTCCTCCCTCACCATCCCCAGCCTGCAAAAGAAATAAAGAAGATGAAGAAGTTAGCACTTGTCACCATGTCAACTTTACTTGTAAAATCAACACAAAATGGTAACAGAATGAACAACACTTACTTGGAGTTCTGCATCTTCCACTGTATACTCATCCTCAAAAAGGTTGCTTTCCTCCACCAATCCTTCTATAAAACAAAGAACTTCGTTTAGAGGTTATATTCTGAAATATGGACTCTTAAGCTTGCAGTATTTGACTATAATAAAGACATGAATAAATTTTCTACTTGAATCTAACATTGAACTTCAACAAAGTCATAGTACGAATACCAGTTCAGTCCAAATTCCCTGTACAGATAAGAGCATTTTTTTCTACATCAGTAAACTGCAAAGTGCAAACAACCTAAACCAAATTTAATGGTCCAAGAAACAAGGGTCTGCTTGGCTTCGTAGTTGTGAAATTCAGGCTGTAAACAATTAGGCCTTTTTGGGTGACAAATCAGTCCATGGACTTCAAACCTTGGCAAGTCAGCCCATGAATTTCAAGAGCAAACTGTAAGTCTTTCAAATGGCCCCCCAAAAGGTTTTATTTGAGGAACTATGACACAGCCTCTCGACTATCAAAAAACATTAGCATAATATTCCGACTCCGAAGGATCCAAGAGATGGGCTCTCTCTCTCTCTCTCTCTCTCTCTCTCTCGATAAGCAAGATGGGCTCTCTCTATATGTGTGACACTGTGTGTGTGTGTGTGTGTACATTTTTTTTTTCTTTTTCCCCATTTCACATCATATATTTGCGGCCTTTTACATGTAATGCTTTCTTTCTAAATTCAACCATGCCTACTGTGCGAGAATTACTTAAGTGCCAAACACCAACATAGTCACCTAACAAAAATAAGACTGCAGAGTACTCCACCATCACAATCAAAGCAATGCCAACTCCCACAATTACAAGACCCCTAGGGTCCTGTCATGTGACAAACCCTCATATCGTCTATAAAATAAGATTAACCATCATCTCGTTTGACTATCCAAGCAATTCAGTTTGTAGGTTTTAATGTGTTTAACATCCATGAACAAAACCAAGTTGATCCGACAAAGCCTTTAATCTTTATCGAAGCCCGATTGAACTGATATTTTGCATGGGTCAAATGGGACTGTCAATTTGTACTATTGCGGCTCTTGTGGTTTTTACATGATTCATCGCATGAGATAAGCTGATTCCCATCAAGCTAAACAAAACTCTATAACAAAAATATAAAGAGCAGCTGATTTCTATTTTTCTTTTTATGCAGGAAAAAAAATCAGACCAGCTGACAAGGATCTCATATTCAAACCCAACAGAACAAATGATTTTTTTTGAGATTTATTCCATCACACAAAAATTAATACTAACTAAAGATAAGAGACGTGATTACCATCTTCAAATTCATCAAATACGAGGTCTTCATCTTCATCGTCAATTTCCACTTCGTCGACGATAGTCGGCTTCAAAACTGCTTCAGAAAGTGGGTTTCTCTTCTTTGAGTGGACAACAGAAGACGTGGTTGGGATTTGACGAAATGGGTAGGGCCAAATTGCAGACGAGGGTTTATGGTTTTGTGTGGAGAAGAACAAGGGAAAGCAATACTTGTAACTCAATGCTACGAGCCCAAATTCTTCTCTGCAGCTCAAAGCTGTTGATGTTAAATCCATTTCTTTGAGCTCCCTCTCTCTCTCGAATCTCCTCTCCGCGTGGAGGGAAAGTGTTGTCTTCTAATCTAATCTATAATCATGCATTGAGCGATTGGTGCTGAAAAATCGTTTCTGCAAAAAATATATATATATATATAAAAAAAAAAAGAGGGAATTTTTTTTAAAAAACCCTTAAACTTACATCATAATGTCCCATAACAATTGATTTTTTATTTATTTCTATTAAACACCTTCACAAATCAGCTGTTACGAAATTGGGCACTCTTGAGTGTTGATTTCTGTTACTTTGCTAACGAAAAGTACACAAGCGGCATGTTTGGAGTTTAAGATGGTAGAGAGAAACTACCGACATCAAGACAGAGGGAATTGTGTGAAATAAGGATGCCACCTCAATGTGTATTTCGCCTTCTTAGAGCAAAAACAGCAGCTAGGCTAAATTTTTTGCCAAAAAACCTAATGCACAGTGCATATAGCTAGTCTGTAACTCTCAACACTCCAACAATACTACCCATTTTACTTTATCTCTTATTAAAATATTATTTTTTTCATTTTTTTAAATATATACACACACAAACATATATATATATTGTCGCCTCCATACCCATTGTTCGCTACCTCCATACCCGTCGTTCGTCGCCTCCGTCGTCGTCGTCGATCGGAGAGAAAAGAGGCGGTGTTGAAGCCAAAGGTGGTGGCGGGGAGCGAGGGTAAGACTGATAAACACGAGTGGGGCAGCACCGTCATCAGCTGCGATGGTTAAGAGTCGGTCGGCACCGTCGTCGACTGCGGTGGGGAAGAGTCGGTCGGCGCCATCGTGTGGGGCAGCGCCGTCGTCAGCTGCGGTGGCAGCAGAGCCGAGAGAGAGAGAGAGTACAGGTAAAACAATAAAAAAAAAGAGTTGTTGATGAATACTGCCAGGCTATTTTTACCCAAGCACTGTAGCTCAGGGAGGGATAGCTAAAGGTTTAGCCAATCTGCTGCAGCGGGTGATTTGCTCCTTTGGTAAGCCAAAATGGCTTTTGAGCCATTTTCCCCAACCTGTTGCACTAGCTCTTAGCATCCAAACATGCCACATGTGCACTTTCAGTTTGCAAAAGGATAGAAATTGACACTAAGTGCTCAATACACTTTTCACACATTTCAATACACTTTTCAACATTAACATGTGCCTATTGGGCACACATTAGCATTTTCCAATTTTTCAAAAAAAAAAAAAAGAATCAGGAAAGTAAAATAGTAAAAAAGAAACCGAGTTTTTTTTATACGTTTATTAATTTGATTAAAAAGCCTACTTCAAATTTAAAAAATAGCAATCTAGCTACGACAAATGATTTTGGCACTCTAAAATTTGAAAACCAGACTATAATATTTTTTTTTAGTGATCACGTTATGTGTATTTTCAACACTACAAAAAAATATTGGAGTGTGATTATCAAGAAGTGGAATGTGAAAATCAATTACCTTAGTTACATGTAAAAATAGAATTTTTGCAAAATCTGGTACAGAAAAACTAGAGTAATTACTTGTAAAGTTGTGAACTTTTTTATCCTATACTAGTGTCAGGCTACGTGCTTCGCACGTAACCGCGTGCTCATCTATTATTTTGTCGCAGTCGTGGAAAGTATGATGGAAGAAGGTAGTCAAGGTTGATTTATGAATAATGAATGATAACAGATAAATAGAATTAAGAAAGTGCAATGTGATTGTAGGTCCCAAATACATTGGAAAAGGCCTTTCCTAATTTAGGGCATACATTAAATGAAAATGTAAACAAACCATTGAGTCCACGGCAGGCTAATAGGATTACAACTGATTGTATAAGTGTTATCATGTCAAAATAAAACACATGTTCTGCAAATATTGCCAACTTCTACATTGAGATATTAGTATCATACGTAGACACACTCGTGATCATTCCAACCAATTATCAAGGCATGCAAGTTAAGGTTGGCATCAGGGTTGAGGATCAACACATTCCCAGTCACCAATGTGTGTGCAGTTATGAATTCATTCCATCCATAGCCTGTCAGTTGGCCGTTTACATAGTTACCAGTTAGTCCATGTTCGTTCTCTTGTCACCAGCTTAAATTTTTTACGCCCCTAGACTTGGAAGGATGTTTGAAATTGTACTGGCATTTCCTGAATATATCGTATTGAATGCGTCAGTATATCAATGCAAAGTTTGTTGTATTTACGTGTTGAAATTAGCAAATCTCACCAAGCTTTCTAGATCAACAAACTTCAGCACTATAGTGCACCTTCATGCATGCCTGCATCTCTAAAACAAACTGGTGGACATGCAATCAAAGCAATGGTTTCATAACTTTATAATCAGTTGTGGTTTCCTCTCCATTTTATTCTTGCAATGTAAAGTGTTAACAGTAAAATGGAAAAGTGAGTGATTTCAATTATTAATCGAAAAAAGAAGTTTGGGTAAATCTTACATCCATTTGCAATGGAGATTGCTACTTTAGCATTCCAACCAGATGGAGCATTTGGCTCCTAAATTGACAGAGTAGCCGACAACTCATAATTCACTTCACATCCATCTTGATTGAAAATGAATAGACCGAATTGAAGGTGTCCCACAGATGCAATCAACAGACAATAATTTAGCTGCAAATTATGAGCACAAGCAACCTAATCCCATCCTTCAGTCAAGTAGCCCTTTTTCAGTTTGACATACCAGCGTCGATTTCCACTATTAACAATTGTTACAAATAAGTATGAATGAGTGCAATGCGGATTTTCCTATATATTGGAAATGAGCTAAATTGTCTAAGGAGTGAGCATTCATAAAAGTTATATCTCCAATCAAAAAATACATGAGTAAAATCTTACCACTCTTATGTTTCCTTGGACTCGACCAACAATAAAAAAAAACATGAAGGATGATAAGCTACATATGTGGAGAAATTGTTAACTAGTTATTTTTTTCAATTTTTAATAGCATGCATAATCTTGCCAAGGTAATTGATTGTGAATCAAAGAACATACCAATTCCTTCAAGGAGGTTTTCAGCAATGGTAAATGTAAGTGATGAACGATAATATGGACCAACAAATGTGGGCCTCTGATTGACAATCATATTCATCCAAGCATTGAAATGGTCATATTCTTCCCATTGAAATACATGCCCAATATGAAACAGAAAACAGTATTTTTTGACAAAGTTGGCCGTGTTAGCAATATACTTCAAGTTATGAACACCATTAGGTATTGAGCTGCCAACTTTGATCAGTATATAATTTGTGTTGATGAGATAATATGCAACCCCCATCTCAGGTGTGGTTCTTGAATGCTGGCCAACAAGACTACGCACAAATTGTGGGCAAGAGGCAGCCAACTAATCTCGAAAGCTCAAAGCCATATTGAATTAAACCTATATTCAAACTTCTAACGTATCAAACCATAAAGGTAATAATATCAAATGCAGAAACGTAGAACAAATGAAGTTTGTTGTAGACTTTCACTTCACTTAATTTGTTTTGTTATATTTCCAATATGTATAATGACAAAGGCACACGCAACATCCATATCCACCTCAAATTGTTTCAATGCAAATTGCTTCGCTAAGCAGAAATGGTTAATTCTTCAGAAAGAAATAGAAACAAGTACTACTCCAGCAGCCATGAGCTGTTTACAGCATCAAATTCTCCTCTTCTTCCTCGGAACCTCTTCAGGGGCTATTACATAAAATATAAAATGCATTAATGTAGATCAACAAAACCATATATATATATATGTATGTATATTTGAGAACATATAAAATTACACCCATATACCTTGCACATATATAATGACAGAGGCACACGCAGCATCCATATCCACCTCAAATTGTTTCAATGCAAATTGCTTCGCTAAGCAGAAATGGTTAATTCTTCAGAAAGAAATAGAAACAAGTACTACTCCAGCAGCCATGAGCTGTTTACAACATCAAATTCTCCTCTACTTCCTCGGAACCTCTTCAGGGGCTATTACATAAAATATAAAATGCATTAATGTAGATCAACAAAACCATATATATATATATGTATGTATGTATATTTGAGAACATATAAAATTACACCCATATACCTTGCACATGTATACCATCCATATGTGGATAGGAAAAGGCATATATATATATAATTACACCCATATACCTTGCACATGTATGTCATCCATATGTGGATAGGAAAAGGCATTGAAAAGTGATTTTGCAACCTTTGCATATCCATGATGCCCCCAAGTTGGGCCTTCAGAATTCTTCACTATATAATAATCCTCTCCATTCATCGAATCATAGCCGACTACCAAGACCGCGAGATAAGATTCGTCATTTTTCTTTTGATCTTCATCATGGGGTTACGCAGAATCCCATTTCCCTAAAATGTTTAAACAATCAAATTAGCAAAAATAGAAACTGAAATTTCCAACTGTTTACAAATTCAAATAAATAGTAGATGTGGAGCATCTCCAACCCGTGGCTCCAAATCCTACGTGAAATTGAAACGGTAACTTTTGTCATCATCGTTTGATTCGACCCTGATGTCAAAACATACAAGGATTTTGCTCCAAACCATTTGCTTCAAATAAGTTCAATGTGCCAAATCTATTTTTGGTATTTTGGATTTCAAAAATTAGGTGTTTTGTACTTTAATACTGAAAATTTGGCATCAAGATTGTAAAAATGCCACATAGCCTTCAAATAAATAAAAAAGTGGCATCTCTAATTTGAAGCCATGGCTTTGGAGATAACCCATCTAGTTGTATTCCCTGGCCTCCAAGAGAGAGATTTGGGTTTCGAGTCTATGGAGAGACTGCGAACGCCATTTAGTTGTTAATCTAATATACCAATTGATATATACCGCCATGCCAAAAAAATGATAATAATAAATCAAGTAATTAATTAATAGCACTTACATTGTCGTACTCATGCTTGTCAAATTGGTTATACCATGTCATCTCACCACTAATTGGATGTGCCCTGATTGCATCACAAATTTCTTCATCGTCAATATCTTTTAGACGCTAACCTTTTCCAACACGTTAGTCTGAGAACTCTATAAATCTAATACATAAAGCCGTTCCAGAACTGAAAAATAAAATAGGATCACTTTGTTCGTTTTTTGATGATTTATTCATATTTGCAGATATTTGAAGACGAAATTTTTGGATGCTTTTTCCCAATCTTAAAGTCCAAATGGATGGTTAGGGATGCTTACATTCAAGATCTCATACAGTAAGAATTACACTTTTTGAACTTATCCAATCTCATGCTTAAGCATATCTAAACTACAGTAAGAAATAATTTTTAAAAGTTATCTAATCTAAGACAAGATTAACTCATGGATAAGATTTTGATAGCCAAGACCGTAGCAGGTTCAATGTCCCTAACGTCAATGAATTTGATGTGTTGGAGGTTCAATGTGTGTGACTTCGGTGGCCTAAGAATCTGACATACCAAGTCTTTAGAAGGTATGTTAAATTGTTTCAAATACGGTGATGTTGGCATAAGAGAGGTATAGTATATTACATTCACAGCTCATTTTAGTAGATAGTCGACTATTTCGATCCCGTGGGTTACTCCTCGTTTGAGAATAATTTCTCATTTACGTGTTGAACTTTAAAAATTACAGAAACCTCTCTCCTGTATATAACCTCACATGATTGTTGTATCAATTATTATCAAGCATGTTCATATTTTTTGGATTTGTTTTGTATATTTTGCATTTCGGTGGGCAATCTTTTAGTTGTTCGGCGATTCTTTTCCCAATCTTTCTCGCTAAATACAATAGGGTGGGTTTGGGGAGATCGACGTTTCTCGCTTTGTTCCTCACTTCTCCATCGCTGCTTGTGTAGGTAAAGCATCTTTCATTCCAAAATTTTGGTTTGAAAGATTTAGTGACCGTATTTCAGTAATTCGGTTTGTAAGAGTTAATTATTGAGTCTTTATGGTAGTGGCTCGCGGTTCTTATTGACTTGTGCAAGAGAATATCCAAAATATAAAACAATCTAATGGCCGATATCCATCTTACACAGCATTAGGCAGCGTTATAGAACGCCCCAAAATCATGAGCAAAAAGGATGGACATCACAAACACATGCAGCATTTGATCACTTCATACTGTTTCGTGAGAAATTTTCTCTTTGTTTTGTGAGAAATTTTTCCTTTGTTTAAATGATTACATACAACTAAGAAGCACAAAAGTAAAGCATAAAAAAGGGAGAACAAGAAAATCAGAAACCAAAAATAACAAATCAGGGATATGATTGGCAGTTCCAAAATTTGTACATGGATGATTTAGATAACTCGAAATCCGAAATGAAACTTACCAGTTTGCAGCCAATCTGCCCCAGAACCAGCAGATTCTTTTGTTCTTTAATAATCTTGACCAATTTCGTTGTCTTCACAAATTAAATTAGACAACACCATAAATGTATATAGAGATAGAGTAAGTCGCAAAATACATTCATAGAGGTGCTGAAATAAAACCGACCTAAACAAGGCACAAGTCTCACACGGAAATTATTCTCAATTCTTGAACAATGACTCCCTTTTATGCCATTCATCGCCGTAGCAACAGTGTTTCAATAAACAAAGTACAACTCAGCCGCAAGAATAGTGCAAGATTGAAGTAGTTGGCGAGGAGTTAGAAATGGCAGGGAGAGTGAAATCCGGTATTCCACTTTTTCGTACGGAGGGCTGTCAAGGAATCCCTTTTGACATTCTTCGTTTCCAACTTTTTCCATTCCAAATGAATGTGGGAAAAAACCGAATCTCATCCCAAAACATCTTGTTTTGTTAGGGTTTTGAGTTTTGATTTTTGGGTAATAATTGAGGGAGAAATAAAAGTAACGATTGAAAATAGCAGAAATGATTGGAGACATATAGAGAGAGACATGAAAATAAAGATTAAAAATAGGGGTAATAATCGTAGTCCAACACAAAAAAATTAGAGCCGTTTAATTTGTTTAAAATATTTTTTGTGAGAGTTTCTATTAAAAAAATCAATTTATTTGAATATTGGTAAGGACTTGATTGGTTTATTTAGTTTTATCTTATAAAATTTGACAAAATCAACTAAATGAAACTGGTCAAACTTTACTTTTGCCAATATCTAAACTAGTTGATTTTTCCAGAGGACTATTACAAATATGTTTTAAATAAATTGAACGTTTTCGATCATTTGCATGGGGTAGACACAAAGCTTGTGTTAAGATTTGTGTTTAAGTTTGTGTTAGGAGAATCAAGTCTATTTAAGTTATGTTATTAGGTTTTGTTTTATGGTATTGTTTCGAGGGAATTGATATTGAGACTTCCTTGTTTCTATTGATACATATTTTTTTTGGCCTCTATTTATCAAATATTCGATGTTTTCTAACAACATTATTAATTCAAAATTTTTACAAGTTTTTCTGGGCTAAATGTTCTGGCGACGGAGTAATTTTTCGAAAGACTGATTGAACACTAATTTTTTGAAAGAAAACCTAGAACATAGAGTTGAAGAAAGCTCGACTAACTGACCCAAAAATGCCGATAAATCGAAATTATAGTTTGGCTGAGATTTGACATAGCATGAAGATATAGGGACATGAGGTTTGAAGACGGTTACGTGTCAACTTCATTTGGCGTTGGTTAAGATTTAAAAAGAAATTACACTCAATTTTACAAAAATGAAGATAAGGATATAAAGAGATCAATGAATTTGCGAGATTAGCAATGGTTCATGTTTTGCCTTGGGTATGTCAAAAGTGACTCTCTACTATATATGAAATGTCAATTGTCTCCTTTTTCCCCTACTTGCCAATGAAAATGGTCCTTGTTTTCCCTCCATTTTTTGTTTTTGGATAGCAAAATCAGAGAGCAATTTTGGACATCAAAATGGCCTTTTTGTCTTCAAGTTCTACCAGCCTTGACCTTTTTCAGCTATTGAAAAAACATAGTGTACTTTTTATACTTTCACAATGGAGTGGATCGTGCTATTCGAGCCTGCGGATTTTAACAAATATGAGAGCCCTACTTCTGCATTTGTCAGAGATTTGGATGGAGGTGATTCTAATCTATGCATTAAATGTACTAATCGTCAAAGCATAGAGAATTATTGATAGATGAAGCCAGAAATTAGTCACCACATTTATGTATGCTACCCTTATGCATACAAAAATATGCTTTTAATTAATCAGAGAATGATGTCAAGAGTTACATAATCTGTGTTTTAGGTGTTGCAAATAGTAGGCATAGCACTTGTAAGACAAAGCATGGAAGCGATTGGATTATAATACAAAAATGTAGCAACTGCAGCTACTCAGTATATATAGCAGGAGTCAAAATATACACTTCACATGAGGCAACATAGCCTACTAAGCTCCAAAATATAAGTCAGATGTCTTTTGACATATATAACCCAGAATTACCTAGCCAAAATTTTTGAGGCAATTACATTTTCAGTTAGCCAACAAACAATGGCTCCCAAAAAACACTACTCACCAACCCATCATCTCAAAACCCTAAAACTATAACGTCAAAAGGTCTTCACAGTCATTTGATTTTTAGATTCAAAGGTCTTCATAATCCTCGAACTACCATGGATAGTGTGAACACCCCGCGGGAGATGCCCACGAAAACGGTTGCGGTTTGGAAAATGATTTTGATTGATTGAATGGAGTCGCCACCCGGATTTGAGGATCTTACCCGAGAAACCATTTGAAAAATGACTCTTTTGCCCTTGATATGGAAAATGCTGTACCGGTCTCAAAAATGAGATTTCTCGGGTTCGGAAGCTAGATTACGTGAGGGGAAGGAATTTAAAGCACCCCTCACGCCCGGCACATTTACCGGTCTCTACTAAATGTTTGAAAAGATTTTGAAAACATTGTTTAAATGGACTTCAAACTCAAATTCATATGAGAGCATAGCAAATACATCAAGAATATCAATGGGATATGGATGAATGCTTGTACAAAATATTATGAGTGGATGGTCTATACGCAAAAGATGCTGAATCTACACTAAAATGCCTCCAAAATACCTAAAAATGTCTCAGAAACTGATCAGAAGTGCATATTACATCATACCTGGATAGGATCCAGGCGCCTGGATTGGGTCCAGGCGCCTGGAAGGAGTCGATCCAGGCGCCTGGATTACCATCCAGACAGAAACCTTAAACTTCCCATTTCTTGCAGAAATCAACAAATGCAATGTTCTAATCAACTCACATGCATTCTAGAAAATGTTTTACCACATAATAACAAACTTGACACTTAAATGTAACTCAAATACAATGAAATGGGACTAAAATGCAACAACAATACAATGAAAATGCTTATTTTAGTCACTTATGATGGGATATACACAAGCATCATATGAAATTTCAGATTGAAATCTTAAAGCTAAATGGACAGAGCTCAAGAATATCACATAAGTTTATTTAAATGATTCTTTCTTGTGAAATCCCCCATTTAAAATATGATTGCAAGCTTAAAATGCTTAAAATGAACATATAAATGAGGATCAAAACATAAAATGTGGAGAACTATGGATCCAGGCATGCAAGTGATGTACCAAAAATGATCAGAATATGAAAGAAAACAGAAAACATGACAAAGGAAAAGAGGGTCCAGGCGCCTGCATGGAAGGAATCCAGGCGCCTGGACTCAATGCAGGCGCCTGGAAGGTGATGATCCAGGCGCCTGGATTGAGTTTCTGATGCACAGTCTGATTGCTTCTCTTGATGATTTTTAGACCTCTCTCAAACCCTCTACTGGTATGGAAGACCAAAGAGAGCTTGATTGAGTCCCCCTCAGGGCCTTTTTGAACAAATTGGTAGAAAAACTACCTTTTTGGTTTGATCAAGAACTTGAAGTAGGTTTTGGATGGATTTTGGTAAAGGATAGCTTTTGGTTTATGGTTTTTCAGAACTATGAAGACTGGTTTGTGGGTACTTTGATGGATTTCAGTTGATGGTGACGAGTAGATGATAATTCAATGGAACATAGAAGTGATCTTGGAGGTGGAAATGGGTTTTTAGGTGTGATCAAGTGAGGAACTGGAATTTCTGAATTGGTTTTGACAGAGTAACAGTAAGAGCAAGAGAGTAGATGTTCCCTCTTCAAAATGGAGGAGAAGAGTGCATTTTATAGGCAAAACCAAGGTCCAAAGAGGGCCACTTGGTCCTTTAAAAAGGGTGAGGGGTCATCTAGGGGCAATAGATAGATGCAATGATCTCCCCCACTCTCCCTCCAACTGATCTCTGCAAGAAAATCCCCCAAAATCTCATTCCCGCCCACTATCAACTTAAAACACACTCAACCTGGACTGATATCCAGGCGCCTGGATTATGCATTTCCAGGCGCCTGGACTGTGGAATCCAGGCGCCTGAACCCCTTCCAGGCGCCTGGACTTGACCAATCCAGGTGCCTCAAAGACCAATCCAGGTGCATGTATTCCAATGTTTTGGGCCATTCCGGAGTTCCAAGGGATGTTTCGGTGATTTGATGGGAGGTTATTGGAGAGTTTTTTTCAAGTTTTCGATCAAGCCTTGTGTGTCCTCGTTAGGCATTTTCATCATCGGGGAAGTTCCAGAATCTTGAGGGTCCGGATTGGGGTGTCTACAGATAGGTATTCTCCCAGTCATTCAAATGAAGTACCATTACATGAAGCACAAAGTTAATATCTGGAGAGATGACCAAAACATCAAACGGTTTGAGGTTGTAGAGATAGACAAAATTCTTCCAGCCAGACCTGTTAAAAAGCCATTCACATAGCTGATGTCCATTGTTCATGTTTCATCATAAGAGTAAGCTCTTGATGCCCATGCATATTGCAATAAGCTTTGAATCTTGGAGATGTGCACTAAATACAAAAAAGACAATGTCTTAGGAACTGTAAATTTTAAAATCTATTTATATATATCCAGCGTTGATGTAACATCTATTCTTATGAAGTTCTCTAGATCGCCTGTTGTCAATAAGAGAGCGCATCTCAATGCATGTCTAGCACTTCTAAAACTACTTGGTGGACAAGCAGTTAGTGCTGCAACTGGAAGAAATCATAGAAGGAAATGAATACTCATTTTAATTCTGATGAATGCAATGCATTGCATTTTGAAAGAATTATTAACAAAAGGTTGGAGCCTTATAGCAATTGCTCTTACACAGTGCTACTTCTCAATCCCAAGTGATCAGGGCACCAGCGTGTTCAATTGGTAGAGTGGAGGACAATGCATAACTCTTTTCACATCCTTCTTCATCAAAGATGAAGAGATCGAATTCCAAGTGGCCAACATAAGCAAAGAGTAGGAAGTAATCACGCTCTAAGTTATGAGCATGAACAACTTCATACCATCCATCTATTAATTTGTTATTTTCAATCTTGACATACCAAGTTTGGTTGCCACTGTGAACAATAGCAACTGCGGCCGGTGGTGCCAATATATATGCTGAATTTCTCTGGTATATTTTATGTATAGGCAAATCAATTGCAGTAACCAAATTACATAATCCAACTACTATTGAATATGAATAATATTACATCTCACCAGTTGCATGTAAGCATGAATCTCATCCACAGCACGAAGGAACCAAGAAGGTTGATATGCTATATATGAAACAAAAAATGAAATAGAATATTTCTACTTTGCGAATCTGATATACTTAGCTCTTTTTTTATGAATAGTCAAATATTATTAATGAATTGTAGGGAACATAACATACCAACTCCTTCTTGAACACTTCGGGGAACAAACAAAGCATTTGCAGAACGATTGTGTGGCTCGATGAATTAAGGTCTTGCTTCCAGAAGATCTACCGTCCAATTAGCTACAAGAATTCTCTTGTTGCGTGCTAAAATGCATGCCCTTGCTAGAATTTGGCAAGACCCTCAAATACTAACCATCAATGTTTGGCTCTTTTCTAGCCAATTAGTTATAAAATTCTTGAACACCACAAAAGTTTGAACAAGTTCAATGTACCCATTAATTTTAAAATGAAATTATGAGCATAGATCGACTTTTTAGATCTTTTTTTTTTTTTTTACATAATTAACAAAATAACATAGGATTTATAGAACAAGTAACATAAAGTATCAAATGTGTAAGGACCCGTGTTTTTAAAATAATTTTTCAAAAATAATGTTGGGGAAGTGTGAGAAATGTTTTAAAATGCAAAATGTGGTCAATGTGAAGTTGGTATATGCACTTGGGTGTCTTTGCAATGCATTAGAAACATGAGGGGTGAAGTGTAATTAATGGGGTGTGTTTTTAAAAAGTGTTGGTTGATTTTTTTGGAGAGAAGAACACCTCTCTTCCTCCCAAAACCCACCAACACAGACTCTCTCTCTACTCCTCCATCGAAGCTCCCCTCCATCCCTCTCACCAACCTCCATAAAAAAAAACAAGTCTCCAACTAAAACCCCTTCATTAAACCTTCCTAAAATCACGTGATCTACGCATTGGTGTACTTTTCTCCTACCGGTGTTTGAAGGATTCTCTTTTGGATTTTGAGCATGGGTTTGGGTTTCAAGTTTATCACAAGAGGTAGGGAAATTTCTAACTCTTCTAAGTGTAAATGTTGTGTATGTGTGTGTATAAGCTCTTGGATGGTTCATCTTCTTGTGTCTTGTGTATTTCATTGAAAAAATCATGTTTTATTCTCAAATGGAGCTATTATGTGTTATCCATTGGTTCATATATGATTCCTCACTCAATTTAGATGTTACTTGATCTTAATCTTGCAACAAATCCATGTATTTGCTTGAAATTGGAAGAAACCCAATTGGAACCCCACTTTCCACTCAAATCTTTGAGTAAATGCTTGATTCATGTTGATTAATGTTAAATTATCTCCCTCCATCCAATTCCATTGATATTTGGCTTTGGAATCATCCAATTCGGAGTTATAAAGCAAAATCCCCAAAAATCTCATTTTTTGGGCCATTTTCGGCCCCTTCTCTGGAAAACCCGCTCCAGGCGGGATTTGTGGCCGCTTGGGCGGTTTTGACAGCTTCATGGGCGATTTTGTTTGTGTCGTTTTGGCCCACCCACATACACTTGTTTGGTCCCTAAACATGTTTTTCACTTGTATTTAGACATTTTCCACCTTGGTAGCACTTTGGTACCTAAAAATAATGGGGATTGATTGGTGTCACTTGTTCCTTGCTATTTTGGTGAATTTGGTGAGGTCACATTGCATTTATTAACACTTGGCGTGTATTCGGGTTGAGTGGGAGGTCCGGGACACATGTAAATGAATAATCTAACTTGTGAAACATATATGGGACTATGTTAAAACTGTATCTTGATGATTGATGATATGAATGTAAGATGATTGACATGGGGCCCGAAATGGTATGCCCGGAGTGACACGGGGCCCACTAAGGTATGCCCGGAGTGACACGGGGCCTTTATGGTATCCCCGGAGTGACACGGGGCCTATATGACATGCTCGGAGAATATTCAAATGTCTAAATGAAAAGTGATGAATGTGGTGACTGTTTTGGGATGCATGTGACGTGTCGTGTGCTTGTCGAATACAAGCCGGGTACGAGTGATGGTAATTGATAGCATTTGGTGGCTTATGTGTATTTTTCATGTTCTTAAACTATTGATCTCCCTTTGGTTCTTGTCCTTGACCTAATCATTCTTGGCTATCACTCATGTACATTTCATTGGATTTAGAATTGTTAGACTTTTCTCTACTGGGCTAGTGTAGCTCAACCTATCAATTTTTAGATATCCACCAAGGAGCATGATCATGGAGTGCTTGGAGTACATGCATGCATTATTTTGAAAGCTTATGGAAGAGTTATATCATCATCTTAGAAGTAGTATTTTTGCCAAGATGATTTTGTAACTTGTTAAGTCTTCTTTTTTGATAATGGGTTGTAAACTTATTTAAAACATATGTACGTGTATATTTTGGGTTCGGGTACCCATAGACATTTATGTACCATGTTGTTGACTTTGACTATTCTACTTGGACTTTGACGTGGCCCGTGGACTGGTTGACCGTCCATGTGGATTTTCTTAATGGTTTATCTTTTAAAATTTCGAGGGCATGACAAAATGCAACCTTCAGAAGAAAATTACCAAACTGCTTCTAGCCTCTTTCTTACGAATGGTCCTATTTACGTCTCCTTTTGCCTTCTTCACCAACTGGGTTTGATCAATCTTGAATGAGTATTGAATAATAATACCAGGTTAGGCTCCTGCATTCACTACCTCAATTGTTATTTTGTCCTCTGTTTGGTTGCCAAGTAGCTTCTCAGAAAATGAGATTTTGAATCTCTCATTCACATGTATACATAAGGAATGGTTTTGGGTTGTGGTTTTCCTGTGAAAATCGGATAATTTAAGGTTTCCTTTTTTATTTATCGTCTCAGTTCTTTGGCAACCAAATTGGGAATTTGTGAGTTATGCATCTTCTAGTGACGCTTCAAACACACATACATTATACTAAAGAAATTCAAGGTAGCAGAAATCACATGTTCACAAAACAAAATCATGACACAATTAATCTTAAAATTGATTTGCATAATTCCCAATCAGAAATTACCTCTTCCGAACAAACCAACCCCTCACCAAAACTACAAAAGAAAGACCAACAATATTCTCCAATTTCAACAATGCCTTCTTTTTATACCATCCAGTGCCGAAGGAATAGTGGATCAAACCGAGAAGAGGACGAATAAGCCGCAGCAACAGTGACATATTGAGAGAGCACGTGAAAAGAAAAAATGTAAAAGTAGGGAGGCAGAAAATCTGCAATTTCCTCTCTGTAAACCGAGTGTTTGCACTACACAGCTTCGTTCATCTCCACGTTTTGAGTTCCAATTCCAAACAAACCACAATTCCATCGAGAATATGAGAAAATTACAGAACTACTCTAACCTCTATGAAAATTCAAAAGTATCCTAAAGTGACTATGAAATTAGAAAAATAACCTAAGGTGGCAAGTAACCACATCTGTCTCCCTTTATATACAAGTGTGTTGACGTCCTTTCTTTTCTTTTCTTTTTTTACTTGAGATTGTACAATGTAAATATCCCTCTTATTTGTTATGTTGTCATTGAAAGTCTTTTTCAGGGTAAAAATTGGATTTCTTATTTACCATATTGCATTAAAAGTCTTATTTGGGGTAAAAATTAGGTTTTTTCATGAGAGATGCTCATTCTTAAATTGAGTGATTACTCTTCTCACTAAATTTGGGTTAAAAAAATGGTAAGAGCCAGAGAATTCTCTGTGCCCTTTTGTTTACCCAAATTTAAGTGTACAGTCCTATTAAACACCATTTGCACCCCTTACTTTGATCACCCTTTACAGATATATCAGTTTTTTTTTTTTTTTTTTTGAAATAGAAAAATTATGATCAGGACCTAATTTTTTTAATAAAGACAAAAAAAAAAAGTCAAAACGTCATTTTTTTTAATTATTCAAAAAATTCTGAGTTTGTATAATAATTTTTTACTTTCCTGACTCTTATAATCCACAAAAAGTTGACGCCAAAAGCTGACAAATATGTTTCTTTTTTTTAAATGGAGACAAAAAAAAAAAAAAATCAAATAAATTAGCCAAAATGCCTACATCTCTTTGCTTTGATCAATGGGCAGCACTTGAGCCAGAGTTGTTTTTCCCAGTTGTTCCACATGGTTAGTACTTCGTCTCTTCTTCCCCGTTGGGCAAGCCCTCTACTCATCTGCAGCCCTCATTTGTCTCGCCGTAATCTTCTTCTTCTTCCCAACAACAAGTACGCAACTTTCCTCCTTGGAAGCTCAGAGAGACTGGTTCGCGTCTCTTCCCCAATTGCCCACGCCAAAGGAGGTCGTCATGTTTGGGCACGCAATTCGAATCGTCTCCTTCGAGGCTACTGCTGTGTTGAAGCATCAGTTGTGGGGGCTAGTGACGACAACTACGGGAATAAACAAGTTATTAGCGTTACACCGCGGCTGTACGATTACTTATTGACCAATGTCAGAGAGCCCGAGGTGAACTATTCAACTGCCTCTCAACAGTTTATTCTCAATTAGTGATGTTTGTGCGGCCTTTTCTTTTCTTTTCAACATTTTACATTCGTCTGAAGCGGAATCAGGATGATGCGACCTTAAATAATCTGTGAACTTTCTAGGGATTAACGTAGCGAAAGCGATGAAGAGAAGAAGATCTGTGTCTTCGTTCTGGAAAATGAGGAATACAACTTTGAACAGAACAAAGTTCAGAATTTTATTAATCAAAACAATACCCTGTAGAGTACATCGTCCTCCTACTTATAGCAAGAGCTAACAGTTGATAAAAAGGTAAAATGCATAAAAGGAAATTTAAGAAAAGATGGAAACTAGCTAATCTTAAGTGCTAAGAATGAGGCAGTATTGATGGGAATCAATTCTGACTTATTTATAGGAAGGAAATCAATTACTAGAAAGGAAATCAACATAGAATTACTAGAAAGGAAATCAATATCCTGACTGCCAATCTGTCCTTCATCAGTCTTCCCCACTTCAAAAAGTAACTCGACCTCGAGTTAGTGCCGTGGGTATAGTGGCTCATCTGGTGGATGGTACTCGAACAAATCAGCAACATTGAAGGTAGAGGAGATGGCCATATCGTCTGGAAGTTCCACCACATAAGCATTGTCGTTGATCTTCTTTGCAATTCGAAATGGTCCATACTTCCGGCTCTTCAATTTGTTGTAGGTTCCGGCTGGAAATCGCTTTTTACGCAGGTAGACCATGACCAAGTCACCTTCCTGAAAGACCTTTGCCCGGCGATGCTTGTCCGCTGCTGACTTATACTTATTATTGGCCTGCTCCAAATTTTCTCGCACTTCTGCATGTACCCTTTGGATCCTTTCTGCCATGTTTCCTGCGGCCACACTCAAACCTGGAAGTTTTGGTAGGGGAACTAAATCCAATGCATGCTTTGGTGGTTTGGTATATACGACTTCAAATGGAGTCTTTCCAGTGGACCTATTGCACATGCTATTGAATGCAAATTCAATCTGAGGAAGATCTGCATCCCATTGCTTCGGTTTGTTCCCGGAGACACATCGGAGCATGTTTCCCAACGTTCGATTAGCCACTTCTGTCTGGCCATCAGTTTGTGGATGAGCAGTGCTGCTGTATTTGAGAGAAGTGTCAAACCGTCGCCATAGTGTCATCCAA
The DNA here is from genome assembly GCA_963854785.1 of Vaccinium vitis-idaea. NCBI lineage: Eukaryota > Viridiplantae > Streptophyta > Magnoliopsida > Ericales > Ericaceae > Vaccinium > Vaccinium vitis-idaea. The sequence goes on from OY978222.1 coordinate 29,431,227, forward strand.
AAATGGCTTAAGAACTTAACATCCCGATCAGAGGTGATGGAATTAGGGACACCATGCAAACGAACTACTTCTTTGAAGAAGAGGTTGGCCACATGTGTAGCATCAGATGTCTTTCGACAAGGGATGAAATGTGCCATTTTGGAGAACCGATCAACCGCCACAAAAATAGAATCCATACCTCGCTGTGTCCTTGGAAGGCCCAACACGAAGTCCATCGTCAAATCTTCCCATATGTTCTCCGGTACAGGCAATGGCGTGTACAAGCCAGTATTTTGGGCTTGCCCTTTTTCTGTTTGACACACGGGGCACCTTTGCACAAATTTGCCCACATCACGCTTGAGTTGGGGCCAGTAATAGCGCTCTGCCACTAAGGTGATGGTTTTGTCCCGCCCCACATGGCCACTCAATCCTCCACTATGCAAGTCCCGCACAATCTGCTCCCTCAAGGACGTTCGGGGAATGCAAAGTTGGTTGCCGCGAAACAAGTACCCATCGTGAATGTAAAATTCTGCAGTGGATTGTTTGGATTGACACTTGCCCCAAATCTCCTTGAAGTCATCATCCTCAGCATACAACTCCTTCAAACATTTAAAACCCACAATCTCAGAACGTAGAGTCAAGAGTAAAGTTGCCCGACAACTCAAAGCATCTGCAACTTTGTTCTGCTGCCCGGACTTATGTTTTAGAACAAAAGTGAACTTTTGCATAAATGCAATCCATCGTGCATGCATTCTGTTCAAACTACTTTGGGTGTTGATGAATTTCAGCGCTTGATGATCACTGAATAGGACAAACTCCCGCTGAATTAAGTAGTGCTCCCAATGCTGCAGAGCTCGAATGACAGCATAGAATTCTAGTTCATATGTAGTCCATTTCTTTCGGGCCTCGTTGAGCTTTTCACTAAAAAACTCGATAGGTCGGCCCTCCTGTGAGAGAACAGAACCAATACCCACCACAGATGCGTCACACTCCACTTCGAATAGTTTTTCAAAGTTGGGCAAAGCAAGAACAGGAGCCGTTGACAACTTTTCCTTGATCAATGCAAAACTAGTCTCCTGCTCCTCTCCCCAATGGAACTTCCCCTTCTTCTTGCATTCAGTTAATGGAGCTACTATACGACTGAAATTCCTTATGAATCTACGGTAAAAAGTAGCCAGCCCATGGAAACTGCGTAGGTGATTAACAGTAGTGGGTGTAGGCCACTCCCGAATTGCACGAACCTTTGCCTCATCAACCTGAACACCCTCAACACCAATGATAAACCCTAAAAATAGGAGCTTGCTAGTGAGGAAGCTACATTTCTTCAAATTGACATATAATTTATTTGCACGCAAAACCAACAAAACCTCTTTCAAGTGTTCTATGTGCTCATCTTCATTCTGACTGTGTATCAAGATATCATCAAAATAAACAACCAAAAACTTGCCAATGAAAGGTTTGAGAACCTGATTCATTACACGCATGAACGTGCTAGGTGCATTAGATAGTCCAAACGGCATCACCATCCACTCATACAGCCCCTCCTTTGTCTTGAAAGCCGTTTTCCATTCATCTCCAGGCCTTATTCGAATCTGGTGATAGCCACTTCGAAGGTCGAGTTTGGAGAAGACCTTAGAACCCTCGAGCATATCCAGCATATCATTCAATCGTGGAATTGGAAATCGATACTTCACCGTTATTTTGTTGATGGCCCGGCTATCCACGCACATCCGCCAACTTCCGTCCTTCTTTGGTGTTAGTAGCGCAGGCACCGCACATGGACTCAAGCTTTCTCTTATCAGCCCCTTCTGGATCAATTCTTCCACCTGACCCTGCAGAATTTCATACTCCTGTGGACTCATGCGGTAATGGGGTAAATTCGGTAGACTCGCTCCTGGCACCAAATCAATGTGATGTTGGATATCTCGCATGGGAGGTAAACCATTTGGCAAATCCACTGGTGTAATATCCTGAAATTCAGTTAACAAGGGCTGCAATCTCTCAGGAATCTCAAGGGAATTTGCACTTTCCTCCCCTTTGACTACCAAAGCCACAAATTCTCCCGTTTCTGCCAAATCCTTCGTAAATTGCACCTCAGCCACTGAAAGGAAGGATCGCCCCTCCACTTTGGAAGTTTTGGGGGATAATTCCCTTTCACTCATAGGCATCAAAATAATCTTTTTGTCATGCCACCAGAATAGGTACGTGTTGTCCCGTCCTTTATGAGTAGCGTCCACATCATACTGCCATGGTCTCCCTAGTAACACATGACACGCGTCCATGTCTACCACATCACAAACAACCTCATCTTTATACAACTTTCCAATAGAAAAAGTAATGCGACAGATTTCAGTTACCCTTGTTTCAGCCCCTTTCTTGATCCACCCTATTTTGTAAGGGGCTGGATGCTTCTCTGTCTTCAGTTTTAAAGCTGCAACAAGAGCTTTGGAAACAATGTTCTCACTGCTTCCACTATCGATGATCATATTACACACCTTTTGGTTGATAGTGCATCGAGTTCTGAATAGACAGTGCCGCTGTGTGTCCTCCTCTTGCTTAGGTGCAAATAACAGTCGTTGCACAACACAATTAACTTGCTTTCCTTCGTCAAATTCAGCAAACTCACCACCTGCATAGTCACCTTGGTCTTCATCATTGACTCCGATATCGTCTCCAAAAGGATTTTCGTCTTCCCCCGTCGAGTCCACCATGTTCACTTGTCTACGGTTGGGACATTCATTAGACCGGTGACCGGGTTGGCTGCAGCGAAAACACTTTCCCAATATTGGTCGTGCATAGGGATTGTTGTTAGTGGGTCCCTTGCTTTGAGGTTGGGTGGCTAGTGGTTTGGCTTGGATATTGCTGCTGCTTGCACCTTGACCTTGATTTATCTGCTGCTGAAAAGGTTGGATCTGCGAAGGGGGGTTCTCAACTGCCTTCCCTAGCTGCCTAGAAGGTTGTAGCCTTGTAGGTTGTCTTTGTGACTGCAACTCAATTTTCATTGCCAGATTAACCGCTTCAGATAAAGTCCACACAGTGTGATAAGTAATCTGATCTTGTATGGTTAGACGCAATCCTCCAATGTACCTCGCCACCTGTTGTCCCTCAGTTTCTGACAGATTATTACGGGAGTTCAACCTATAAAACTCTTCCGTATAATCGTTGACAGAACGGGTTCCTTGCCTGCAATTCTGATACTGTTGGTATAACATCTGCTCGTAGTCTGGTGGTAGGAATCGGGCTCTCAGCAACTGCTTCATCTTATGCCACGTCTTGACTGATTGCTTTCCTTGTCGCCTTCTATTATTCTGTGTTTGTTCCCACCAGGCCGAGGCACCACCTTTTAGTTTGTACGCTACAAGCTTTACTTGCCGATCTTCTGGGATTTGCATGTAATCAAAGAAATTCTCCACTTCGAGAAGCCAATCTATGAAGCTTTCGACATGGAGATGTCCGTTGAAACATGCAAATCGATCTTAACCCGAAAATCATGGGAGTTATGCTCATAACGGTTTTGGTTCCGCCTACCGCCATTATCTTCTTCAATAAATGCTTCAAGATCCTCGTCACTGGATGAATCCACATAAGCTCTACGTGGTGAAGCAGGAATATGACCAGCAACGGGTCGGCCACGAGCCATCTCGTCGGCGCGGTTCCTATTGTGATTATGATTCCTGGTGCCGCCAATCCCAAGTCCAGCAACGGCTTGTTGTATCTCCCGCATCATGCGTTCAATACCATCAAGCCGTTGTGCAGATCGCTGTTCTTGAGCTTCAACGGCTGCCCAAAGGGCCTGCACTCCATGATCTTTGTCGCCAGAGTGGGTGCTCGCGTGTCCGTCGTTTGCCATCAGACCAAGCCAGTCAAGGCTTTGATACCAACTAACGTAGCGAAAGCGATGAAGAGAAGAAGATCTGTGTCTTCGTTCTGGAAAATGAGGAATACAACTTTGAACAGAACAAAGTTCAGAATTTTATTAATCAAAACAATACCCTGTAGAGTACATCGTCCTCCTACTTATAGCAAGAGCTAACAGTTGATAAAAAGGTAAAATGCATAAAAGGAAATTTAAGAAAAGATGGAAACTAGCTAATCTTAAGTGCTAAGAATGAGGCAGTATTGATGGGAATCAATTCTGACTTATTTATAGGAAGGAAATCAATTACTAGAAAGGAAATCAACATAGAATTACTAGAAAGGAAATCAATATCCTGACTGCCAATCTGTCCTTCATCAGGGATGGTGGTCATAATTTTTTAGTAATTTCTAGATTCAATTCGCTAAAACGAATGATTATCCCAGAAATTTGAGTGATTCTGTTTAAAGGACCACATAGACCGGCAGGGGCGGCTCCTGTTAAGGAACTAGAATCCCACATTGCTCAGGAGTGCAATGGGTCACTTAATATATGTTGGGACCTCTCCATTCATTGCCAAATGGCTTTGAGACCTCTCCACTCATTGTCAATTGGCTTTGAGATGGATATAAAAGTTTTAGTGACAATTGGCTACATGTGATAAAAATACATTGCTTAAAGAAAATTTATTTTAACTTCACTCGAGTAACAATACTGAAGAAAATCTTATTTATATCTAGAAATAATTTTTTTTTTCAGTGCATTTTTTGAACCCAGCAATGTCGCTTGACCTCGCTGGGTATATATTGGAGTCAATGCAGACCGGCCCAACAAGGCTGAATATTTTTTTCCAAACAAACCCTTTGTACGTGTTGTGGTGACTCTAATATGCATTTCAGATTCTACGGGAACTCAGAGAGGAGACCGCCAGCATGCGAGGTAGTCAGATGCAGGTATTACAATTCCATTTCGCCATGGTTCTTTTGCTGTATGCACTTTTTAGTCAGATGCAGGTATTCCGATTCCATTTCGCCTTGGTTCTTTTGCTGTATGCACTTTTTTTCCTTATAAAAAACCCAGGGTGTTGATGGTTTTCTTGGTCAAAAATCCTTATTGTTAATTTGTTTTAGTTCTACTTATATGTGCAGAGGCCTAGAATTCCTTGGAAATTCCCTTGTACCTCCTCTTCATCTATTTTTGTTAAACATAAGAGAAATTCAAAGAAGTAAAGAATTGCATGCGAAGTTGGAGTGCAGCGTCAGAGACTCAGAGCATGCACAATGCCTCTGAGGAATGTAAAGTATGAGAAGATTTGGAGGCATCCAACACAAAACCATGGGGGGAAGTTGTCCCTAGACTATATCAGTTGTGCTTTTGGTGCCTTGAAAATGCGATTGGGGTGACTCAATTAGCAGATTATCATATATAGATAAGCGAGAATGCCCTTTCAAACAGGGTTGCGTCCTCATGAATGCCAAACATGGTAGCTTAGCTCATCTGGGATGACCAAGCCCCAAGAAATGAAAACTTGTTGTTAGAGTGGCCTACTATCAGATAGGGGAAGAGAGATTAGGGTTAGGACTCACTCTTCCTTGTGGATAGCTCGAATCGCTCTTTACCTTTCTAATCTGTCCCCATGTTTGTACACCCCTAGCCGGAAGTAAAGATTTGTTGGTATACTTGAGGCACAGAACTGATGTTGGACTACTTCCTTTTTATTCATAATACCTGAAATTAGAAATTTGCTTCTTTGTTGGCAGGTATCCCCTGATCAAGCTCAATTACTTGCAATGCTTGTCCAGATTCTTGGGGCAGAAAAGTGCATTGAAGTTGGCGTTTATACTGTGAGTATTTGAGCATTTTGGAAAGTAATTATCTCAGTTACTTGCTTTATCCCCCGCGCACGTGTTGTCATAGCATTACGGTTGCTTTCTCTCCTATCCTCTTCATGGAAAACTGAAACAAAAACTATGGTGTTATCATGTTATGTAAAGAGGATATTTTGTCAACATAACCCAAAATTATATGAGGTAAATTTTCAATAAACTTGCATAGTTCGACCATTTCTTAGCGAGCGTAGGTTAGATGAAGTTAATGATAAATAAGAAGCACTATAGAACCTTGTAGTTGTAGTAGGTTTAGGTACATGTGAACGATCAATGATGTTTAGTACATTTTTTCCTTTTAATTGTGAAGAATTAGGGTGCTATAAAAACACGATGGAAGGTACTGAATGGAAAAGTGATGCGGGACGGTTAGAGGAAGACATGAAAACACGATGGAAGGTACTGAATGGACAAGTGATGTGGGACGGTTAGAGGAAGACATATCAACTAAGATCAAAGCTTAGGAATCCACAGTTTTCTAAAGAAGGTCTGGAAGGCCAAGTACTAAACACCTAGGTGCTTGATGGCCCCTCGCCGACTAGCCCGACTAGGCACCGAGTACTCGGCCCTGGAAGCTAGAAGGTGCCCGGCCGCCTTGGGACTTGGTCTTCGAGGCTACAATTGTTTTTGCAACACTAAGCAATTGAGGGGAAGTTCATTCTTAAGAACCACAACCTTCTTGTGTTTATGGCTGTGTTCTTTTGTCCGAATTGCCAAATTCTAAGACATCATGACTATAAGATGCAGCAAGCAGTTCTAGAATTGTTGTACTTGGTTGAAACATTACTCTTGTTGAAACTGATGGCATGAAGAGAGTGCTCGTGATGAGTTACAATGTGTGACAGTGTGATTCTGCAGTTTTCCAAATTTTTTTCATGAATCTAATGATTTTGGGAATGAGAATCATGTTTTTTTTTTTTTATTTAAATTTTTTTTTATATTTTATAGCAAGGCAATTATCTACATCTATTTGTGACATGCCCTTGGGTAGAACTCAACCCCAAAAGCTAGTTTATGAAGTGAGGGTGCCCTCACGCTTATATATTTTACATTACTTGGTATTTAGGTGATGTGGGACTTTTCTTCACACTATTATCTATTATATCCTAGGGGGAAGGGGAAGGGTTGGTGGGAGTTGAACTCCTGACCTTATAGATGGAGATGCTCTAGGGAGCTAGCTCAACCACTGACTTATCCCTCTACATCCCTCTACATCTAGGAAATAATGATCATATTTGATGGAGTAGTTTTATCAATTTCCCAATTGGAATGAACTTTAAAGCTTGGATCCTTGTTGCTTGCTTGTAGTTTCTCTAGTAGTTGATGAATAATTGAATATATGCCTTACGTTTAGGTAATAGAAAGGCTCAATGCCATCTGATTTATTACGTAGAAATTAAGGTCATTTTAATCCTCTTCATTTATTGATACCAAAACAACAATATAATTAATATCTTTCCTTTTTCTTCTAGAGGCTGCTGGGCATTTCTCTCTCTCTCTCTCTCTCTCTCTCTCTCTCTCTCTCTCTCTCTCTCTCTCTCTCTCTCTCTCTCTCCATACAACTTTTTCCTGCAATGAAGGGAGGTGATATTCTCGAATTTTTTTGCAGCACATCTTTATTAGTCTAATGAATTTTATTTCCAGGGTTACTCATCGTTGGCCATTGCTTTAGTCCTACCAGAATCAGGCCGTTTAGTTGCTTGTGAAAGAGATGCAGTATGTCTGGAGGTTGCAAAGCGATATTATGACCGAGCTGGTGTTTCACATAAGGCGAGTCTTTTCTCTTTGCCAATGCTTGTGTCAAAGAAGTTATTTGTTAAGTAAATCCTCAAAATATATGTACTAAACATTTGAAGCCATCCATTACATTTCGACCGTTGCTCATTTCTGTCATTGTATTCTACCTTGACAGTTTGTAGTTCTTATCTGTGTTGACTTTTTCCATGTTTACATTAATGTGCTACTCGGTCTTCTTTTGTTGATGTTTAATGTTTTTAAATACTGAGATGAATAATTGGTATTAGGTGGACGTGAAACATGGTCTTGCAGCTGACGTTTTGAGATCTATGATTCAAATGGGGGAAGCTTGTAGGTATTTATCAAGCTCAGTTAAGCATTGGGTTGCCCTTCACCTATGCTTATTCCCTTCATCGATTTTTTACCCCCATAGTGGCCGCTACATGACTATGCTTCTGTTTGAGTCGGAAATGCCGATGATGATTATGATAGAAATGCATTGAATCCTTGTGATATCTATAGAAGTTTGAAAATTGAAACCTCGGCATTGTTCTCTAAAATTGCAATAGTCCTAATAAACTACAATTTCAAAATAATAAACTGAAAAGATATCTCTGAAAATTTCACCTGCATCAGTCCAGGTAAGGTTGGAATGGAGTGGTTGGCAGTAGTGCGGAGACCAAGTTGAGTGAGCCCCATCCAATCTTAATAAGCATTAGAATCCTGCGGTACACCTATGCTGTTTGTGAAGTTAGAGGGCGACCACACCTGCAGCAAAGCTAGAGACTAGGCTGCAAGCATTCTTGTTTGAACATGCAAAATGACCAAAGTGCCTTACTTTCTAAGTAGTTTCCACGATCCTATATTTACTATGGGGAAGTCTTCATCTTGCATCTTGTTGCAACTCGTAGACTTGCAAGCGCTTGCATTCTTCATGTTGTGAGTATGTAATATACCTCCAATTACTGTTATTGGCGTTATATGATAAACGGGATAGCGTTTCACGATTTCATCACATCTTTTATGCAGCTATGACTTTGCATTTGTTGACGCTGAGAAGAGAATGTATCAGGAATATTTTGAATTGCTGCTACAGCTGGTTAGGCCACAATTTACAGCTCAATGTTTCAGTAAACAATAATGCTATGGTAACCACATTTTAGGTACCTTCTGATGTGGTCACCATAGCATTACTATTCAGTGAAAATCTGCAATTCTTGCCGGCGTTTTTTATTTTTATTTTATGTACTGATTGTTGTTAGTGTCCTGCCGCAGGTCAGAGTTGGGGGTCTTATTGTGATCGATAATGTCCTGTGGCATGGAAGAGTTGCTAATCCGCTGGTGAATTATTATAAATATGCTCTGTGGACCTTTCCGTAGAGATATTGATCATGTCGTGCGACTCTAACTGCTTACTTTTGAGTAGGTAATGGACTCAAAGACGCTCAGTATTAGAAATTTCAACAGATGCCTGATGGAGGACAAACGTGTAAGCATCAGCATGGTAGGTGGAAGATAATTCTCCCATTTTTCCTGTGTAAAATGCTTTAAATTACTCAATTTTTAAAGTTGCCATTTTAGGTACCTATTGGCGATGGCATGACTATTTGTCGTAAAATGTGATTGGGGACAGACTCACAGAAGACTGATGGCATTGGTTGATCAAATGTCTATTTCAGAAAAAATGTTTTAGGTTACACTAGCATCAAGAGTTCCATTCACCCGGGGAGCCATTATTTGGAAGGGATATGCATATCAAAATAGTCGGATGCTGTTAAACAGACTGGATGCTTTTGTCAATGGTGCAATTCATACTTCATAAATATTGAAAAAATACTCATTGATGCCGCATGAGCCATTTACTACATTGTAGATGTGTTTTCACTTCCGGAACTCTGATCCAAAATATACATGGATGTTGGAGATCAAAGAAGGAAGGAGGAGGTAGAGGAGGTGAAGTTAAGCATTGAGAAGGATAGAAATGGATGACGGAATCTAGTTTCAAGTAGATTCACGGGCCAAAATCAGGGGTGCCCAACACCGTGATTTTTTGAATATGTATTGGCACACAGGCAAACCGACATGGGGGCGCAGGCATGTGTTTTTCTAGTGATTTTGTCCTCTAGATTCTGTCTTTCTAAACTGTTTGTGGATTTATTCTATTCTTTTGCTTTGAATTACTTTGGGAATTTCGTTGGCATTGATGTGAGTTTGTTTCATATTTTTTGTACTTCGCGTCATAGTGTGGTTTTAAATTGTGGGTGTTGAACTCTTGATTGCAGACAATACTGTTTTCTTATCAATTCGTTTGTGCTTACGACTGATTCTGATTTTGTTTCTTTTAAGTTTTGATACGAGATTTACAAATGGGAAATGATTTTCACACTCCCTTATTATCCCTTTGCACTTTTTTTTTTTGGCCTTTGTTCACTTGAAAATACCAAATTACCCTTCATATGAAAAAGTGGCTCAATAAGTAAAGATAATTTAGTAATTTCAAGGTGAATGAAGACAAAAAAAAAAATGAAGTGCAAAGAGATGATAAGGAGTGAAAATCATTTCTCTTTACAAATTTGGTGGCCAGGGTAAGTAGATCTTCACAATAAATGAGTAACGATGGTTATTGTGAGACACTACTTCTGTTGCAAAATATATTCTACAAATTTCTTTAAAACACTTCTAACAAATTCAAAATATATTCTGACCATAACCTAAAGATTCAAAAAGTCTAATAGTTGAATGAATAGCTGAAAATGAGGCTCTCAAACACCCCGTAAAAAACACTAAGGAAAATATTAGAAGACACAAAATGCCAAGCCAAACGCAGCCGAAACAATAGAAATAAAAAGGAGCTTTAATAGTTTTGGCCGGTAAGAAAACGTCTGAGAATCTGGACCGCTGAAAATAATTTTGGACGATTGAAATTGGTGCATTATACGGTACAGCGCAAATGGTGCACTCCATGATCCCAAAACCTCCGTTATGTAGGCCAGCCAATCAAAGTGGAAGCACATGGGAAGATTAATGTATTATTAACTGTTTTCAATTTCTTCAACCACTACTTTACTCTCTCTCTCTCTCTCTCTCCGCCTCACGCTGTCATCAGGAACCCTAATACTCTCCCTCCCCCGCCTCCTTGATGTTATCGAACTTCTGTTCCAAAGATGGATGCTAATTACGACTCAAAATCGCCAGGAAAAGGTACTATTCTTGTTCTATCTCTGAAGCTAAATCCTGTTTTGTTTAAGACTCTAAAACAATTGGTATTGAGGTATGGAATCTGTTGTCAAATGATTGGTGTTCGATGAGCTTCATGGTGGTGTTTTGGGTGCAGTCAGGTGCCTTTGGTCATTATTACAGTCTATCAAGGGCCCAGCTTTGCTGTTACCGGAATCCAGAACCGTTCAACCGTGGTTTCTCTGTATATTAAGATGCGCGCCAAGTAATTTTTCTTAACCTTCCAACGTTAACATGCAACGACTTGTAAAAGAGTTGTCTGTTGTCTCAACCCAATTGTGCGTTCTTGTCCTAACAAAAAAAGAAAGAAAAAAAAACCTGGATCCTGCCTTTTAATAAGTGTTAGAACAATTGATCCTGCAAAGAAAGAAGTGCACATTTGTGCTACCAGGGAACGCATAGACGATTTGGAAGGGGAGGTTTGGAGGAGAGACAACAAGTGTTGCGGGCATAGTAGGACGGCTTAAGGGAGAAAAATTCTCCCTAACCAACCTCGTGATTTAAAGTCCAAACTCTGTCGTGACTTCATGGGCAAAGAATCCTGACTTCATGGGCAAAGAAGAGTATCAAACGTACAAGTCAAAGAAAATTTTAGGGAAGCTCTATCGTCTAATAAAAGATGATTACAACAAAGGCGTGGAAGAAGCATCTTCCAATTTGACATTTGATCCTAAAAACGTTCCTTATGATTCTACCCTCAAGTTTCTGGGTTCCAAAGATTTCGTATCTAACGCATGGAAACATAAGTGCTCTTATGATGGACAACTGAATGCTCTTCTTGGCCAATACAAGGTGACCATTTGGGTTGTCTTCACACTGTCTCATACCTTTTCTACTTTTATTTGTACCCTTTTCGTTTATTATGTGTTAACTTTTTAATGATAAAAAAAAGGTGAGCCGGGAAGGGAAGAAGAGGTTGTTACTGGCCACGTATGGTCCATGCCCAAGAACAATAGCCAAAAGAGAGGGGACCTTCAAGAGAAGCTCAAACATGCTTACGGTGCCCTTGGGAAAGAGTTCAAGCAAGTTTTTGACAAATTGGGGCCTGATTTTGATCATAATGTTGTGTATGAGAAGAAGGCATCAGCATGGTACTAGGTTACTTACCATCCTAGATGGGTGAAAAAGTCACTGGAGTTGCAAACCATTGATGGTGCTGGTGGGGAGACATTGATGCTGAGCTTTTGCTGGATTGCTACTGATTTCCTTGCATGGATCAAAATTGGGTCACGGGAACTTGGGAATTTCGATTCTACGAAGCTTATTAATTCGCTTGTGAGATACCTCGCCGATCGAATTTAATTGCTTAAGGCTGCAAGACCACTCTACCATTGTTACAAGTCAGCTTTACCGCTGCTTTTTTTTTTTTACTAGAAAAACTGGTGTTTATTTTTTACTCTACTTCGGTTGAAGCGAAGTTAGGTTTTCGTTGGCTTGTCTGTTTCACTGGTTTTCACTAGCCAAGTCGGGATTTTTTGTTTTTACTATGCACAAGGAATTGAATGTACAAACTATGGCATGTCTGAGTTAGTTTCTCAGACTTACTGCACTATTGTGGTGTATCTATCATTAAAGCTGCTGAAACAAGGAGAATCCACAATGTTCATGGTTATATATTTACATTTGAATGCTCTATTGTTCCAATATGTCCAACAAGACATTGTCCGATCATCTGTGTTGTTTCTAGCCTCTAGTGGTTGTTTTCCTGTCCTTTTATGTGCATGGAGTTGAAAAAAGCATTATCTTTTGTTAACGTTGAACGCTGATTGAGGAATGGTGGTAACTTAGTTTCCCTCTGTATCAAATGTCTATCTGCAAGGGTATTTAAAGAGGAAGTAGGAAGTACATTGCTTGGAATGCGTTTCTAACTGTATTAAAGGCAGTGGCGACTTCAGAAAATATGTGTAATTCATGTACTCAAATCGCTATTGTTCCATAGAGAAATAACTGAGCATTAAGAATAAAAAAATTAATAATCTACTTCCAAAAACAATGAGAGGATTATGAAAAAAAATTTAATCGACTTCTAGAAACAATTGAGAGGTTTTATGAAAACAAACAATCCGACCGACCTAACCGAAAACCGAAACACCATTCTCGGATGGTTTTCCTAGTAGAGTTGTTGAAATCGGGTGCATTTATTTTCAACTTGACTGTAGCGGGTAGGGCGTCGGGCATAGACCACACCAACCTGGCCTGACCCGTGCACACCCCTAGTTCTGTTTTGTTAAGTAGTATGATGGAATTAAGAACCATGGTCATTGTGTGAAGTATGAGGGCATACATGGCCTGTTATGATGGACAAGTAAATGGATGGAAAATGTTGGAACTTCATGAATTGAGTAGTGACCCATGAATGGATGTTTGGAATTGGTTTTGTTCGAATGGTTTGTAATAATGCTTAGATGGCAGAAGCAAAGAACATTTTATGTCGATCAATTGGGGGCAAAGGCTGCAACCAAAAAATGAAAAGAGTTCCAACGGTTTGAGCACCCCATGGCTACACATTGGCCAACGACGAATAATGGCAATTACGACCCAAAAGAGAATTCGTCCGACAGTGTGGGTTGCCAACGGTTTGCTCCTTAGTGGGACTTGAGTTGATCGCGCCTCTCCAATGTCACCCCAAAAAAATCTACTCCTATATAAGTTTTCTCGATAGCTTGTATGTTTACAGGTTCGTCTTTTTCTTAATTTTGCTTACGGAGATGATCAAGAGCAAAAGCTCTATGCAACTTCTCCATGCTTTTTTTTCTTGTGGTTCTACCATACTTGAACGCTGCCCTGCTCTTGCACTCTCCTCCTAGCTCAGGAGTTGGAGATGCTAAAATACTCAGGTGCATAGAGAGGGAGAGACAGGCTCTCTCCTCAAGTTCAAAGAAGCTCTTGTTGGGGATTAAGGTCCTCTCTCTTCTTGGAGTACGAAAGGAGATATAAAAAGTCCGCTCTTGGCAGTAAGGGATCCACCAGCACCAGTAACCACAATACTACAAGTCACATAACCATGTTCGATCTTCATACAACGTATGATCTTATAGATTTGCGTTATCGGCCTCTGAGTGGTAAGATTGGCAATTCATTGCTTGAATTACACCATTTGAGGTACTTGGACCTTAGTGGGAATATTTTCTCAGAATACTGTATCCTAAATTATTGCTTTCCTATGATTATTGCTTTTGGAACGGATCTGATTATGAATATGATTTTTAATGACACGTCTATCTAGGAATCACATTCCAAGCTATGCGAGGATTTAATCCCTTCCTTCCCAATGGTAATCTAGGATTCCAAGCTCAATGTACACAAAGAAAAACATCTCCACTAAATTTTCTATGTAAATGTTTTTATTTATACCCAACTAACATTGGGTAAAATTATGAATTGCCAACAATTGATTTCAGAAAATCATGATTACAGTCATTTAAAAACAGTCTAAAGGCTTTGTTTTAACTATTAACTATTAAACAAAAGGAAGGGGGAAAAAATCAAATAAAAATGAATAAATATATTGTTCTTTTTTTCAATTTTTTTCTTTATTTATTTATTTTTACTTCCCTGAGCAAATTCAAAAAGTTAAATATTTCGACAAAAATTTGAAAGAATACTCTAACAACATAATTAAATTTGAGTATTATTTTTATTTTTATTTTTATGTTTTTATCCCCTAAATTATACACATTTTCGCTACTTCGTCCTTAGACTATGTTAATTCCCAGTTTAGTCCCTGAGCTATTTGATTACAACCCATTTCATCCGATCGTTAACGGCATCCACTTTTTTGGACAAAAAGTCGTTTATGCACACAGATCTGTATGCAAAGATTGCAACGTGTGGCCCACTTTGGGGTACCACATGAACAATGCAATCTGTTCATTAATTTTAAATATATGTTTTCAAGTGACCTCGTAAAAAATCTGCTCAATCGGATAACTCTAAGTGATTGATCTTACATGCCAATTTTTTATTAAGTGTTTAAAGTTATCCAAAAATTGAAAGATTGGATCAAACACTTGGAGATTTCGATTGAACTAATTTTTCGAAGGCCATTTGAAAACGTATTTTTAAAGTAATAAACGTCTAAGATTTGTGTGTGAGCCCAAAGTTGGCCCCAGGGAGGGATCTATGCGCACAAGTATGTGCTTGTAAATAGTTTGTCATCCAAAAACATGGATGTCGCTAAGGATTGGATGAAATGGGTTGCAATTAAATAGTGGAGGGAGTCGAGGGACTAAATTCATGGTTTACATAATTTAAGAACGAAGCAGCAAAAATGAGTGTAGATTAAGGGATAAAAATAGATATATATAAAAAAACCTCCTTAGTATTACTACTATCTTTTAATTTGTTTTTTACCCACAGTCTACACATTCTCCTTCATAAATTAAACCTAGGTGAAAGCGATGGCGTAGGTGTGTTTGGTAACATTTTTGTTTTCTATTTTTTATTTCTAAAAAACTAAAAGTAGAATCATGTTTGATGTTTATTGTTTATAAAAACAAAAGCAAAAACACATGTTCGGTAATAAATTTTCGGTTTTCTGTTTTTTGTTTTTAAACGACCTTGTTTTAAAAACAAGGCAAATCACCTTTTTTGTGTTTTGAAATTTTTTAGAAATTCTGAAAACGTTTATAATAAATACAAACATAAATAAATTACTAAACATATTTTTTTTTTTAGTTTTGAAAAAGATTGAAAATAAAAAACAAAAAACAAAAATTTTACCAAACGCCCCTGTTGAATGTCGCTTTTGGGCCATAACTTTTGCTTTCAGGCCGAGCCCTTCGAAGTTCGTACAAGTTTGCTTGAGTAGATTAACTTCCATACGGCTCCTCCGTAAGGAATACTTGTTTTTACAATACCCACATAAAAACTGCCACCTTTACTGGCGGCGCCACATTCAGCGATGGGTGTTCAGATGAATACTCGGGGTCCTGGAGACAGTGTCGGCCTTGATTTTCGGGTTGCCCAAGCCCAACTCGTAGCTTGGTTGCCCACTTAATATTAAGTCATATAATTTAATATAAAAAAATACAAGTAAAAAAAAATCAAGACTACATTGTGCTTTTAGCTTGAAATACATCAAAAAAATCGCAACTTATTACAAAAATTCAAACTAAAATCTTTGGAGCTCACACACAACAACATTAGTTTGTGCAGTCCTACACATTTATGAGAGTGTTTGTACATTTGGGTGTACTTTTAGACTTGTTGGGAAAAATTGGAGCGAGAAATAGCAAAAATAGAGAGGGACTTGCTCAAGAAAAAAGAAAAAAGAAAAGAAAGAGGGGGGCATAATCAAAAAGCAAAAGGAGACGGTGGGAGTCGAACATGGGTCACCCGTCTAACGCTGACACTTAGGCTATGTTTGGAACATGAGGAAGGAAAGGAAAAGGGAAGGAAAATAAAATGAGAGGAAAGTAAGAGGAAAGTAGGAGGAAAATTTCACTATTCACAAAACTTAATTTTTTTTATTTTCCCTCCTCTTTCTCTCCAAACCAAACAAGAAGAGGGAAAATTTTCCATTTTCCTTCCCTTTTTCTTTCTTTCCTCATGTTCCAAACAGAGCCTTAAGCATAGCGTGAGACCACCAGACCAGCAACTAGTTCTGTTGTCTTTTGGAAACTTTTCCGAATTTATATAGTATAACTTACCTTCTTCTTTTTTTTTTCCCAGCTGCCCTTGCCCGAGGGGTTGCTCAAGCCCGGGGCTTACCCCTGGAGGGCGGCCCTGGAGTGCATAGCCGAGTCATTGATCTCAACAATCAACTGCTCAGATCGACAAAATATTGAAATGAAATCAAGATCGTTGAGCACCTCGGTTTTGTTGATATATGCACTGGATATTAATAAATGTGTTCTATTCTCCGTTTTGAATACCCAGTAGGCAAGAGCCAACTTGAACACACACTCTCTCTCTCACACACATTTAATGTTTTACTATTATAAAGTGTAACTTGCCTAAACTAATCGAGATAGGATATCAGTAGACCAATTATAATTTTGTTATGCATTTTAACTCCATCAATATAAATGCATTTTGCATTTGAAGGTAATTGATATTGACACTCTCCATTTTGATATTGATACTCCATTTTTTGTCTCTATTATGTGAAGTTACTAAACCACTATTTTTTAAAGGAAAAGAAAAATGTATTGTATAATTATATAGTACAAAAGTAATTTAGTAACTTTACTTAATATAGACAACAAAGGGAGTGCCAATATCAATTCCCCAGTACAATGGTGATTTAGTAATTTCACTTAATAGAGATAATATATATGAGAAGTACCAATATCAATTCCCCATTTGAAATGATACTACTATATATCATGGGATAATTTAGAAATGTGGAAATTCATAGAGCGCAATTGTTATACTTTTATATATATTCTTAATTATTGTGTAAATAATGCTATCAATATAATTGCAGCTCTATCGTTTATTGAGATCTTGAAAGAATGCAAATTTCAAGTTTATTAATGAAAACAAATCAAAAAAATCCTGGAACCGCTACCGTCCGGTGGCCGGCGCCCACCTTTAACAATAATCTTAAAAAGGGTAAATTTCACTTACTTCCCCTGAGGTTTCTGACAAATACAGAGACCTCCTTTTGCTTTATGAAATTTCACTGCTCTCCCTTACTTTTCAAATAAATTGTCACTTACCTCCTCTGTCGTTACTTTAAGGCTAATGGGGTTAACTTTTTGTATGAAATGACTGTGGTACCTTTAGTATATATTATCCGCCTTAAAAAACAACCATTTTTTAGAGTCAAAAAAGTTTTTCAAAAAAATTAAACCGTTTTTCATTTAAAAAAATAGTTTTTAACAAAAAGTACTAAAGAGAATTTTTTTCAAAAAAAAAAAAAAAACTTCTTTTTGAAATTTTTTTGGTTGAAAATAGTTTTTTGCAGGGAAAAAAAACTAGTTTTGAAAATAGTTTTCTAAATTTTTTTTTTTTGAATTTTATTTCCAGATTTTTGAAAAGAAAAAAACCATTTTCAAAACTTCGTTTTTTTAACGGTTTGCCAAAAACTAGTTTTTATCAAAAAATTGTTTTCAAAACTTTCATATTTCAGAAAAAAAAATTTAAAAAAACTTTTTTCAAAATTAGTTTTTTTTTCTCCAAAGACTATTATACTAAGGGTGTTACGGTCAATTCAAGTAAAAAGTTAACACTGTTAACCTTAAAGTTACGACAGTGTGGTAAGTAACTAGTAGTTTGAAAAATAAGAGAGGGCAATGAAATTTCTGATTTCAGAAAGTATAGGAGAGTTCTCTATATTTGTTAGAAACTAAGTGAAATTTACCCTTTAAAAAAAGAAAAAAAGAAAAGAAAAAAGGCAATTACTACTACTATACACATATAGGATAAATTTAGGACAGGATAAATTTACTTCATGAGCTTCCTTCTTCTCTGTTATCGGTAGCGCTACTGACCCTCCCCTCTAGGCTCTAGCCACACGCTGACATCCAACTCTCCTGCAACTTCAACCCCTGAAACTAATTGCAATTTTTTTATTTGGGAGGTGGGTTTTCTGTTTTTGTAGTTCGATTTGCAAGGGTAATTGTGTGTGTTTAGAGACTGGGGAAGAGAGCAGGTGCTTGCAGGCGGCGGTCGCCAGTCGCCAGTCGCCAGTCGCGTGTTGTTGAGGAAGTAGAGTCTTGGAGGCGGCTTTGGGGAGGAGAGAAGGGAAGGGAATAATCGGATGATGAAGGGTTTACGTGGGCAGGAGAGAAAATTTGGATGAGTTTCAATTTTTATAACGTAGAAAATTCTGGTTGGTCGCTGTAATTGAAGCATTTGCGGACCCTCCGTGAATAAGTCAACCTCGCTTTGAAAAACTGCGCCAAATATTAAGGAGGGATTGCAAAAGTTCTAACAACAGCACTGGTGGGTTTCAAACCAACACAGGCGACTACTTTTCACGTTCGAAGGTACGTAAGTAGTTTTGTCTTCACCTTGGATCGGATGAATTTCCGAGCTTTTGAGTGTTAATGCAACTAACGTATGCAAAGTACAGTAGTAGTTTTGCCCATGTTTATTCTGTCTGCTTTTTGTATATGTTTTGTGCTTGGCTCCACTTTCGCACGTACCTTAAGTGTTTGATAGAATGCTTCAGCTAAAGAACCTTTGTTTTTCTTAATTGTACGTTTAGTTCTAAAATTTTATGAAGCTTAGTACTCCCAACCATAGTCACATAATCCTTCAGTAATGACCTACGCTCTCGGCTCTCACTCAATTCTTGCTCTTGCAAATTTAGTAGTTTGGTATATTTTTATAAGACTGATAATTGTTGAGCTATGGAGATGTGGAAATGCAGAAAAACAGAAAAGAAATACAAGTGGAATTCAAGAAGAAAGATGAATAGAATGTGTTTGATGAAATGACTCAATGGAGCTCTCGTCCAAAGAGTTTACAAAGGGGAGCTCTCGCCCCAAACTTTTCCCATTACAATTGACTGCCCAATCACTCTCTATTCCCTTCCCTTTATGCAATCAAGAAACTAAATAACAAACTTTCCCGCCTAAACTAACCAACTCACCACTCCTCTCAGTTTACTCTAACCACCATGGAATCCTGCTATCTGTAGCCTACTTGCTGTTATTCATGTCACGTGCTCCTAAACTGCCATCCTTAGTCCGTAGCGTATCTAAGACCCTTTCAACTAATCTTCTTATATTGATTTGACGCACCAAAAGGTCCAAAACTTTCACAAGCATGAATACAAGGGCACGCCCAAGGATTACAAGAATGGATGTGTTGGAAACCGTCTAAGAAGTAAATGGGGGCCACCCAAACATAACCCTTTTGCCCTTTTGGTTTGACTGGATTAATTACATAATCATGTCCGCAAAAATTCTTGGATTTCAATCCCTTCAAATGCTTATTCTGACAAACAATTGGGTTTCTGGAGGGAAACAACAGAAAAAGTAAGTAATAGAAGGAGAACAACAAGCAACTCTAGAAGACAACAAAATCTGACAGAGACCGGGGCAACTGGAAAATGCAAAGCTTCCCTTCATTGTCTGTACCTCCTATTTTGTTGCGTTTCGTGGATCTTGGACGTGTTGCGGAGTCTGTTAAGGTCACAACCAAGAGGTCCTTGTAGCTGTTTTGAAAAAATGGGTTTGCATTTGTTTCACTCAAAAATCTGTTTGACGTGCATTATACCCGCCAATGATAAGTTAATTAAAAGCACAGCTATGCGGTGTTATCTGGATTCGCTCTCTACGTGGGATTTGCTGTTGTTTTGATTACAGCCTTTTAGGCTGCTGATTTAGCAATATTTTCTCTAAGTTTGTTAGATATGCCAGAAAGTTGCAATGATTCCGAACTTAAGGTGTTGTATGCTTTATGCTGGTGTTTCTTTGTTTGATTTCATTTGTTTTGGGTGCCTTCCCCCCCCTCGGCGGGTAAATCAGCTTGAAATAAAAAGAGGCTAAGTGAATGTACAACCTACAAGGGGTGTACCCCAGGAAGGACAAAACAAAAGAAAAGAAAGAAAAGAAAAAAATGTGTACTCCCCGGCACAGCCCGCTGAGGTGGGAAAGTAGGAAGTCTTTGCAGAATGTTTCTAGTCCATCTACAAGAGGGAGAAGAAACATTTTACATGATAGAACAATCGGGAATACAAAAAATGCTCATTGGCTATGTGAGCCGGAGTGGGACTTCAATAGTGCTTTAGTGGTTCCAAGTAGATAGCCACTGGGTACTAAGACATGAAGGTGGCTTGTGTCCAATTCTCCTCATCCAAAGGCCCAATTTGGGACATGTACTGTAGATGATGCTTCACGGTCTCCATTGGGACAGCCCGCCAATGATAGGCCCAATTAAACCGCAAGGGCTAGTCTAGGGACATCCCCCTTAGGATAGGGCATGAGAAATAAACAACCTGCTTGCAATGTAAATATAATACATGTGAAGAAAGTCCAGAATTGAAAATACTGCCTGAAGATAATACAAAAATATAAATGCCCTTGTCTAGAGGACAGCCTCCTCTAGCTAGGCCATTCCAACGCAGTGGATTGATCAAAAAAGGACCGGCATGAACCGAGCTTAATGAAATTTGAGATAACTGCAACATATGAGATGACATCAAATACATTCCACTGACACAGCTCAAAATAACCATGTAAGTGCACAAATGGTAACCAAGCAGTATAGGGAGTAGCCCAGATTTGCTCGAACAAATAGCAGCAGCACTCTAGGACGATAAATATGGTCCAATAAGGTAGTCACAACCAGCCACGAAGGCACCAAAACGTAGTGTGATTCCAGCTATCTGGAACCAAACGAGACTTGTTTTTGGTAACCAGTGGGATTATAGGTTTTGGTCATGTCATAAGAAACCTTGTTTTTTACCAGGCACCTACCAAAGGGCTAGAATTGTTTATACATTGATTTTCAAGATTTTTTTTTTATTACAGCCAAACAATGCACCATACATATGTTTTTGGTCTAATATTTTCTTTAAGTCAGTCAAAGATAGCTATAGTTTCACTTTATTAGGGGGTGTTCCACTAATTGGTTTTTTAGTTTTTTGGTTTTTTTTTATCTTTAGTTTTTCAAAAAAACCAACTAGTTCCACTAACAAGTTTTTGGTTTTTTGGTTTTTTTAGTTGTGTTATGAAATTACAAATCTACCCTTCTACCCAAACAACTATTGCTCTCTTTTTTTTGAAGGGAGGGCAGATTCGTAATTTTACATGATTAAAGTACATGTACTTGATTGTGCAATGATTTGGTTTTTTTTAGGTTAGTGGAATGAAGTGGTTTTTTTGTTGGTTTTTTGTGGTGGTTTTTTTAGTGGAATGAAGTAGTTTTTGATTTAAAACAAAACTAGTTTTTTGTTAGTGGAACATGGCCTTAGTGCCGTGGCAGTTTAATTACTACTTCTTGATGCTATTATTTCAACGGAAAATTTCTAGTCCACTCTTCCCGGAAACAAGAAAAAATTGATTTTTTTTGTGTTGCAAATTATTTTTGGAAAATCCGAGCCGTCCAATGTGTTCAGAAGGTGTTTTCAAGGGTCCACGCGGGAAATCTTCAAAAAAAAATACCGGGAAGGGCTTGATCTAAGCAGTTTTCGCAAAAAATATAAATATATATTTTTTGCGAAAACTGCTTGGATCAAGCCCTTCCCGGTATTTGTTTTTGAAGATTTTCCGCGTGGACCCTTGAAAACACCTTCTGAACACATTGGACGGCTCGGATCGTCAAAAAAATGCTCGGATCATGGAGTCCCGGAGTCCCGGATCCCGGATGTGAAGCTTTCCCATTATTTCAATGTCTCTTATGTGGCTGTATGATTGAAAGAGGATGGCCTCTGGAGTTGTTTTTTCTCATGCTCAAGTCAGTCAACTTCCAAAGTGGTAAATTCCAGTTGGGTCTTATCATATGGCCCAGACTATTATAGGGTAAGATAGACATATATTCTTTGTGCTGATCAATAATCATTATGATATTGGGTAATCCCGTCATATGATATGATGTGAGAGGATTACAGCGAATCACATATGTGTAACAGAAAGCAAAAACATCCATACAGATATGACAAAAGTGAAATAGACACAAGTCTGCATCTGAAAACAGAAGTGCATGCACAAGGAGGATAATGCTCAAAGTGAAAGAGAGAGATAAACAAGAGACTAGAGCATATGTTTCATACTAGAG
The DNA here is from genome assembly GCA_963854785.1 of Vaccinium vitis-idaea. Taxonomy (NCBI): domain Eukaryota; kingdom Viridiplantae; phylum Streptophyta; class Magnoliopsida; order Ericales; family Ericaceae; genus Vaccinium; species Vaccinium vitis-idaea. Next base: position 29,453,598 of record OY978222.1, read on the forward strand.
TAATCTTTTGGGGTCAAGAGAAGTTACATCTCTCCGTCTTTCCCTCTCTCAATATGTATGTGGTTGGCCTGTACAAATGGACTTGTGTAGTTGTGTATAATTTTCTCTATTTTTGTAGTGCCTTAGTGTTGGCATTAACCTTGGGTAAATTTCTGCAAAGATGAGGTTACAGTATTGGCAGCACATATTTTTTTGTTTCCTCCTTCATCGTGAGAGGGAGCTTCATTAGGGCTAGCCATGAACTGCTAAGGGCTAATATGATGTAGTGTCTTTACTCTGTGCAGTACGAAATGGAAAGTGAAGAACCCATGTTGATGATGGAGTTGGACAGGAAGATTTCCCAGATCTTTTCAGTTTTCATGTCAAGGTTAGTGAGGAGCCCTATGTAATTGAAGGTTAATCTTTTAAATTTAACATTTGTTTGCTATATTCTTTTTTATTACCAATTCAAGTTTACCTCAAGCTTGTCCAAAACTAGTGTAATATAATGTACCCTTGATAACTTGTACATGGTTTAAGTGGCGATTTGAGTGCCATATGAAAGCATACCTTTTTATATTGCAATTACATGCTTGTATTTTGCATTGAAATGTGTATTATCTACAAACAACCTACCCCTTGTGTACAATGCTTGTGGACATACATGAATCCTTTGGATGTAGATAAAAGGCAGAGTGTCAGATTTTGGAATCACATTACTGGCCCCAGACCGGAAGCTCAAACACTCATCTTCATGATATTGGCATGCTAGAACACAAGCTATGGATACACTTAGCCCCCTAGTAAAATCCAAAATGGATGAGTGAGTTTCGCTCACAAATCATTCCAGCAGTTTATTATACACCTGTCATAATTATTATTCATGTAGTTTAGTACTGTTGTTATTTCCTAAGAATCTTCTAACCCTTGTAAGGGACCTGAACCAAGTCCTTATCAGATAGAGAAAGACAGAAACCTGGAGGAGCAGAAGACCCCTTCCCCACAGAGGGGGGACAAATCAAACTAATGACGACCACCGGAAGCTAGTTAAATAGAAAACTATCTCAATGGTGGATCATGAAAAATCCAATTTGACATTTGTCACAAGACATGGAACCTATGCAGAAGTCTACTTATTCGGAAGTACTGAAGAGGATCTCAACAACAGTGCTAAGTTGGCATGCTTGATTGACTGAAACTGTTTCCTTTATGCACATGTAAAGAAACTACGAAGAGGAAGCAATTGAAAAATCATCCTCTTGAACTGCTTTAGGAGTATTTCTATCTCCAAGACAGAAAAATCCAAACCAGAATGACAATGTAGATCTGAACATACCTATATGAAGTTGAAAGTAAAGCAACTCCGTATATAATTTGAAGTAACTTCATCTTTTACCAAACCTATGTGATTTGAAGTGTCAAATCATTTTGGAAGGACACTGCAAGTTTTTGTTTAAAAGTAACACAATATAAAGACGCATTGTCATTTTAGCAATGCCATCGGATGAGTCAGTCAGTAAAGTCATGCGTATTCAACCCAATTTTAGCACTAAATGCTGTAGATATATTCTCAGTACAGTTGGAGTTAAAGCTAAGTTCCACCAGCTTGACTTGTAAAAGAAATGCTCTTTATTTCCCATGGTAAACTTCTTGTTTCTGTTCACGTTGTCTAATGCATGTCTTGTGCTTCCAGGGTCGCACAATTTGAGGAGTTAGTGGCTGTTGGAAGTAGGTTACTTGTGGGCTTTCACCAAGGACTTGGTAAGAAACTTTAGGATCTGGTAATCATTTGCTGCAGGTGGTTGGATGATGTTCCCTTCTCATTATTATGCTCCATTCCCATGTTTTCGTACAGAGTTTTTTAGACGATCTACAATTAATGAGACATCAGAATGGGTCGAGCGCATCATTAGAACTAACAAAACCAAGAGGCTTTTGAAGTATGTTGAGGCTGGATGCTTAAATGCCCATGACGGCGTACAAAATGTAAGCAGATGTAAGTGCATGTCTAGTTGTGTCATTTGAAATTCGCGGGGAACTTAAGGGACACTCTTAGTCCTTCTGTGAAATTTCTTTTGTTCATTACTTCTCTAGAAATATTTCATTGAAAGGAAATATCTCTCTCCAGTGTAACTATATTTGCTTTGATACATACCATCAGATGCTATTGACACATTTTGTAACATCACACCCAAAACACCCACTCCACGGAGCTCTCTAGTACCACTGTATGGAGTAGGGGTGCACAGCAGCCCGGAAGCCTGCCAATCCCAGGCCATTTTTTTTCAGGGTTTAGGATAAATATTTAGGTCCATACTAGGTTGGGTTGAGATTTTAAGCCCGTTTACTAAATGGGCTGGGTTTGGGAAAATCCCTTGAAGCCCGGCCCGGCCTGATTAATAGGATATATATGTTGTTACCGCTACAAGTCCTAGTTGTGTAGGGTTTTTTTTTTTTTTTCTTCCTTGAAGTGGAGCATCTTCTCTTATTAGAGAATAGGTTTCATCTTTGTCTTCTTGCTCTTCAATTTATTCTCTTTTCTTTAACAATTATTTACTTCAATAGTTTTGTGAGAACTTAGAACTTTAACTATAATTATTACGGTTGTGAATTCTGATTTGTGGTCGTTATGGTTGATTAATTTATTTTTGAGACACGCTTTGGCAAAATTAAGTGGGCTTGGACGGGCTTGGGAAATAAAAAAATTTAATTGGGTTGGGCTTGGACATATTAAACGAAGCCCGATTATTAATGGGCCGGGCTTGGGTTTGCACAAGTCTCGTTATTATCTAGTATAAGCCTGGCACAACTCAGTGTATATGCACCCCTAGGGTTGCCAGAAGTCCACCAAGTTGCCATCAAAATATCTTCCTTCACCTTATGCATCTTCTATTGTTGTCCATAAAGTGTATACAGAAAATGTAAAACAACAAGAAAGAATGAAAGCTTTCAAAGAAACCATAGCCCATTAAAGTATACAATAGAAAGTTTACCTTCCCATCCCCCACCCTGCCTTTATTCCTCTCCAGGACTCGATTCACTCCATCTTTGTAACACACAAGAAGCATGTAAGCACACAATTTGGTGAGCACTTCTCAAAGATGCACAAGGGTGACAAGGACCATCTTAAATCTCTTCGTCTTGTCTTGTTTTCAGATGTAGGGATCTTCCATTTACTAGTTCAACTATGAAGTGTCACTACTATCTTATCTACCTTCTAAGTTATTTTCCCTAGGATCATCCACTTGTTTTGTATGCTTTAATTAATGGAGTTCCTTCAACTTTTAAGTGACATTTGGGAACATGAAATTCTTAAAGGGGCAAAAGTGCTTACAGAATCAAGTCCACATACCTTATTTAAGTGTTTACAACCTTATTTTTCTGATATTATTCATCTCATCTTCCACATACCTTCCGAAAAAACTTATATCTGCATATAACTAATCAAAATGAAAATGTTATGAAGATCGCTATTAAAAATGTTACGGGGTATTAGTATTACACTTTAGGTATTCTGGAGCATCCTTCTACAAGAGATGCCACTGACAAATTTTGTATTCTTGCATTACTATTTGGCAGTTTTAAATATATTTGGTTTTCTGTGGTATATAGCTCGACATAAGTTCTCTGTCAATATTTGAATCCGATTGCTGGTGATGCAGTGATATGGTTATCAAAGGAGCAATATCTATAATAGTCAATGTCAATAGTATCTTCTGACGATCAAGAAAGAGATGTTTAGGATCTGTAGGCTTTGAGCTGCTTCCTGTTTCTCAAAAAGAGAAAGAAAAAAGAGCTGTTTCCATGGACTGTACTGGTTGCACAAATTTTTCCATTCTGAGAACGCCATGGAATATAAGGAGACAGAATTTTTTAAATTTCTTCGTCAAAATGGCACCATTCCCCATCGTTCATGTCCTTGTACTAAGTTTATGCTGCAGCCGGAAAATGTTGTATCTAAAGGAATTGGAATTGGTTGCCAATTTGATGCTACTAACTGGAAACTTGGATTGATTGCTTTTTGCTGTTGTTGCATTCATTTATTTAGTTTGTTTTTTAGATTTTAGCATGTCTTAAGATCTATTTGACCTTGTTTCCCCCCCCCCCCCCCCCTCTTACATCGGGAATTGCGTGGAGAAGTGCATACATGCCAAGTTGGACTTCTGGACTACTTAAGTAAAGGTATTCCCTGAAGTACCATTCTTTCTCGATGTTTTCTCTGTAAATCTTAGTGATTTGGTACCTTAAAGACTATGTAAATCAATGATAGAAATGCAGCAAGATGGATTTGCATATTTGTGGAACTGTGTCCAACATGCTGAATTTCACTTGTCATATGCTCAAGAATCCTTAGCATGTTGCTACCAATGAATGTGTACTTCTTTTCAAAAAAATAAAAAATAAAAATGAATGTGTTCTTAATAGCTGGGTGTTTTTTATATATGCCATGCATTCAGATGTCGCCTCCGCTTGACAAAGAGTGAAAACTCTATCTTTATCTCTGCAACTCATGTAAGAATGCATCTTGTTGTATGTTTATCCCCTTTTGTGTTTTTCTCGTACGTATGTTTGAAAGCTCCACCGATCAGTATCCCAGAGACAGGAACTCTGGTTTATATAGTGAGGATTGTGTAGGCTGATAATTGGCTTTTGCTATTCATTTGCAGCCTCTCTCCCTCACACACACACGAAAACATGAAAGCATTTACGCGCACATGCAACAGCCTTCCAGACAATGTCATCGTACTGACAAGTCCCTATTCTCCCATCTTGAGACGCTCCCCAATGCAATGTGCAATTTTCTTAGGAACATGGGTTCATTGAATGGGCAATTTTCTTAGGAGCATGGGTTCATTGGGTTGTATGGTATGCATTTACCCTAGAATATGCTATCCTTTGGTAATTTACAGTACAATTTTCTATTTTTTGCAGTCACGGGGCTTCATATGCTTTGTGGTTTTCTTCCTACTTTTGCTTACCCGTGACAGTAGAAAAACAGAATATATGACGTCATACTCAACATGGTGTAGTGTAAGTCGACCACATTTGGCATCATGCAGCTCAGATCATAAGGCAAGTAAGAAGCTTGCCTTCTGTTGAAATTTTGAACAGTTCTAAATCACCTTGTGTGATCTCCAGCTGAAAAATGGTCTTTTATATATATAATATAGTTTATATATGTTATTCATAGATCTTTGATTTAGATAATTGAAATCTATGGATTGGCTGTGGTGCAGATCTTTTGTTTTACGCTATGAACTGTTTTAGGTTTCATGGTTATAAGTAGAGGCTTTTTTTTTTGTGATAAAATTGCTGCAATCTTATTGCTGTTGGGTGAAATTGATTACTTGATTTGATTAAATTTATTGCAGGCAAATGCATTATGCATGAACTTGAAGGCCTTGTAAAAGAAGTAACAGGTGTGATGCAAGCTGCAAACGAAAGCAAACCAAATTTGAAGGACAAAGTTATTGGGGATTTCCTTGGTCTGACTCTAGAAGCAACCTCTTTTGTAAAGGTTGTATATTCTTGAAGTTATGTTATTCTTTACTCCCTTTACGATGCATTTAATTTCTTTTGCTGTTCTGATTTAACTTAGTTTGACTTCGAGTTACTTTTTATCTTTTTCTTTTTTCTTTTTTTTTTCTCTCGTGATTTATTTTGACTTCCAGTTACTTTTTTACCAGTTTATATTCTCTTTCTTTCGTTACTTAGTCATTTGTTTACTTGTGCTATTTATAGTTTCTTGGTTTTCACTTACTTTCCTTGGAGAGTTGGGGATGGTCGGGGTTGAGATAGCTATGCTATTTTTTGTGGTCAAAACTAATCATCCTTCATGAGGGCACAAATTATGATTTTTGCTACTTTGCTTGGGTTTGTGGCCTGGCAGGGGCTGCTTGTTTGCTTTTTGGCGAATGAAACCACGACCCTCTAACTGATAAATATCACTGTCAGGATGCTCCCTTTTAAGCTCCCTTCTAAAATCCTTTCCGGCTTCCACACTCTCTCCTCCTCCCAGTCGTCTTCTTTTTATCCGTAGTTGATTGAACATTGAAGCTGATTGAATTCCTTATTCTTCCTAGAAGATTTAGCTCATTTTCTTTCTTCCTCCAGGCCTTCATCCATCCATCAATTCCTACAATTTCTTCACAACTTTTCAATCGCCATAGTCAATTCCCATCTTGTCAGAAATGATATAAACATCTCACAACTACCAGGAAATACTTTCAACATTTTAAAGTATCAGTTAAGCCCCATCCACAGGCAGTGTTCTAAAAGAAGGTCTGGAAGGCCAGGTACTCGCCGCGTAGGCGCTAGAAGGCCCCTCGCCGACTAGCCCAAGTAACCTGACTAGACCGACTAATTACCCGACTAGTCGCCGACTACTCGGCCCTAGAAGCTAGAAGGTGCCGGGCCGCCCTGGGAGCGCTTAGCGAGTTTTAGAACCTTGCCCACAGGGGTACAGGCTCCATGTAATGAACAGGTCCTGCATTTGCATATGAGATATGTATGCTGCATTTTGCGCTCTGTTGGTTGAAGTTTTTTCCCAGAAATAGTGGCCCTTCATATGGTTTTCTATTATTTAATTTTCTGTCTGATATTTTTCTCCATTTGAGTTTCCCCCTTCGAGAGTTTGAATGTTTGGTTATTTGTACCATTTTCACTATATTCATTTCTACATCTTTGTTGGATGTTAAACCCCCACTGGTTTTCATCAAGTTCTGCTTTAGGCTTGAATTATTACTTAACTGATGCACGACAATATGTAGTCGTGAATACAACCGGCATCAGTATTTGAACATTTTTGTTTTTATGTTGATTTCCAATTCAGACCATAACAGTAAGATTTGATTCTTCTTCAGGAGGAACTTGTATCTTCTGATTCTCAGGGACCTAAAATTCTTGAATATGCTGTCATGATGTGTATCATATACAACATGGTGAAAAAGGACTACAGCATGCAGGTATTAAGCTCCCTCGTCTTGTATCATATGGTAATGTAGAAATTATATTAGTGCCTCTCTTCAGTAAAATGTACTGAATTTAAAAATGTACTTTGACTAGTTGTGAGTTCTCCAATGATAAATGCGTTTGGAGGATTGTCACGGAGCTGACTCACGACTTTGTTGCAGGAGAAGATAATTTATTCGCTTAATCTCAACTCGTCATCGGGAGAACTAGAGAGCTACAAACTGATGTGGTCCTTGAGGCCTTTTGTAGATGATGAAATCATGCATCGAGCTTGGAGGGTTGTTGCCTGAGTGCCATGGGATTTTTCAGCGAGGATAATACGGTTTCCTGACTGCAGAAAGAATGCTTTGGCTGATAGCTGTGTCGTTGCATCTTATTTTGTAATGCCCAAAAGAAAGCAGGTTAAAGTTGAGAACAGCTAACTAGAACAATAGTGCAACGATGGGGGCCATTTCATTTGGAAACAGAGGCAAGATCATCATACTATGGGAGTGTATGTTTGAATATCAGTGTTTGTAAGCAAAACTTATGAGTAATTGGTAACAGATCAATTCCGAACATAACATACCACTCGACTCCACCGTTGTCGTATCTAGTCATCAATTATCGTCTCCCTTTCCTTTGATCACAATGCCTAAGAATTACGATTGGTACAACCTTTATCGGCACAAAAGTATTCAATTCTATGAATGGGTGACAATGTTCTCAAATCAGATGGCTCATTAACAAGTGACAGCAATGGTGAGGAGGAGAGAGCTCTTTAGCTTGTCATTGTTCAATACTCGTACTTGGAGTTGAGTCTAACACATCATTGACTTGCTTAATTGATTCATCTATATCACTATTACAACTAAAAGCCTTCCGTTGAATTTCTAGATGATCTCCTTTGATCTTTTTGTACTCCATATCGGTGATCGGTTTCATCCGTTGAAATGGTGGAGTTATCAGAGGAGTTCATCCCGGTTTTAGAGAGAGAAAGAGAGAGGCAGCAACTATTGGAAACTTGATATTCAAAGGTGAACTAAGAGGGAGGACAGTATAATTTCAGAAAAAGTAAGGGAAGTTTCTGCAGTTGTCATAACTCATAGAGTAGGTGACTGTAATTTAGCCCAAAAATCAACGTTAGTCTCATCACTTGCGCATTGTGAATATGGATAGGATTGCACCAATTTTAGCAAGATTAGACTTATAAATTAAAATACTGACATTTTTTCTACGATAAGTAAATACTAACATTTTTTTATGAAGATGTAAAGTTTTCACATTCTGTAATTGAATCGTCCTCTTTTTTCATCTTCTTTCTCAATTCGAAAAAAGTTTTAGAGTGTTGGTGGTGCACTTGAGAACATTTTCCCTCGATGCTAAAACTTTACATCTTCAAAATTTTGTCTTCTTTTTTGGGTTACAAAAATGGAAGTGCAGGTATGGTACTTGGTCACTTTCGTTAGGGAGTATTGTCCCGTCACACCACACCACTATCTGTAAGAGACCTAACTACACCTATATCGGGCCCAAACTAAGGTCCCACCATGTGTGGAGGGTATTAGGAGTATATTTAAACCCAATGAGAAACTATGGGGACTTGAACCTGAGCATTATCCGACCAAGTTCAAGTTTACAATTAAAGCCCTTATTGGTGATCTAAAATCATCTTTGAGAAAAAAACTAGAAATAGATATAAAATCATCTTCAATTTTTTTTCTTCACTATTTTAGTTGTATATCATATGGCACGATCAAATAGCACAACTGGTCAGTTTCAGAACACAATTGGTCTAAATTTCCCTTTTCCATGTCTAACACCGCTGCCTACAACGTGAGATTAATATCTGTCAAGAATCACTAAAGCCTCATCCTCAAGGGGCTGGCCATGCTCCATAAAATGAACAGGCCTGCATTCTGAATGTGGAAAGAAACAGGGATGGAGCCGGGGTGCAGGTAGCGGCGGTCGCCCCTGCAAGGAAAAAAAAAACCCTCGAAAACTGCAGAGCTACGATCTGATATGATCCTCGTGTTCTTTTATAGACGATGAAATCATGCATCAAGCTCGGAGACTTGTTTCATTAGTGTCACGGGATTTTTCAGTCTGAGTTTATTTGCTTTCCTAAGAAAATAATCATGAAGTGGTTCAATGGTAGAAGTTCAGAGAAAGATTTTGTTTGATTTTTTTGATTCGGGTGCGAAAAGTAAACAAATGAAGAAAGACCTGTGGACTGGACTCTTCCTATGGCAGAAAAACTAAGATACATGGTTCATGGATTGATTTCAACCAAACATTACAACTTATGACAGGTACATTTCATATCTTATTTCCATGCATTTTTTTTTCCAACTCCAACTGATAGCTTTTTTACTTCTTTCCCTTTCACGGGAGATCAGAATACAGGTCCGGCACCGACAATTTCCCCGGTCAGTTTGTCATCCTTGCCAATCTTGTGGTTCACAAACACCTCAAAGTTGTTCTTGAACAGGCCCGCCAGCTTCAACAGTGTTTCCTTGTAAGCCTTCTTATTCGACCACTGCATTACCGAATCAAATCCCAGTTTTGAAATCATACTTAGAGATGTTCATGACCGAAAATTCAATTGTAAGGCAAAGATATATAGATGTTCCCGAGAGCAACACTCAACACTAAGGCTGCGTTTGGATCTTGTATTTGAAAAGGGGATTGTGGAGGCAAAAAGAAAAATGATGGGAAAAGGTAACAAAAATTTGAATGTCTAGGATCCTTCTGCATCACAAATTAGATATTCAAAAACAGACTAAAGAAGCAGGGAAGGGGATTCTCACCGTGTTCACTGGATCTAGGATTTCTGAAGGCACTCCCTCAACCTCTGTTGGGATCTCGAGTCCAAACACCTCTGTCTTTCTATAATTTGCCTTGAGAAGGCTTCCAGAATGTATGGCATCGATGATTTTCCTGGTGTATGCTAACTTGATACGACTCCCAGATCCATAGCTGCACAATTTCGTAACTAATCAGTTCATTTTCTCATTACAGTGTATTGCCATACGTGCAAAATAGAAGTTGTGTACTTTATCATCAATACGCACCTTCCACCTGACCAACCAGTGTTGACAAGCCATCCGGTTGCACCATGTTTCTGCATCTTGGCAGCAAGCATGGCGGCGTACTTGGTTGGATGCAGCATGATAAATGCTGCACCAAAGCAGGCTGAGAATGTTGCCTGTGGCTCCTTTATGCCATCTTCAGTGCCAGCAACCTTATTTACCCTCGAATTAGTGTTTTACTACATTATTATAAACCGAAAAAAATGACTTATGACGGTAAGTATACATACCAGAGCAGTGTAGCCACTTATAAAATGGTACATGGTTTGTGCTAGGTTCAGCTTGCTCACAGGCGGAAGCACTCCAAATGCATCACATGCCAGAAGTATGACATTCTTTGGTTGTGGACCAACGCACGGTATCTTTGCGTTAGGAATGTACTCAATGGGATACGCTGCACGAGTGTTCTCTGTGAAAGCAAAGAGAAAACAGGTCACGCTTCAATATCGAACAATATTCAATGCGTTATGTATCCTGTTGCAGTAACTCCTATCCATATAGAGTTATCAGTTCATTTCAGCTCCTGCATCATACATCAATCTCATTGTTTAGATTAGATGGTTTACTTGATTAGAGTCTCAGCTATATGCATGGACTCGGGTGCGAATATCGGGTGCGAGTGCGAGTCTAAGCGTCAGACCTTCCTAAACTTAAATCTTAGGATACTGGGATATGTGTCCCCTTATTGGGTGTGGGTACGGGGATACATCGTGAACACTTGTTTATAATACACGTAGCATAATTTTTCAGATTATGTATCGTAAAATGTATTTAAAAACGTATTTAAACAAGAAGGGATTAAGAAAAATATGATTTTGCTATTTTATGTCCATGTGAGACTAGAAATATCACTTTTCTAGCAAATTTTCTATTCTTTTTATGTAATATCATGACAATTGAAGGATCCGAGTGTCCAAAATGGATACGAGTGTCGGATACATCGACACAGGTACTTTAGCCAAAATGAAGGATCCATGTAACATAAGGTCTCTTTTTCCTACTTTTTGAATCCGCATCAATAAATCGAATATAACATTGTTACATCATATGAAAAGAGTAATGACTAATGCGTTACCTGTTACTGTTTTTTCTGTATAATCCACTTCTCGGGTATGCTCATCGAACACCACATTTTCCAAGACTGCAAAGGAATAAGTATTGTAAGTTGTAACCCCTTTTATTCATCTCTCAATCCTTCTTATGTTTTTCCATGTTCAAAGACAACTAGAAATGATATGTTACCAGTTCCAAACTTGATTGCATTCCAGATATCAGGCTCCTTATCTCTCGATAGATCAATACACTTGGCATAGCAACCCCCTTCAATATTCGACACACCGTCGTCACCCCAACAGTGTTCGTCGTCTCCAATCAGAAGCCTATTGTGATCAGTAGAAAGAGTTGTCTTTCCGGTACCTAAAATGTAAACGAAAACACAACCCATCAGTGACGATCAAAAGCAGAAAACAAAGAAAAAGGAGTAATTATCTCACTCAAGTAACACATAACAACGATAGTAAGAGGGGCACATATCAGATGGCAAGGGAAGGCTGCAACTGGCGATTTGCAATCCGCGGGTGATATCTTACCTGAGAGTCCAAAGAAGAGGGCGACATCTCCGTCTCTGCCCATATTGCAGCCGGAGTGTAGAGAGAGGATTTGGCGCCTAGGCATGAGATAGTGCATTACACTGAAAAGACCTTTCTTCATCTCCCCGGCGTACTGAGTGCCGAGGATCACCATTTCCCTCCTACCAAGGTTTAAATCTATGCTAGTAGAGGATGTCATGTAGTGGGTGTAACGATTACACGGGAATTGCCCAGCGTTGTATATGGTGAAGTCCGGAGTACCGAAATTCTCCAGCTCTTCAGGTGTAGGTCGGATACACCTGTCACCTCACTCAGTTATACACACACTAAACTATATAACTCAAGTTCTTTCCCTGAATTTCAACACTGATAACATTAGGAGATCTTTATATATTTATGTTTGAGTTGTTCGCGTTTAAGAGACTTATCTGGTGGGATGGGATTAGACCTGGATCAACAGAAAAACAACATTACATGGCTAATATGGAGAAATTTATGGTAGTAACGTACATGTTGTGCATGAACAAGGAATGGTAAGCTCTGGCTGAGACGATTCTGACTTTGATTCGGTTGTTGGGGTCCCAGTTCAGGAACTGATCGTTAACGAATACCTGAACATTGTAAGTAGAAATTATTAGTAACAGAATCTGAAATTTTTGTTGGTTTATTGGTTTGATTTTGTGTTGAATACATGAATATCCTTTATTCAAGTTGGAAGCAAAAAAAACATGTTACAGTACAAAGACCATTTAATTTCTTGTTTGTTGAAGTTGGTCTTAGGTAATGTTCCATAAAAAGCAAAGCTATAATCTTGAATTCTTATTAGATGCTGAATACTGATCTTTAAAGCAATACAAGAAGCTGAAATCTAAAAATCACATGGGTTTTTTTTTTGGGTGTGTACTTTTGTATTTAGAGCAAGAAAAATTGGTAAACCATAACAGAATCTCGTAATTGAACACTAAAAAATTATATCACAAAACCAATATTCACAACTCTCAGAAAATTAACTAGTACAATATGGATCTTATTTGATATATTACATTCAGTTTTATGACAAAAAGTTTTTAATATATCACAAAATATACACTAATAAATTGCAAATATAGATAATATAGTTACTTTTTTGTTGAAATGCAACATAGTAGTACTATTTACCCTACCATGTATGTTAACTAGACATACGTGGCACTTAAAAATCGTAATGCATTCTTCAAAGCGTCAAAATTTCATTGTCGCGTTTTCCAAATAACAGGACGCGTGAGAAAATGAAACACAAAATGCAGGAACGGATGTAGGATTTTAGTGTAAGTTAGGCAAATACTATAACAATATTTAATTGAGTGGATGAACCTATAAAGGGGTGAACTTTTTAAAAATTATTACTATGTTTATAAGAAAATTTTGAAACTTGGATAAATCGATCGCTCAGGCTAATCCACCCTTGCTCCCTCCTTGACAAAATGGATGAGCTATTTATTCATATATACTAAGTACAGAAAAAGTCCAAATAGATTATTTTTAAACCTTAACATAAACCCACTAGATTATTTTTTTGAAAAATGATACATACACTCTCTGGGAGCCACACCCTCTCTCACATGGGGTGTGGAGCCCAGATGTGGGGACCACACTCTATATGAGAGAGGGTGTGGCTGGGAGTGACTCCCAGGGAGTGCATGTATCCCCGTTTTTTTTTTTTTTTACCATTTTCCTATCAAAATATAAAGGTCAGATTGTAAACCATTGTGCACTTTCTACCCCCAGTTTATGGTGCCAACAGAATTAGTGGAGACTGTGGAGTGGGGCCGGGCCTGGGCCAGGGCAAATTTGGAGGTAGCAACCAGCAACGGACCAGAGGCAGTTTCGGCCAAATTGGATAAACAAACAAGAAAGATGCCATCACCCCCACCCCACCGTTCATATTGCCCATCTCAATGCCTACCCTTTTTGGCCTTCAAACCGGTGATGATTATCTTCACCTCTGTGTCAACCTCACGTCAAAGTGCTCTCTGTTGTTTCTTTTTTTGGTAAAAAAGAATCTCAAAAGATGCCGCGCAAACGGGGGGTTTGCACTGTACGGATCTCGGCCGTCCATTCACAGATCCAACGGTTAAGACCTGTGCGCTCTCTCTCTTTCCTCCTTAAATGCATTTCAGATGAAAAAAAAACTGATCACCGATCCGAGCCGTTGGATCTCAGAATAGACGACCAAGATCCGTGTGGCGTTTACGCCGTGTCCATGAAAAAGGTTTTCTCATCTCAAAATACCTTTTGAGAATTGATTTTACATTCTCGTTTTATCGAATGCACTTAAATTACAGGAAAATGCTACAATACACACCCCTGTAAAAGTTACGAATTTTTTGTAAAAATTACGAATTTTTTTGTAAAAGTTACGAGACACATCAAAATGTTACGAATCATAAAAATTGTTACGAATCATATTGTTAAAAAGTTACGAAAAACTAAAAAATGTTACGATTGCCGATGAGGTGACACAATCTGGACCATACAATAGGTGCATATGGTACACCCAAATAAGGGGTGTGTATTGTAGCCATCTAAGATTATTGTTAGAAAGTAAAAGCCAATTCAAAGAAAATGGTACTAGTAGTAATCACCTTGTCGAGAGAGTTCAAGTAATCAACAGCCCTTTCTCTGTTCACCATGAAGGTATGCTCGTCCATTTCAATGTTTGGTGAACCCCTACACATGCATATACCATCCATAAAATTAAGAATTTCAAAAATATATAGTATCATAAAAAAATAAATAAATTGAATTTTGTGAAATAATAATGTCAAAACTGTTTTTTTTTTTTTATGTATAAGTTTTTTGACAGAAACAGTTTTGACATTAACATTTTCTTTGAATTTTTTCTATATACAATCTTTGGTTAATTAGTGTCTCTGATGCACCGCCACGCAATGCATCACCACATACTAGACTGGTACTACACATTTGTTTTGGGCTCTACTTTAAAATTGGGAATCGGAGGCCTGTAGTGAGTAAGCTCATTACACCCCTATAATGAACAATCACGGCCGTCCGTTCAACAATGAACGGCCGCGGTGTCCGGTGCCCCCAAGAGCATTGAATAGTTTTTGGAGTGGGTGGTAGTTGAGGAGTTTTGGAGTGTAGTATACTTACTTTCCCCACCAAAGGTCATCCTCGGTAGTTTCGTCCCTGACGACGCGTTTATCCTTTGGGGACCTCCCTGTCTTTGCTCCAGAAAGTGTAGCCAATGCCCCACTTGACGTGATAAACGATCCATGCTCGTTCTGTATCGCCTGCTCGTATAGCTCTGTACACATATATAGGCATATACATAAAAACAACAGATGCGTTCAAAATCATCTGATAGTGGCACCCCCGCTCCCATTTCAAATTCCCAAGAAAAAAAAAAAAACAACAACAGATGTGTTCAAAGGTTGATTTTATCAAATTTTGATACTAAATTTTTTTGAGAAACTAGGCCAAATACCATAATTTGTACACAAATACTATATAAGTTGCAAAATTTGAAGAACTTAGATCATGAAAATATTAACCTCGATGGCTAACATTTAAAAAGAACACAATCGAATCAAAATGTAGTGGTAGACACAGGACTACGAATTTAACCTGGTTTGAGAAGACCACTCTTCGTTAATTTTATTAAAAAATTTAAAAAGTGTACTATAAATAGCAGTGTTCTAAAAGTCGCTAGTCGCTCCCAGGTCGGATGGCTGCCGACTAGCGACTAGGGGACTAGTCGGAGACTAGTCGGCTAAATTTTTTTTTTTTTTTTAAATATATATTCTCCTTCATCCTTCATAAATTTTGATTAAGTAGAATAACATAAGTAGCAAATCATCAAATACAAATATACAATCTGTTTTTTACCTTTTTAATGCCTTAGTGGCAACTAAAACCACAACAAGAATAATTAATCCTTAGTGGCAAACCACAACAACAATATACAGTGTGTTAATTTATTGATTTATTCTACAATCTACAATACGTGGAAACTGTTTTTTTATGTATATTCTACAATCTATAAGTGGAAACCACAAACCTTAGCCTCTCGTAATGATAGATAGAGAGACAATTAA
This sequence comes from Vaccinium vitis-idaea, assembly GCA_963854785.1. Taxonomy (NCBI): domain Eukaryota; kingdom Viridiplantae; phylum Streptophyta; class Magnoliopsida; order Ericales; family Ericaceae; genus Vaccinium; species Vaccinium vitis-idaea. The sequence goes on from OY978222.1 coordinate 29,469,306, forward strand.
ATTATTAAAACTGTTTTTAATGTATTGTACATCATCCACACTTTTGAGTTTGACCCAAAAATTTAGCAAATTCTGTTTTTTTACCCCAATTTTTCCGATTAGTCGCCGACTTGTCCGATTTTTTTTCGATTCACGACTTTTCCGATTAGACGACTTGCCCGATTAGTCACCGACTTGTCCGACTAGTCGCCGACTTGAGCCCGACTAAGTCATCCGGCGACTAAATCAACCGACTAGGCCCTAGTCGACTCGGAGAGCCCCCGACCCCGACTTAGTCGGCGACTAGTCGCCAACTAGTCCCGACTTTTAGAACACTGATAAATAGTGAAAAAATTGGGAGAAGTGCAGATCCAAACACCCCCTCACAGGCTCGCACCCGCCCCGCCCCCCATCTAGATCAAACCTTTATTACTATTTGTTTTAATAGTTAAAAAACAAATCTCAGGAAAAAGACCAATTATATGACTTTATATTTTAATTTTTGTCTTAATAACACAAATAGACTTTCAACGAACAGTTTTACCCCTATTCAAATCCCGACTTCGCCACTATCGTCTAATACATGTGAGCGCTAGAAAATAGTTAAAGAACTACGTCATCCGATGGTTACAGATCCGTAAACCTAAATCTGTACATGTAGTATTGCTCTTTTTTATTTTAATTTACTTTCTTTTCCCTATTTGTAGTTGTACCATTAGAAGGGGGAAATGGGTTACCTGCCGGTGAGAGATTGTAGAGAACGTGGGTGAACTTGAGGGCACTGTCACTGACGCTAATGGTAGGAGTGAAATAGTGGTGTTGTTGCGACACGTGCGAGACCTTTGGGGTTTCGGATTTCCGAGCCGGGTCTCCTTTCACCACATTGGGCCCAGTTTCCCTCGTCAGAGATGCCAATGACGCACTGATTTGATTCAGGAACACAATAGTATTAAAATAAATAAATAAATAAATGAAGGAATAAAGAATGACAGATATTAAAAGGTGTTATAATAAAATTTTAAAAATGAAAAACTATTCGAAAAAGAGGATTCTGTTGGTGGGATTTGGCCTTTGGATTCCAGAAAACAAAGACAGACAAGATCTGGGAATGGGCTAGGGACCGACGAACTTATATAGTTGTAAAATTTTTAGAATTATTTTCGGTCGGATAATTTGTCTGGTCTATCCTGGATGAACTTACATTGTTGTAAAAATTTTAAAATTATCTTCTGGGGCAGTTCGTCTGGACTATCCCGCCCTTGCATTCGTCGTCTTTTCAGTGATTAAGAACTTTTTACAACCAAAGGGCATCCAAGAAGGCTTTCATGTGCGCACATAATAAAAAAAGGCAAGAAATAGGATTTATTTTGACTGAATAGGTTACTTTTACTAATTTATTTTGCCAACTAGTTGTTTTCTTTATAAAAAAAATAAAAATCAATTTTTTTATAGTGTTTACGAATAAATTCCACAATTTAATTTTGAAAAACTGTGAATTATTTTTTTCTTTTCAAGTCATCTCGTTTGTGTCCAGTATCTGGGCAACTTCACACATTTTTATTTTGTGAGGTTTGGTCTAAAAAGCTAACTTAACTTATTTTTTTATCTATATTTGATTTTTTTTTTTTTGCGTTTGTTAGTTTTGTATCAATTTTTTTTTTAGTATTATTGCTTCGTTTCGACGAGAGGAATCTAAAAAGGTAAGAGATTACAATTAGAACCCTCAATTTTTTGAATAAGATCGAAAAAAGTGTAAAAAACTAACCTTTTGACTTATTTTTGTCTTTATTAAAAAAAAATTATGCTTCGATCATAATTTTTTACTTTTTCGATTCCTCTCGCCCTTTCGCCGAGGCAAACCAATAATGCACAAAAAGTTGATGCAAAACTAAAAAATGCAAAAAAAAATCAAATAAAGACAAAAAATAAGCTAATTAACCTTTTAGGCCAAAACACAATCAGGGCCCCATACATTTTTTTTTTCTTTCATTGAGGTAAAAAAATAGTTGTGTTTTTATTTGATTTGACCGACACCCATCTCGAAAAGAGGTAACCTACTCTAGAACGTCATAATGGTTTGGTTGGGGTGGTGTGTTTGCTCTCTACACAGTATAATAGTCAATCCACTCCGCTACGTGTACGTGCACGAGTACGAATATGCACAAACACATCTGGATTGTCCATTTCAAGAATTGGTAGTTCAAATTTCAAAAAAAATCTTACATGTAAGAGAAACACGCACTAATGGTCAAGAAACACCGTCCGTGCTTATTACGTACGCGAGGCGTTCGTACACATTGAATTTTTGGTAGTCAATAGATCAGTAATTCTTGAGTTTAGTGGCAAGAAAAAAATCTCTCTCCAACTCTTGACCTGGATGGTTTGCATTAGGGGTGTACATGGTCCGGTTTGGACCGGTTTTGTAAAAATTCGGGAACCGAACCATATCTAACGGTTCCAAAGAATTAAGAACCATAACCAGACCGTTGCACATATAGAACCAAACCACACCAAACCATTCGACTGGTCCGGTTTGGTTCGGTTTACGGTTCTAAACCATATTAGCATTCAAAATTTGCCACAAAAAAAAAATTGTCCACAAATTATTTGCAAATCCTTCGTAAAACTACTACCATTATACCAACCCACAAATAGATTAAGGAGTCTATCAAGAACTAAAGTAACTATTAAAATATCATTATTGATATAGATGGCAGATGCAACATTAAAACTTAAAATTAACAAAATTCTTAAGTATGTGTGGGTATATAGGAGTGTATATATTATATTATATAACGGACCGGTTCGGTTCAAACCACAGTTCCTAATTTTGAAACCAAAGACCGAACCAAAATATCCGGTTCTCATTTTTTAAGAACCAGAACCAATCCATTAAACCATATAACCAATCCAAATAGACTGGTTTGGTTTGGTCGGTTTGGTTTCACGATTTTTTCGGTTTTCTTGTACACCCCTAGTTTGCATGTACTTAGACCCAAAAAGGAAACTGGTCGCTGTGCATGTAACACCCCGCCGAACCGAAAAAATAAAAAATAAATAAAAATCGGTAATCCTACGGGTACAAACAATTTTGTACAGAAAATGTACAAATTGCTCTCGGGGACCCAAAAGTGGGTCCCCGAGAGCAATTTGTACATTTTCTGTACAAAATTGTTTGTACCCGTAGCAGGATCCAATAAAAATATCGCTTAGTATATAATTTTTTTTTTCCTGAAGAGAGCTATATATGAGTACTTTACACACATCACACATGATCCATCAGATCATACTTTCCCCGAATGGAAGGTGGGTCCCCACTCAGAGTGGAGTAATATTTTGGCAAAAAAATTGGCAATTGATATTCACACACCCCAAATTGTTATCCACACCCCTTTTTTTGTCTTTTAGTGAGATTTTTACACATGAAAATTTCACCATAAGACAAAAAAAGGGGTGTAGATAACAATTTGGGGGTGTGAAAATCACTCCCTAAAAAATTCAATCATTATATTAGTTGCTATATAAAATAATAGTACTAACTACGCTGAATATTTTCAACAAGTTCTAAAAAAATAAATAATTCTGATCATCAAAATAAAGCCAGGAAGAGCTCACTTATTTTACACGTTTCAATATAATTTAACACAAAAATTTTAAAATTTCTATTAAACCATTATATACTCTTTCAATCGATTTACCTGATGGATTGGAGTTGTTGTTTCTCACGCTCTTCTTCACACATGTTGGCAAAAGCAGCTTGAGCCGCCCCTTTAATAGGAGTGTTAGGGGCTGATTTCTTCTTCTGAAGCGAGTGAAGCTCGTCGATCGTCTGCGCCTTCACCGTCGGCCCGCTGTCGTCGTGACATATTCCGTTCTGTCGCGTCGTATGGATCTTCGGTAGCCCGTTCCGTCCCGCCGCCGAAACTCCGTTTGCTGCCATTTCTTCTCTGCAAACACATATTACTCCGTGTCAACCTTCATAACCACGACTCTACTACGTATGTCACGAAAATAGACATTTTTTTTTTTAAAGATCGGCCGAGACTAGATGAATTCTGCTATTGTTGTTATTGTATAAAATAAAATTTGTGTGTCCGTCCTGAATTACAAGATTGCCTTTCACGAGAGAATAGCTTAATTAGAAATCAAGGATAGTTTCGTAATTTCACATAAATAAATGACAAAAACGAAAAGATTGTAAAAATTACTATTTATGCCTACGTATACAAAAGATATGGAGTGCGACGATGCCATCATAGCATTTCTGTTGCATATGTCCAATCATTTGTGGTGTTTGGGAGCTTATTTCTCAACTTCACTTTTTTTTTCTTTTCTTTTTTTTCTGTTTTAGAGTGTCGGGCTGCTGTCCACCAAAATACCCTCTCATAACGAGTTCTCGGTTTTAATGTTTAGAACGGAGAAGTAAATAATGGATTAGAGGAGCTTTTTAACTTTTCATTTTTTACTTTTCTCATTTTGATTAACGAAGAGACTGTATTCTGCGCATATATCTCAAATACTATTCTTGTTACAAAATACAATTTGCCCACTTTTTTCAAACACTCAACCAAATTTAAAATACATTCTGACCATAATCTGACAAGCTAAAAATCTAAAAAAACTGAAAATAAGCATCTCAAACACCCCCCGACATAGCAACATCCTATCGTCGGAAAGAAAATATATAGATTATGACTGTGCCAATGAAGAATAAGCATGTCTTCAAACGTCGACATTTGGAATAATTTACAAGTATTTTTGCATTCAAAATGAAGAAAAAATTCATGTGACTCTGCATCTGATTGCTTGCGAAATTTGAGATAATTTCAAGCAAAATCAGAAGCAGAGCATAACAGAGTAAGAGAGAGAGAGAGAGAGAGATCGCACCAGAAATTTGGGGCTTGAAATGAAAATAGAGGAGAATATGAAGGGGAAAAGTTAAAGGAAGCTGAAGGGATAAATGAAAGCTCTGCGACCATCAAACAACAGCAGGTGGTGAGGAACTTGGAGCTTCTCCAAGAGCCCTATTTAAAGGATCCAAGTGGGGCCTACTTAGTCACTTTCTTTAACCGGAGTTTGGTAAACCATGGTTAAATCCTACCCTTTCTGGTCAAGTCTCAAAAAGTGACCCAAAATGCCCATATATAGTCCATCAAATTTACATTTCGCGGCTCACGCATCACTCCGTTTGGTAGGAAGGAAATCCTCTCCGGTCGTATAAATGGACTGGACGATTGAGGTTCGGTCAGTTTTGAGGACTTTTCGGACCGGCATCAATGATCTAAATCATTCACTCTTTAGAACACGTCGAGAACATGTACAAGTTAAAAATTAAGTTGATCGGATATTGTTAAATCCTCTCCGTATCACCAACATTGTCTCTTTTTTCTATTTTAATTCCTTTTGTTGGTGGATTGGACTGGATAATCTGATATTGGTAATCCCTATTTTTGCTAGTCACCACACAAGTCCCCCATTTTTTTGACAATGGTATCAATTTTCTTTGCATATATGATTGAACACGCAATTTTTATTTATTATTTTTTTTTTTTTACAATGGTATCAATTTTCTTTGCATATATGATTGAACACGCAATTTTTATTTATTATTATTTTTTTTTTACAATGGTATCAATTTTCTTTGCATTTAGGATTGACCACACAATTATTTATTTATTTTGTTGCTAATGAGAGAATTTTATTGCAGAAGCAAGGTGGTACAACCAACCGGTATACAAGAATAGTAGGAAAACAACATAATACAGACAGAAAGAACATAAGACACAACCAAAATAAATGAAGGATACATCCAGCAATAAATTGTTTCGGGAGTCCAATATCCGTGATCAATGTATGATGTCCAGTCTTTACTGTCACGGTAGTTCCATGTATGCTTCTTCCAAAACACAATTAAGACAGTTAAACAACCGAAGCGATTTAAGAGTACATCCGGCGGCCAACTAATTATGCAATTATTTGAAGTAAGTGTCCATGACTATGGGCGGATACTTTGGGAGATTAATTTCATGCATGAAGTCATAAAATCGCATATACTATATGCATGCTACTAAATTATTGGATTAAGTGTATGTTGCCACCTACATTGAGAGTCATTTTTCGATGTATGACAATCCATCCTAGTGAATTCAAAATTCGGTAATATACAATAGATTATGACTTTAAAATTGTATAAGGCCTTTTAAACCATGCGGGTGTCAAAACCTATAATTAAAACTTCTTAGTTAAGCGTGCTCGTCCTGAAGTGATCCAGGGATAGGTGATCTACTGGGAAGTTCAGGCGGTTTGAGAGCCAAAACAAACAATCTATATTACATTACATAACGGTTTTGCAAAATGTCCCTTTCACATGTGTCCTCTGTGGCACATTTGATGGTTGTGATTGATTTTTATGTACATGATTCAGTTGATCCAAGGGTTCTTATCACTTTTTCTCAAAATTTAAAACCTCTTTCAATCAAGCACTTATGAGTCTTAAATTTTTACCTAATTAAGAAGATTTTGACCTAATTAAGTTTTGCATACCAAACTTTACCTGTGGATTGCTAATCTATAGTATTACATTACATACAGTGGCGGAGTTGGAATTTGGATTCCGGGGAAGGCCTACGTATACAAATTGGCAGTCATCGGTTGGATTAGGATATAATCTAATCCCAATGTGGGAGAGAGAAAGATAATAACGAATCCGTCGTGGCGATAACCAAGGATGGCAGTAAGCGAGGACAAATAGCGGCGGTCACCAACACAGTAATTTCAAAAAATCTTATTATTATACTAAAATAAAATAAAAATTATCAAAAAATTATAGAACCCTGCCACCACGAGATTTTTATCATTATTGTTTTTTTTTTATATAGACATTCTTTAGTCCTGTAATTATTGTAGCCAAAAAAATAATTCAAAGACAAATTTAAAAGGCCAAGTGAAATACTATGAAACATGAGTTCTAAATTAAGGAAAACTAAAATTCAAACTTTGTCTTTGTAACTTAAAAAATAATAATAATAAAATTTACTAGTGGACAAGTGGGGGGTGGCCTTGGCTCCACCCAGCCCTACACTAGATCCGCCATTGATTACATACGGTTTTGCAAAATGTCCTGCTCACATGTGTCCTCTGTGGCACATTGGAGGGCTGTGATTTAATTTTTAAGTTCATGGTTCAGTTGATCCAATGGTTTTTATCATTCCTGCTCAAAATGCAAAACGTCTTTCAATCAAACACTTATGGGTCTTAAGTTTTTTACCTAATTAAAAAGAGTTTGACTTAATTAAATCTTCGATACCAAACTTTAGCCGTGGATTGCTAATTTCCCTACATATGTCATCTTTCAAAAAAAAATCTCAATATTCCAATTTCAAAATAGGTGTTTTCAAATTTAAAATATGCTCTCAACATCCTTCTTCTCTACGAACAAGGCAGTCTCATCCCATTATTGGAAATCACTGTGATTTTAGATTTCACGCACTTTCATTGGATCAATATCAATCGATTTCCGTTGAATTTTGTTTTCCGTTGGGATCTCAATGCTAGAAACTTCGTGGGGAGAACAACGATAGTATAAAGGTAACCAATTTAATCCTGTCTTTGTTCCATGTTTTGATGTTTTGAATCAATATTTCTATGGTGGTTTTTTTTTTATCGCATATTTTCACTCTTTTTTGTCCTTAAGACCCATGAAACGGAATTTGGTTTAGAAAATGTCGACCCATTTTCTTTTATAGATAGCCAATAAGGCTCATAAAAATGTTGTCTTCCTTTTACAAATATTTTTTTTATTTGTTTCATGAATAGTTTACCAATTGTACTTACTGAATTAGATATATAGCTATAGTTTCACTTTGTGAATTGCCCTATTATTATTATTATTATTATTATTATTATGATTATCATTATCATTATCATTATCATTATCATTATCATTATCATTATCATTATCATTATCATTATCATTATTATTATTATTATTATTATATGTGTGTGTATATATATATACAGGCTCCGCTTCTAGTCCGAACTCCGGACTTCCGGACCTCCACGTTCTCGATATTTTTTTGACAATCCGAACCGTCCAATGTGTTTAAAAGGTACTTTTAAGGTCCCCGTGAGAAATCATCAAAAAAAAATATCGGGAAGACCTTGATCCGAGCAGTTTTTCACAAAAATTGTATTGATGATTTCTCGCGCGGACCCTTAAAAACACCTTTTAAACACATTGGACGGTCTGGATTTTGCAAAAACAATTTTTAAAACATTCAAAACACCAAAAATCCTCCAGTTAGGGATCCCTGACTGGAAAAAAAAAAAAAAAAAAAACATATATATATATAGGTTCCACTTCTAGTCCGGACTCCGGACTTCCGAACCTCTGTGATCCGAGCATTTTTTTGACGATCCGATCCGTCCAATGTGTTCAGAAGGTGTTTTCAAGGGTCCACGCGGAAAATCTTCAAAAAAAAATATCGGGAAGGGCTTGATCCAAGCAGTTTTCGCAAAAACTTTATATTTACAGTTTTTGCGAAAACTGCTTGGATCAAGCCCTTCCCGGTATTTTTTTTTTGAAGATTTCCCGCGTGGACCTTGGAAAACACCTTTTGAACACATTGGACGGCTCGGATTTTCCCAAAACATTTTGCAACACAAAAAAAAAAGGGATTTTCCTTCAATCCGGGGGTCCGGATAGGAAAATCCCCGTATATATATATATATAGGTTCCGCTTCTTATCCGGACTTTTGATTTCCGGACTTTTGATCCAAAATTTTTTTTGACGGTCCGATCCGTCCAATGTGTTCAGAAGGTGTTTTCAAGGGTCCTCGCGAAAAATCTTCAAAAAAAAATACCGGGAAGGGCTTGATCCAAGCAGTTTTCGCAAAAACTGTATTTATATATTTTTGCGAAAACTGCTTGGATCAAGCCTTCCCAGTATTATTTTTTGAAGATTTTTCGCGTGGACCCTTGAAAACACCTTCTGAACACATTGAGCGGATCGGATTTTCCAAAAAAAATTTGCAACACAAAAAAACCCATTTTTTTCTTATTTCCGGGAGTGTGGATAAGAAGATTTCCGTATATATATATATATATGTAGCTGGCGCTTCTAAAACGGACCCCCGTCTTTGAACAGTATCCGGACCTAACAATCTCAGCCGTTGGATTTAATCCAACGGCTCAGGCCTTCCTCTTCATTAAACTGACCCCCCTTCATTGGAGTGGACCCTTTAAGGGTCAAAGGCTCATAACAAAACCCCAAATTTTGCTGAGCCCTCTCATTTTCCACGCACATCTGGAGAGAAGAGAGAGAAAGCGATCGTGAGTGAGAGAAGAGAGAGACGACGAACAACGAACGAAGGAAGAAGAAGAAGGATCGAACAACAAGAAGAAGGATCGAACAAGAGAGAGAAGACGAACAACAATGTCGTTGTAGGGCTACGAAATCAATCCACCACACCGAGATTCACGACTTCTGTCTCGTCACCAGCACACAGAAGGTTTGAAACGGCATCTCTTTCAATTCTCTAGGTCTGGGTCGATTTCTGTATAAATTTAGGGTTTCTCAGTTTGTTTGAAAAGTGTTTGAAGTTAGGGTTTCAAAATTGTGAAGTTAGGGTTTGAAATTTCTGAAATTTGTGAAGTTAGGGTTTGAAATGGGTCATAAGAGTTTTTATTCATTTTCAATGGTAAGTGTTATATTGGACTAAAACATGCTATTTTGAATTGACACTAAACCATACCATTTGAAAAGTGAGACTAAAAAATACCATGATGTATACTTAACCTGTATTTATACAGGTTATTAAAATGTGGACTTCGTTCTCTACTTTGATGTTTGATAGAAAGCAAGGGTAATTTTGAGAGAGACATAGTAGTTATTGGTCTCAAGTACTTTCAGGATTTCAAGTACTTTGTTTTTGATATTGGTATTGTTCCCTTTCCAAGCATCTTTGTTTCTTTGGACTACAGGTGGTGCAATTATTTATATAGATATGTTGAATATGAGAAAACATCTATTCTTCAGCTTGATGTTTTAAATAATTAAAGTTCCATTGTCCTTTTGTAATGAACTATTCAAATAGGAGACCCTAGAGGCAATTGGAGGGCAAGATATCTGACCAACATGTGGTGTGGGGCTCTTTGGCATTCGTCTCTTCAGATTGTTCAATCGGCATTTGTTAGGAAAATGGCTTTGGAAGTGTATTGTTGATGCGGGGAGCTTATGGAGGAGATTGGTGAGTTTTAAATACACTCTGGAGAATGCTTATGGAATGCGCTTAAAGGGTTGCCCCTTATGCTTGATGTGGTAGTTGTGGATGGAAAGAAAAAAAAAAAAAACAAGCGGAGCCTTTTTGAGGATGTAAAAATGTTTTTGCTAAACTTAAGTTGGGTTTGGTTAGATCTTTCCCTTTTTCAGTTTGTATTTCCTCATTTTACCTGATAATATGGTAGGACAATACAAGTCAGGGAGGGTCTTTAAGTTGTACTCTTTTGTATATCCCTTCAATCCCTTCGTTTTTTGTTATTCCATTGTGTATGCTATGCAGTTGCATCATGATGGTTCATGTTCTTTGGAACCACACTCTTTTATCCCTACTCTTATTGGAGAGCAATTTTATTTATTTTCTTTAAAATTCCAGCTAAAAAATTGAACATTTATATCAAGGGCTCACCGATATTGGATTGAGCTTATTTTTGTTTGGGCTTCTAGAAAATGAATCTAGACAAGATGAACGGTTTTGATTCTCGATGTGAGACATAGAATGAGTATACCCTCGCGAGGGGTGAACAAAATTGCTTTCCTCTTGCTGTTTGTGTGGGTCATATGGCATACCTGTTGTCCAAGGCTTGTGTCCGTTGTATGATCCTTGAGATTTTCTGGTACAATTTTTGATGTACTTCGTACGTTCTGTACTCATGTGATGCGAACTTTATTTGTCTGCAGTCTGCACACATTTCCAACAACAGTGGGTAAATTCTAATCCCACAGTGTGAGTTACTTTTATTTGCTTATGTTTGTGTATGCTTTTTCTTCTTGATTGTGTGTAAATCCATCTGGTTCATCTCCTGTACTGTTAAAAATTTTGTGCATCTGGAAAAGCCAAAAATTTTTGTGCATCTGGAAAATCTCTCTTATTGGTGGGATTTTAGATGGCTGTTGAGGAGGACAACACATTGGTGATTCAGAGCAACGGGAAAAGGAAACGCGAAGATGGGGATGAAGAAGACTGCAAGTACATCAGGCTTGAGAGGAGGGCACCTCAGAAACTTATGAGAGGCATGAGGCATTTTGCATCTCCAAGAAGTTGATGGCATGAGGCATTTTGCTTGAGAGGAGGGCACCTCAGAAACTTATGGCATCAATATGGGTGTTGAAAGAGTAGTGTTTTGCATCTCCAAGAAGTTGATGGTTTGTAATGTAATCGAAGAGGCATGAGGCATCTCCAAGTATTAGATTTTCTTTTTATTTTTTGGAGGTGGGTTCTTTAATTGTTAACTTTTCTGGGGGAATGTGTATTAGTTTTGATTATCAATGTCTCCCTTTTTTTATTTTGTCTATCCAAAATTTATTTTGGTAGTTTAGTAGCAGATTGATAATCCATTGATGTGGGTTTGGAGTAAATCCCTGGATATCTTGATCTGGGTCTGGATATTGATGTACCTGTTTTCCATACTCCATGGGCATGCTGTTCTTCAACAGAAAAAATCCTACATTGGACACTTTAAATGTTTTGTCTCCATCCCTTTACCGAATTTGTTACATAATCCGGGTAAAATTTTGAGGAACACTTCATTTCGTGTGACGCACTCCGGTAGGCTAACTAAAACTCAACTTCTTTGCTCAAATGCAAATTGATATGAGTTTTGCTCGTTGTACTTCATGGAGCTTAGGTGTTGGCAATGAATTTTGATCAATTCAATAGAGGGAAAGAATATTGTGCATATTGCGTTAGATTTTAGATGGACATTTGCGTAGGAAGCGTGTCTAAACTTGGACTTTATTAGTTTAACATGGAACTATACAATGAAATGAGCTATAGAACATTGTTAACACAATTTACATTTGCTCTTTTGCAAAATCTGTATTTCGAATGATGTCCAAAAAAACACATGATTTCAGAAGTTACAACATTAGCTCAAGCTTCGAATCAAATATGAGTAATATAAAATTGGGATAACTTAAGCTACAAAACTCTGCCTAGAATTTGAGAAGCATGAATGGGTTCCATATGGCCAGTACACGACACATGGGCAGTGAAAATGCACTATCTAAATGCACAAATTCTGAATGCACACACTACTCATGCTCACATTGCACACACAGTTGAGCATAATGGTCCAGCACAGAACACCATCACAGATCACAAAAATGATGAGCATGATGTTCACTGCCCAGGAAAGGCCGATCATTCGTGGGTTCAGAAACTCTGCCCAGAAATGGCAGATACACAAACAATTCAGAAACTCAATTCAGCTAAAATACAGTCTCAACACAGTAGAACACAATTTCAATGAATTTCCCGATGACACTTCGACACTTCCCGATGACCAGCCAAGCTTCCAGATAACAAAGTTCCACAATAACCTTGATCAGCTCCACATCTACAATAAATAACAAAACTGTAAATGAGATACAATAAATGGGAACAATGTAGACCCAATGTAGGTAAAAAGCTAAGATAAGTGATACAATTCGAAATAATAACATAAAGGTATTTGGGAACATGGTCACCTTATGCACCTCACTTCACTACCCACAACTATAACAACAAAGGGTAAGCACATTGGCACATTCAAACTAAACAATTCGACTCATATCTTTAACAATTCGACTCATATCTTTAAGAATATTGCAAAACTATATCTTTAAGAATAGAACCTGATACAATTCGACTCATTGTATCAGGTTCTATTAGTCAGGTGTTTTGGTAATTTTGAAATTGCTAGACATGGGGTTAGTTCAAGATAAAAAGGATTTCACTTATGGTTTTCCTAGCGATGGCCAGGGACAAGGTGACAATTGTGACATTTCAGGTCCAGGTGCACAAATGAAGAAGGATTATGAAAATTCATGGAAAACACAATCCCAAATTCAAACAAGATAACTCGTCTTAAAAATAGGGCACCCAAAAATTGAAATAAGGGCTAAATTTCCAGTCTAGCAGAAAGAAAGTATACATCATCAGATTTTTAGCTGAGGAAGAGGTATTCATAGGTAAAATTTCGAATTTTTTGAAATTTTTTCCAAGATCTAGGTTTCGAAAATTTTCAAACTGTAGAAACCCTAACTTTACAAATCGAAATCAGAAATCAATTTTTTTCGAAGCTTGATACCTTGGGTAAGCCGAAAATGACGAGAGATCGCGGTCGTGGGTTGTGTGGGTCGCGGTGGCAGTGGGTCGCGGTCGCGGAGGTCGCAGTGTCTTCTTCTCCCTCTCTTCTTCTTCTTCTTCTCTTCTTCTTCTTCTCTTCTTCTTCTGGTTCGATGATCTAGGGCTCGAACCTTCTCCTTCTCCTTCTTCTTCTTCTTCGCTGCTCTCTCTCTCTCTCTCTCTCTCTCTTCGTTTCTCTCTCTGCTCTCCAGATCTGGAACGTGAAATGAGGAAAGGGTTTAATTTTTGGGTTTTGTTGGACGACCCCTGAACCTTTGACCCGGAAAGGGGTCATTTTAACTTGAATCCAGCGTGGGCCGTTGGATTAAATCCAACGGCTGAGATTGTTAGGTCCGGATACTGTTCAAAGACGGGGGTCCGTTTTAGAAGCGCCAGCTATATATGTATATGTATGTATTCAGAACATATCCTGTGAGGGCTCCCTCACAAAAAAAAAAAGTGTGTGAAAACAGTTGTGGGCCGATAGATCTAATGCCCTTCACGGGATCCAATGGCTAACAACTGTTTTCCCGCACTTTTTTTTTTTGTGAGGGAGCCCTCATAGGAAACTTTTTATATATCTATGTGTGTGTGTGTGTGGAACTAGTTGACCTAATGCACCCATTTTTCATTCAGATTACAAGACCCTATAATTTGAATGAAAAATAGGTGTATTGGATCAAATAATTGCAGATATTGGTTTGAACTGATTCTCTTGCGTGGCCATTTTAAAAAATATTTTAAAAATTTTGAACGATTTGAATGATTCGTACAAAATTTTAAGTGGATCCTGCGGGCCGTTTGTACATCGTACCTAAGTGGGGGTAGTTTCAAAGAAAAGAAAAAGCGATAAATCCAGGGGTACCGACGCCCTTGGTACAGATGGCGTACCGACAGAGCCGGAGACCCCCTTGTGGGTCCCCAACAGTTGATTTGATCTGTCCATTCATTCCAAAATTGAATTCCGAGTGGGTCTTCGCGAGAATCATCTCAATCGGACACTCCTAAGTGCTCGATCCAAAATCACCCCATTTCGTTCAAAAAATTTGGAACGAAATGGGGTGATTTTGGATCGAGCACTTAGGAGCGTCCGATTGAGGTGATTCTCGCATGGGCTCCTTGGAATTCGATTCTGGAATGAATGGACGGCTCGGATTGACCGTTTGGGACCCACAATGGGGTCCCCGGCGCCGTCGGTACTATATGGTCTGTACCTGTAGAAGGGTCCAAGAAAAAACTAGTGATACACAGAACAAAAAAAATGGCTTGGGAAGTTGGGAAAGCATCTCCACTGCGTCAAGTCGCCACGAAACAACAAAAGTTTAATCCTACGGTTCTACCTGAATTGGACTCTGATGATGGGTCCACCCGAATACGATCTTGTTGGGATCATGATTGATTCTCTGAATGTTGAGATTCGAGGCTAACTGAGTAGATGATCAGTGACAGGAGAGCTACAGTAAACAATAAACATAGGTTGTGTTTGGTTTTGAGTTTTGATTTTTGTAATGATTAGAGGGAGAAATAAGTATAATAATTAAAAAATTGGTATTAATGATTGGAGAGAGATAGAGAGAAAAATAAAAATAATATTTAAAAATAAGGATAAAAATTGAATAATAATTGAGAAAACCGATTTTTGGAAACCAAACCAAACAAGGCCAATGAGTAGTTGACAAATATGCCCTAAGTGTTAGCTGGCCCCCTCTTCCTCAAAGAACTAATTAATTGACGATCCGACTCCCTCAGGTCGAAATCAAGTTGTCTACAAGTTCTTCGATAGTGATTTTCCTTACCCGAATTCGTTCATGTCGCCGTCTATTGTTTGTTTGGTATCCCTCTGTCTCTTTCGTCTTTGCCAAAGCCCAATTATGACTCACAAATGGCACATTCTGTTCGAGTCACTGTTGTTAGAGACGTCGTGAGAGCTCTCTGGATCTATGTCAATATGAATTCACTCCCAGTTGTATACACCGGCGTACATAAAACGCCGTAATACTTGTTTGTGTTTGACGGATCTCCGATGTTTTATATCATTTCTACCACGGTTTCGACAACAGTTTTGTTGATTGCATTTTCCAATGAATTTAGTTGTCAGTTAAGCGAATCTTCGCTGCTTTCAGTCATTTTCTAGTTCGATGTGGTTTGAATTTGATTTGCCTATAATTGTTGCAAGAACCGTACATTGAATAATTATCTTGAATTTTCAAATAAAACGCGTCGTCAATTGATGGTATTAAATGGCATTTGAATTCTTTTAAGTTTAATAAGCTCCATAATGGAACTGCTTGCTCAACTTGTGTCACAGGAATTGATGCATCTGTTCTTGTTACTTAACTTAGCCAATTCTTGTTTCATTGGTTTGAGCTTAGGTATTTTTCATAGAGCTGTTTTTTGTGTGTTGTGGTTCTTGAATCGAGGTTTGAGCTTAGTTATTTTTCATAGAGCTGTTTTGGTGTGTTGTGGTTCTTGAATTGAGAAAAATTCACGAGCTCAAAATTAGTGAATTTCACTAACGTCAGTGGTTGGTGACCGAAAGTTGTGGGCAGAAGTGAGCAGAGAATTTTGCGAAAATAATGTAATTTCAAAATTAGTAAAACTCACGATCTTAAAAGCTAGTGAATTTCAGTGGTTTGTGCTTAGCTACAAAGCTATTTTGGTGTGTTGTGGTCCTTAAATTAATTGAAATTCACGAGCTCTAAGTTAGTGAAATTTACAAGCTCGAAGCTCGTAAATTTTGCTAGGTTGTTTTACGTAGTTCAAATATATGTAGTGCTTTTTAAGCTAGTGAAATTTGCAAGGTGATTTGATATACACGTCGTGAAATTCACGAGATGGTTTAATATGGTTGTGCTTTAAAATCCTGTGACATTGACGAGCTTAACCCAGTGAAAATTTACGAGCTCGTAATTTAGTAGGTGGTTCTTACGTAGTTTTGAAGAAACAAGTTGTGTTTTGAAATTTGGTGAATTTATGCTTACACCCCGACTTAGCATTGTGAAAGTGGTGGCCTGAAGTGTAGGGCTATGTCGGTTGCAACATAGTAAATCGGAAGTTCAAGGTCGAATCCATAGGGAGCGCGAAAGAGCACTAAGTTGAGTTTGCTTTGCTTGTAAGAGTTTTAGCATTTAGGACCACTAACCGCTTTGATTTGAGATTTTTCCTTCCATAATGCTCAAGTTTAGATTTGTTCAATTAATTTGTTGAAATGTTTAATAAGCTTTCATTACTCTATTTCTTTCCAACTGCGCTTTCTCTGTTCTTGTTGATGCTTTATATTCTCATCCACTATCTATACTACTGAGAAGTGTTTATTTCAATGTTGAGTTTGAGTTTTTAAATGAGTTGATGATTTTTTTTTTTTAGAATAAGTTAAAAATCCGTGGACAAATCCGGAACCGATCCGTGACTCGCGGATTGAATTGGAACCGAACCGTGAGACTTTTGGATCGGACTCGAATTTTATTTTCAAAAAAACGTGACTCACGGATTAGGATTGGATTCATGCCAATCCGGATCAATCCAAACCGTGAGCACCCCTAGATACTACAGCATGGGATTCAGAAATAATATGGATCGACCATGTGGGTCGGGTCATCCCTCGCTACGTGGCGCGGTCGTGTAATGTACCACCACTTATTGGTCGACCAATGGCCGTTGTATGACCCGGGTACGTGGCTTCTTTGCAACCTGCATGTCCACTTGGCTCAGTATCCGGACCGATCAACGTATAGCGCTTGCGGATCGTGCGCGACGTTTTGCTAGGAGGTGGTAGTTGAGAGCTAACTGCCGGATAGTGGTGGTTGGTTATGTCACCTCGGTACAAGGACGGCACGCGATGCCTTGCCCTCCATGGCAAGACGCTACTATGAATACTACAGTGATAAACCCTAAGAGGTATGTCCTTTCTTCCTTCTCAAAGTTTTTTTTTTTCCTTTTCATTCAGGGACTGACTTAGCCATCAAAGTACTAGTTGTCAACAACCGGTGGGGAACTAAGGTGGTCCTCTTTTGCATCTATAGTTAGGAAGGAGAAGAGCTAGCTTCTACTAGATTCGACTTGAGAGGTTCAACTCAAGAGAATCCAGATTGAACACAACCCCGCATGAATAAAACAATAAAGTCAACAATTCATCATCCTCTTATTGACAGATTAATTCTATATTAAATTTATTGGTGTCAATGGCTAAGATATACTCCCTCCGTCCCATTTTAAGTTTCTCCTTTGGGGAAAACGTGTATTTTCTTAGACATAAAATAATGTATTTTCATAGAATTTTTTTAAAGATGTTTTGGTACCACATTAAAGCGCTCAATGAGTACTTTAATTTGGTGTAAAAAAATTAAAACAAATTATATAGCGAAATATACTTTTTGGGAGTTTGAAAATTCACATATTCCTATAGTGAACGCTTAAAATGAGACTAAAGGAGTACATACGTTGTGCTCTAGGATGGATGATGACTCAACATTATTCAATTTTTTCGTATTATTTTGCACATAAAAACTATTATCTAATCTGGGGAAAACATCCACAATAGTGTACAAATGTGTAGTAAACGCGATAATTAGGGCATCCTTATCAGGAGCACCAAATTTTACACCAAATTTAACTTCAAAAACACATTTTACAAAATTTCCAAAATCAGACTCTCTATCCAAACTTTACTATTCCTCAAGTCTAAAAAAAAAAAAAATCCCCCCTAAAAAACTAATGGTCCGTGCAGTTAAAGTAATGAAGTACTCCACTTGCCCTCTCTCTCTCTCTCTCTCTTACTTTCCCGTGAGTCTAGCATCTTGTAGACGGAAATGGGGTTTTTGTTCCATGAACAGTGACTACTCAAATTTGAGTAGTCACTGTAGCAAAGCTACGACCTTGTTTGGTTTGGTTTCCAAAAACCGGTTTTCTCAATTATTATTCAATTATTACTCCTATTTTTAAATATTATTTTTATTTTTCTCTCTATCTCTCTCAAATCATTAATACCTATTTTTTTAATTATTATACCTATTTCTCCCTCTAATCATTACAAAAACCAAAACTCAAAACCAAACCAAACACAACCTACAAGTTTTGTAAATTTGTAAAATATTTGTTAAGTCTGATTTTGGAGGGTTTTGTTGCATTTCACTCATCAAATTTAACTTTCAAGCAATTTGTTACGTCTGATGATGATGCTCTAAGAGCATCCTTATCAAAAGAACCAAAATTTTTACCAAATTTAACTTCAAAAACACCTTTTATAAATTAGCAAGTCACTTTATAAAAAACTCACAAAATCAGACTCTCTATTTTAACTTTACTACTCCCTCCGTCCGGATTTGTTGGTCCGTTTTGGGGATTCCAACTTTTTTTCCATTACCTTTTGAGTTTGTTAATTTCCTATTTTAACCTCAATCCCTCCATTTAATACTCTCCTTTCTAATTTGATAATCTACTACGAAACTACATGCAATTTTCAAACTAAAAATTAATGTGGTTACAAAAATTATTTTTTTATCAATATGGATCTTGTTTGATAGATCTCATTGAGAACTTTAATACGGTGCAAAAAAAATTTCAAAAATGTAAACACATTATTTTAAAAAATTAGTTTTTGAGTTGTTATTTTAAGTTTTAGAAAATGGGCAAAAAAGTAAAATTTCCATACTTTATCCTTTGACTTTTAAAAATGGACAAACATTTTAGGACTTGAAAAAGTATGTTTGTGGACTAATAAATCCGGACAGAGGGAGTAATATTTAAACTATTCACCTCAAATCTAAAAAAAAATAAAAAAAAAACTCCCTAAAAAGTCATCTCCCCAGCTGGGGAGAAGTTTCGGTGCAAAAAAGGAAGTGGACCCCGCCACTATACTCTCTCCCCCCCCCCCCCCCCCCACTAGTCTACTCCCTCCGTCCGGATTCCAACTTTTTTTCCATTACCTTTTGAGTTTGTTAATTTCCTATTTTAACCTCAATCCCTCCATTTAATACTCTCCTTTCTAATTTGATAATCTACTACGAAACTACATGCAATTTTCAAACTAAAAATTAATGTGGTTACAAAAATTATTTTTTTATCAATATGGATCTTGTTTGATAGATCTCATTGAGAACTTTAATACGGTGCAAAAAAAATTTCAAAAATGTAAACACATTATTTTAAAAAATTAGTTTTTGAGTTGTTATTTTAAGTTTTAGAAAATGGGCAAAAAAGTAAAATTTCCATACTTTATCCTTTGACTTTTAAAAATGGACAAACATTTTAGGACTTGAAAAAGTATGTTTGTGGACTAATAAATCCGGACAGAGGGAGTAATATTTAAACTATTCACCTCAAATCTAAAAAAAAATAAAAAAAAAACTCCCTAAAAAGTCATCTCCCCAGCTGGGGAGAAGTTTCGGTGCAAAAAAGGAAGTGGACCCCGCCACTATACTCTCTCCCCCCCCCCCCCCCCCCCACTAGTCTACTCCCTCCGTCCGGATTTGTTGGTCAGTTTTGGGGATTCCAACTTTTTTTCCATTACCTTTTGAGTTTGTTAATTTCCTATTTTAACCTCAATCCCTCCATTTAATACTCTCCTTTCTAATTTGATAATCTACTACGAAACTACATGCAATTTTCAAACTAAAAATTAATGTGGTTACAAAAATTATTTTTTTATCAATATGGATCTTGTTTGATAGATCTCATTGAGAACTTTAATACGGTGCAAAAAAAATTTCAAAAATGTAAACACATTATTTTAAAAAATTAGTTTTTGAGTTGTTATTTTAAGTTTTAGAAAATGGGCAAAAAAGTAAAATTTCCATACTTTATCCTTTGACTTTTAAAAATGGACAAACATTTTAGGACTTGAAAAAGTATGTTTGTGGACTAATAAATCCGGACAGAGGGAGTAATATTTAAACTATTCACCTCAAATCTAAAAAAAAATAAAATAAAAACTCCCTAAAAAGTCATCTCCCCAGCTGGGGAGAAGTTTCGGTGCAAAAAAGGAAGTGGACCCCGCCACTATACTCTCTCCCCCCCCCCCCCCCCACTAGTCTACAAGTGTACTGACCCCCCCAAAAAATCTGTTCCCCTCCCTCTCTGTCTTCTGACGCGCTGCCACACGGGAAAAAGAAACCCGAAAAAAAAAAAAAAAACTGGTGCGTGAACAGTGCCGCACCAAATTTGGTGTGGTACTGTATCAAAAATAATTTGAAGAGTGGGAATAGAGAGGCTGATATTGGGTGTTTTTCGGGGTTTGGCTCCCAAAAGTTAAAATAGGGGGCTTGATAAGGATGCCCTAATATACTCCTAAGAGCATCCTTATGTGGACGAACAAATTAACTTTTTAACAAAAATAGAGAGCCAAAACCCAAAATAAGGTCAAAATCAGACTCACCAAATGGTTGATCAAATTTATTAAGTTTCTGACTTTGCTACAGTATTGCACCAAATTTGGTGCGGCACTGTTCACTCACCAGGGCACTATTCACGCACTGTTCATGCATTGTTCACTTTTTTTTTTTAATTACTTTTGGGGAGTAGGAGTAGAAAGAAAGAATAGTTTAATATAATAAAGTTAGAATAGAAAATCTAATTTTATGAATTTTTAAAAAGTGTCTTGCTAAATTTATAAAAGGTATTTTTGAAATTAAATTTAGTATTTTTTTTTGTGCCCCTGATAAGATGCCCTAATAACTTCGTCAACTCTGGAGAACTGGCTTTTTTGTCAATCAGTTCATGATGTCCACTTCAGCCGCTTATCGTTCGGTCACTGATGAGAGCAAAAGTGGCCAAATATGGTGCCACGTCAACTGCCTTTAACAGGAAACTATCCGAGGTTTAAGCGTCCCCACTTCCCAAAAATACCGGCTCTGAAGTCATCGATGGTTTTTTTCTTGATTTGTGGAATTATGAACTGGGAACACTCCACAAAAGAAATCCTCCTCCGTTTCGTTCACTCCACATTGTGCTCTAGGATGCATGCTGATGAAGTACCATTTGGTATTAGATCAACATGATTTTTACACCAGCGATAGTTCTTGACGAGATCTACAACATGAACGGCATCGATTATTTTTATGGTACTGGATGAGCCCACAAAAACGCAAATTGGAAGGAACCGGAGAAGAGCTGGTTCCTATAGAAAATAATTGTTTGGTTTTAAGAAGTTTGTTACTCCGTCCGTTATTTTTTTTAGTGTTTAACTTTCTATTTTCGGTTACCCTTAATAATAAGCGTTTGTTTTGAAGAGTTAGTATAGGTAAAAGTAGAGGACAATTTTGAAAAGTGGAAGTAAAAGTTGATGTGAAAAGTGTAAAGTGGAGGTAAAAGTTGATGTAAAACGTGTAATGATGATGTCTCTTTAATAAGTTAAATTTACGAAACAACACACTTAAAAAAAAACAGAGAGCCTCAAGGCGCATTTTAACAAAATCCATATTAATGCCATCTATTTTGTCAAATTGCTACTCTATTCAATGGGTTATAAGTTTCAAATATTCGAGATGCATTTGACGTGAGCTCACACCACACGAATTGAACACTGAATTCTCTCTATCCATCAATTATAGATTGCGGAGAGGCTCCTCTATTTGAAAACCGGGGCAACAAGAATCTTTTTAGCAGTACTTTTTTAACCTCGAATATTTATTTAGTAGATTCTCGAGAATATTAGAGATGTAAAAATGCATAAATATTCGAAAGCAGGCAACTTCAAACCAAAACCCTGACCCACCAATCACATGCGTTCACATCTTCCATTCACATGACTGGCACCACAAATAAAGAAGAAAAAGGGTATGAGGTTTTATCTGAGGTAGAAACTGTCCCAAGAAATGCACAGTAGGTTTAGGGGAGGTGTGTAGGTAATAGGTATGGAGAGACCTGGGGTTCTGTAGTGCGTAAGACGGACTAGTTGTAGTGCACCTCGATATGACTTTTCGAGCTATAATCATCACGATTCGCACCGACTACTTTTTGGACCCGGGGTAGGTGTTGTCCCTTCGAGGACAATATGGGTGCTGACCGATCATATCTTGTCTAAATAATTCTGAATCATTCGCTGCCGAACAGATCTGAGCCGTCCATGGCCGACCACGGACGGCCGCGATCGGCTTAGCACCCATGGGGACAGCACCATTGCAGAGCGTTAATCGTCAAAAAATCAAGTTAATTAGAAAATTATAAAATCATGATCAAATGAGGTTTGTCTTTACAGTTCATTCATTGAATCATACACACTGTTAAATTTCTATATAGCTATCAATCTCGGACCAATTTGATTTTTTTTTTTAAATTTATAATAACTAGTTTCTAAACGTACTCTACAAAATGAATATTTCGGATCGTATTGATCACTTCTCGACGGTTGCTTTCTAATTGCTAGTAAAGCCCGTACCGCGTTATCGCGGTACAGGAACTCCGAGTCGGGGTGTGGAGGAGGTAAAATCCAGGAGAGGCTTATGTGGTAGCGGTTCAACAGACTCTTTTTATGAAGAGAAAGATATGGGTGGGTCAGTGGGTGGGTGTGACATTGATGGGTCAAAGTAAATGGAAAGTGGTTTGCATTGAAAAGATGAGATACGGGGGATTTGAGTCCTGCTAGATGTACACCATTTTGGTGTACATCAATTGGTGTACATCAATTGTACACCACCTTTGTAGGACCCATTTCGGGTCCCACACGAATAATCGGATCCGCTCAATATTCTTAAAACACTTTTTTTAGGGTCTCTGAAAAAAATCAACTGATTTTAATATCGGTAAGGCCTCGATTTCTGCGCCCAATTTACTAACAGGAAACTGGGCGTAGAATCGATCGAGGCCTTACCAATTTTAAAATCAGTTTTTTTTTTAACAAAGGCTCTTAAAAAAGCGTTTTGAGAATATTGAGCGGCTCCGATTATTAGTACGAGACCCGAAATGGGTTCCACAAAGGTAGTGTACAATTGGTGTACACCAAAATGGTGTACCCATAGGTTTTTCCGGGGGATTTTATAGGGTATGGCAAGAGGCTTAAATTTTGTCTGATTGGGGGGAGGTGGCTACTGCTTTCTTGAATGGAGCAATAAATGGAAATGGAAGATTTTTATTTATTTTTTAACCGGAATCATAAACTTATATTATTACATTAAAAAATGAAAATACCAGTCTGAAAATATAAGAAAAATAAAGAAAATATAAAAGCCACAAAACTATACAACAACGATGATGGAAACCGCTAATCTGCTCGGATGTGGCTGAAGGAAGATGACGGAAATATATCAGTGTCTGGAGCCTGACATCTCTTCGTCTCACCGCAGTCACAGCTGCTAAACGCCACCACCTCTGTTGCTTAGAGAACCCACATCTCTTCAATCCAAGTCATTTCATTTTATATAATTCAATGTGGTCATCGTCCGTGTAAAAAAATCTAGATTATCGGATATCGATAAAAGTT
Organism: Vaccinium vitis-idaea; assembly: GCA_963854785.1. Lineage (NCBI taxonomy): Eukaryota > Viridiplantae > Streptophyta > Magnoliopsida > Ericales > Ericaceae > Vaccinium > Vaccinium vitis-idaea. Next base: position 29,493,085 of record OY978222.1, read on the forward strand.
TGATCGAGTTATATTGATCATACAAAAAATTGATGGTAAGATATATGTTATTTCTCTTTTGACAATTATAATTTGTCAAGGTAAATTAATACTAGTATCCGATCCATGCATCTGATATTTGCATGGATTATACATGTAAACATCGAGAGTTACAAAATAAACGACTCGAATCATCAAGTGAAATTGTGGCGAGTCTCATCTTATATCACATAAGGATGTCACCAATGGTATACTCAAAATTGAATAACCAAAAATTTCGACATTACCTTTTGATTATTAATTTAGAGGATGACTAAAGTTAATAATGTAGAGATCCACAATGGCATAATCAAAGCTGACTGCTATATCACTTTTTCAAACTACTATAAAAGAAATTAAATTATTTAAAAAACCACTTTTTCTGTCAAAACTGTGTCTCTTTTAAAAAATAACAGTTTTCGAAAAAAAGCAAACAATTTTCCAGAAAAAGAAAGTTTTTGAAAAAATCAAAAGTTTTCGAAAAAACCGTTTTTGAAAAAAAAAAAATCAGTTTTAAAAACAAACAGTTTTCCCCAAAAAAAGTTCTCAAAAAAATTAAATAGTTTTCAAAAAAACTGTTTTGTGAAAAATATCAGTTTTTAAGAACAAGCAATTTTCGAAATAAAAACAGGATTTTGAAAAAAATTCACTAATTTTTTGACAACATTGTTGAGAGAGAGAGAGAGAGAGAGAGAGAGAGAGAGAGAGAGAATATGTAGAAGGTTTTTGTGAAATAATAAGTATATTTAATTGAGCAGATGTGGAGTCTAATAAATTTGGTTATTGTGACAAGGTTGGTAACTTGGAAAAAAAAAAAAAAAACTTGTTATGTAATGCAAATGTTACTATCCTAAATTTGAGTCTTCGATCTCTGTGTGAAGTTTAACATTTCCTTCTATGATCAATTTCTTTAGTCATCCCATGTGTGAGTATCATATGTGGCCTATAAGGCTACGTGCATTTTTCAGTTCTGTCTCAAGTATGAATTTTCGATTCCAAAATTTATATTCCATTAATTGCTATGCTTGATATTGTCATTGCGTTGATTAATAAGGTCGCCTTTTTTTTCTTTTTCCTCAATTGATATTTTTCTTTTCTCTTTGTTAAAGGCAAAAGATCATTAAAGTTTTATTAATATACCATGATTCACGTGAAATTGAAAAAAGACTATGATGAGTGAAGAGTCTTCCAAAATTAAAAGAAGAGCCTCCATTGAAGAGAATTGGGAAAGTCTTTGTGGATTCTTCCAACAACTCTTTAATAAGGTTTGTGGATCCCTCCAACGACTACAATAAGTTGATTTGGGGAATAGTTAGCGGCCGTGAGAATAACTTTATCCTCTTGCTTTGCATCCTCCGACATTGAGAATAACTTTATCCTTTATATTTTATTTTATTTTTGATGTAATTTAGAGTGTCAATCTAACAATCCGGACCAACTTTTGTGTATCTCGATCAATCTTTGAACGACCAATTCTACAATTCACATGTGAAAAAACCCGATCAAAGTCAAGACAATCTCCGTGTGAACTAGGCTCACATGAGTTTCTTTATTATGTTAAGTTAATTGGTAAACCAATTTAAAATGGGTATTCGCTGGTAAATGGTGAGATTGGTCGGACACATGGTTGCTGCTCTGCAGCCCCCGCACAGCAGCTGCTGTGCACCATCCGAGTCGTCCGTTGCTCGGATGGATGACCCAGATTTCATCTCAGCACCTTTGCATCAGAACCGTTTGTTGTCGTGCGTGCAAGATGAAATCCGGGCCGTCCATCCGAGCAACGGACGACTCGGATGGTGCACAGTAGCAACCCCAAATCCAGATTGGTCAGCCCAGAATTAGTTGAGGTGCTTGCATGCAAACTGGCCCAAATAACTAGTTATTTTTTTTAAAAAAAAAGTTGGTAAACTAATTGTGGGACTCTAACTCAAGCCATGAAATTTGCCTATTGCCCATCTTATCCTCAAGAGTTAGTTCCTTATGGTTGCAATAATATTTCTCATTCGGTTAATTTGTACTCTGTGCTTGAATTAATTTGGACCGTCGATTATCGAAATGAACGGTTGAATAAGGACACTACCCATGGTGTAGTAGAGGACACTACATGGTGTAGTAGGGGCACTCAAGAACGGCCCAAGGGTTTCTTCTTGGGCCTTGGGGGCAGTGAAGTTATTTTTTGTGTTTCTCGTCAAAATTCTTTTCCTCAGATTTATCTTGGCGAGAGAAATAATAAATATGAAATAAACTTGCAAAAGTTCAGAAGGACAAAACAATTTTTATAAGTTTTTTTTTAAAAATATTTTACTTTTTAAATTCCTCTCATCAAGTAGAATGTTTAATCCAATAAAAATAAAAAATAAAAGACGAATAAAAAGTTTGTGCAAAGGAGTCTTAAAGCATTTCGCGAAACAAAAAATAATTATACGCAAAAAATCAAAGTACTTTTGTCTAGCAGATGAACTGTGGCTCAATAGATTTGCTCAGAAAATGTTCATACTGGAACATTTTATTTAACATTTATCTTTGTACTTTTTTTGTCTATACGAAAAAAAAGCCTTCATTAGTTTTGCATTTAATATTTTATAAGTTACTGGTTCGCCTCTACAATAGTAATGAGATAAATAAAAACTAATGAATTAAAATATTTTTTGATAAAAACAAAATAACTAAAAAAAATATGTCTATTTTCTTTTATTTTATTTTTAGTGGACGTTTTTAAAGTATTGAATATAATTTTTGATTTTTGATTTTTCTCTCTGTGAACGAACTAATATTTTTAAGCCAAAACACCGTAGAGAGTCTTGTACATCACCTTTCTTTGACTTTTGCTTAGCAAACCTTTCTTTGACTTTTGCTTAGCAAACCCATCAAAGCCATAGTAGCTAGCATTGTCAGAGTGGACGTTCTAAATATTGACATATTGTGTCGAATCCTATGGGCGGAGGGAGAGGGTGACACGTGCCACTCGTGGTTTTCAAATTTCTTTTTACACTAATATCCGAAAAACATGATTAGGTACTTAATTACTAGTATCTGAAAAAACTTGATTTTAAAAAAAAATTAAAATAAAATAAGCGATTTATAAAAATAAACGGTTTGGATCATAAAAATAGCATCTCTCAATGATTTTCATTTAAATACCACAAGATACTTGAACCAAGCTATTATTCCTTTTCGAAACAAATTAAACAAAATTCATGACAAATTTGATTTTGGGGAACTTAAATAGCCACCATTTATCTTCGTATTTCTATGAACAACATGCATGCAACCTAATTTAGATAATGTGCGTGTGTGCGTAGAAGTGCGGACATGAAAGTGTCTTCTAAAAAACTACTAAAATTTGTGAGAGCAATAATTAGGAACAGGAGCAGAGGGTCCTACTGAATTATTATATGACCAAAAGTGAAACAAAATTAGTAGATTTCTATCGAACAGTGTCATCTCTATTAAAAAAAAACTGCTCTGCGGCTGTCAAATATTCCAAACTCACATAGCAATCAATCAATTCACATCGTTTTCAGATATTTTAATCTGTGTTCGTTTTTAACTGCAGATATTTTTATCTGTTGAGCCACCTTTGTTTAAACATTGTTGTAGTTCTAGATAGTCTTGTTTGATTTAAGACTGCAAGGAAAAAAAAGGTCAAGTGGTACACACATTTCATTTTTGGGAGTATTAATGGTAGAAATGGATGTACCAAAATATGGCGTCGAGAAGTCAAAGACGCAAAGATGATACTCCTCTTGCAGTTTCCTACTTGAGTTTTCAAAGGTCCAAATTTGAATATACAAAATTCAACACTAATTTAAACCCTATCGTTGTTTGTATAAAAAGTCATTCATGATCTACATGAGAAATATACGCTTGAAAGACTTGTTCTAAAATTCTTATTTTTATTGATTTTATTTTACTATTTTAACACTTTAGTCGTTACGTATGACAAATTCAATAGGGCGGAATTGGGAGAAGACAAATGGAGAATGTTGTCAGATCGTTACGAGAATATTAAATTAACTTTCTCTTTTTTTTTTGGTACATTAAATTAACTTTCTCAAGGTAAAGTCAAAATCAACATTTTTTTATGGTAAAGCTAAAATCAAATTTAAATAGATGGACGAGAAATGTTCTGCATCATTTTTAAATGATTTAAATTGAGTTTGCTTATAAATCTTCTGCATCATTTTTAAATGATTAAATACTTATCTATTTTTTGTTATTAAAAACCTAATAAGTTAGCTCATTTTTCAGTCTTTCTTGTGACGCATTTGATCAGAATTTGCCGATATTTTGGACATCAAATGTTGGAAGTAAGAGAATTTTCCAAAGTGAAACTAGATTTGTTGGTGTAAAATTCAAACACTTTTGTTTGTTACGAGCTTGACCTGAGTACGTGGGAACCTTGGTTTGGCAAATATTGGGGGCTAAAGGAATTTTCTTCGCCACGGGCTTGACAAAATAGCTGAGAATTCTCTAATTCTTTCAATTTTTTTCCTCATTATGTTAGTTTTTCGTCAAACTTTTGTGGATTGTAATTGGTTCATCTCAAGTAAAAGAATCGGAAAAGTAAAAAAATTATAACCGAAACCGGTTTTTTTTTTAAAAGAATTTTCCAACTTTTAGCACTTTTAGTTGGGCTAAAAGTTGGATATTTCAAAAAAAAAAAATAAAATTTGGGCATAATTTTTACTTTTCCGATTCCACTCGTTGAGACGACTCAACAATCCACACAAGTTTGACGCAAAACTAACAAGCGCAGGAAAAAATTAAATAAAAACAAAATGTAAAAAGTCAAGTGATTTTTTTTGGGCGGGAACTACCCTTAATTCGTGGAACCAACCCACGTTCACTAACGGGAATTCTTCAACTTCATCAACTTACGTAGATGATCTTCACATATGATTGATTTTCGCTTGTGATCATCATGTGAGAAGAATGGAGCCCGTAATAGCCCCATTTTGATGGTTTGAATCCTTCTTTTTAAAAGAGTCGATCAAACACTTATAAATTACATACGCAAAAAAATTGGGTTGATCAAAATCATCTCAATAGTGTGTAGTTGTTTTGAAAGAAATACATGCGCATAATACTTAATGTTCATTCTAATATCGGCATTTCGTTTTGGCAGGCAGTATGATTTGTTTAGGTCCTTCAATATCTAGTCAACTTGATTTTCCGTTAAGATGATTGACGCATTCTGACTTACAAAATGAATAGCTCGTATCGTTAATAAGGAACCGTGTGAGATTCATTTCTCCTCACATGATTTATTACAAACCCGAATCTTGACCAAATCCTTCTATATTAAAAAGAAATCCCATTGTTCCACTTTCGCTTCAAACCCGTGTTTAGTATTCACGTCTTTACCTTTGTCCCATTCCGGCATAGATGTTTAAATTAATGGAAAATTGGAAGAAGGATTACAGATGGTATTTGACGAGATTGGAAATATAGTTGAGTGGAACCTCAATTCAGAACTGATAACATGGATAGAGTCAATAATCTACTATTCATTCCTCAGGCGTAGCATTGCAGGTATACTATCTACACTTATTCACATAATTAAAAACGACATGAAAGCCAATCCGAAGTAATTGAGTGCTCGAATAAGTATACCTTTAAATGAAAGGTTTGCTCGGATATATTCCCGAGTCAATTGTGAGGATGTATAATAATTGAATAATCTTCTCTGTGTGTATCCCCTCGCTACAATGACGGACGCATAATTCGTACTCTGTGAGTCCCAATTTTGCATGTATATGTACATTAGTAACAAAAAATGAAACTCTCACATGAAACCCTACAGCCCCAAAATATCCCATACATATAGGTGGACCCTATGTAACTAAGCATGAAAACGTTTATTTCAAAACGGGGCAGACCTAGCAATTATGGTGATAATTCTGGTTGAATTTTTTAGACAACTTTCAGTTGTATCTGCAACCCAGACATCTTTTCCTTCACTCCTCTTTTAGGCCATGTACAGAGCCATCTACTTCACGTCTCCTCTGCAAATACAGAGTTCAAATCCTTGAATATATCTGAGGATTTTCAAAATCTGTTTCTTTCATATTCCAGGTTGCTGAAAAACTTAAGGCCTATTCCTTCATCAAATTGACCGGTCCAACAACTAGGAAGATGAGAAGGATGAAAAAGAAGATGGAGGATCCAATTCTTGGGTTTTGAGAGTTGGGACGAAGGTTCGAGTTAGGGTTTGAGCTAAAGTCCAATTGAGGAGTTTATTTTAGAGAATAACAACGGGTCGCTCTTGTATCTGAAGGCGTGCTAATCGTCCCCAAACTGTGATGTCTTCTTTAGTTTTATCAGGTCACAGGATGCACTTAGGGCTTCGTCTACAACTGCTCATGTTGCTGCAACTAATAGCCGTTTCACCATATTTTATAGCCCTAGATAGGTTTCTTTGCTAGAGTCGACCTAAATATTCTTTCCGCACTATAATTTTATAATTTGCTAATCTTCCATTTGAAATGTAGATTTTGAGTTTGTGAACATGGTAAGCCAAACACTTTAAAGCAGTTTATCACCCTCGAGTTTAAGTTGGCATGCACTTCCGAATGCTATTTGATACTGAAGAATCAAGCGTTTGTCGGTAGGCTATGAGGCTCTTGTTGTTATTATTGTTGGCATATATTATTGACATATTGTTTAATTTGCTGTTGTTTGTGTTGATGGAATTTTCACGGAGTTACTATTAGTAATTATTAGGAAAGTATGATCAAAATGAACCTTCTTCAATTTGAAATATAGACAAAATAAAGAGTAGGGTATCTGCTGCCTCTGATGATGGAGGAAGGAATTCTCGCAAACAAGCCAATTTTTACTCTATTAGCTCGTTATAGATAGGGAAAACATACTTCGTATCTTACCTCCTAAAATGACTGATGTTTGTTTCCATCTGGCTATAGACGGTGATTGATTTTCCTCCATCTCTTATAAGGCATCTTCTAGCATAGGAGTGACAATGCCAAAGCTACGAAGTGAAACACAAAGTTCAAAACGGCTTGGTGATATTCAGCCTCTGTCACACTCGTTATCCTTCATTTTACTGTCCTCATCTAGATCTAATAATTGAGTGTCCTGAAATTGTGGAGGACAAGTTTGAAAAAGCATATGACGAAGCTGAGAATAAAGTGGTTCAAATGCAACAAAGTTGTATGCATGAGGATGATCCATTGGAAATGAATGCGAGCAGTAGTTTTTCCGGTTAAGCTTGTTTTCGCAGGTGCATGTGACTCGTTCATCAATGTCAGTGATGTATCTTCACTAATAGAAACTTAAAGCCAACATATTTGTGTTTTGGTCCAATTTGAATGTTGCATTTATCAGAGCAAGAACAAGGATTTTAAAATTGGAGTTGGAATTAGTATTTGTCAAGAAAAATTGTAGGTGGAACATTTAATTGTGCTTATGTAGCACTGTAGCACTTTGAACATTATCAATCTGATTTCGTTTTTTGTTGTGGTTTATGTCTATATTATCTTGCTTATGGTATCCATTGGTACCAATTCTTCGATAGCATATTCCTTGTAAAGTTCATTTTTCTTCAATTCTCGTCTCTCGCACCCACCCACCATTGCGACCATGCCCTTCTCTCTGTTTCATTTTGGAGGGAGATAAGGGGGGTTGGGGCTGGTGTTAGTACTAGGCAGAATTAAGTGGTTGTTAGTCGTGTGATCCAGTCGAATAAAGACTTTTACTTTTAAATATGTAAGTAGAAGTTACTTGTTACAAATTGTCAATTTCTAACAAAAACCATGGACATCTCACTCATCTTACCAAGCAAAACCGATTGTGTATGAAGTACGTATAGTTCCATTGTGTAAACATTTTACTCTTCTCTTCCTGTTTGGTCATTCAAACATATAATGGTAGACCAACCACAAGGCATTAATTTAGAGCTTCCATTTATTTAAGATTTACAGTAAATTAAAACACTCCGAAGACAACTATAACAAGACAAAAAAGGCATTTCCTCTTCTTTTTGCTCTCCTCATGCTATAAAAGGAAAGATTATTGATTCTCTACCTTTTTTGTCATACTGTGCATAGTGGTGGCCCAAAATCTTCCCGATATATGTTGCATTTGATCACCTAAACTTGACAACTGGTTAAAAACAAAAGCCCACCCTTGAAAATATCTACGGTTGTTTCATCTAGGGATAAGCCCAAATCAAATCTATAGGCCTGACATTCTTGAGGTTAGGATTAGGATGTAATAAAGACCAAAATAGGTAATCTGCTTTATAAGTGAGGTAACCTAAGATATTTTTGTTCCATCACCTTATAGATCTCATTGCTTTGTTGACTAGTATAAAAACAGTGCTTTAAGAGCTGTCTATTAAATAGACTAATTATATCCCAAATTTAGAATCATTTCTTATGCTGGTGAAACTCTAGCAAGACTAAATCAAAACTGTGATTAAAATAGATTGCAGTAAACTATTGGATTGCTGCACAGACTTTGGTTCTACACAGTTCCCTTGACATGGTTTGCCCCCTGAAATTTGAAGTTTTACTTCTATTTCAAATATCAAACTATCAGTGTAGCAATTTTCTGCTCCTCTTCTTTTAATGTTATGTCCTATATTAGGTTCATGTTCAAGTCTAGCGTCTCCAAAGAGAAAAGACCTTCCCTACACAATGCAACAAGTGTTCTTAAGCATCGCAAGATACCTGTGCAGCCTTTTGCTTTGCCTACAGTTCCATCATGTGTCTGGTGCCATGCAAAGAGATTTCCATATGAACCCGACGGCTTATGTTGCTGCAAAGGCGAAGTACTTCTCTATGAGAACACAATCACAAAATCACTCGTACAACTTTATACTTGCCAAACTCCTGAATCAATTGATTTTCGAAAACACATTAGACCTTATAACAATGCATTCTCATTCATTTCTTTTGGCGTTACCTTTGATCCTCGATACATTACAAACAATAGTGGAATATACTCATTTCATGCCCAAGGCCAAGTTTACCATTTCCTCAATAGCCTTTATCTATCGACTGAGCGGTCTGCATATTTACAACTATACTTCTTTGACACTAAAAATGAGGGAAAAAATAGCAGGGAATTCACAAAAACTCTACACCCCAACACTATTGAAAAACTGATAGATGCGCTAAGTCTTAACCCTTATTCACTCTTCTTCCGAAGTTTGCCACAAATAGAGGATTTAGAAACATATGAAATAAAGTTGCATGTCACTCCCAAAATAGACACCCAGATTTTATCTATGCCAACAACATCTCAAGTTGCTGCTATATGGTGCAAAAATGATGGACAATTTGTTTTCAAAGAAAGAGATATAACAGCCAGCAACGTGATGGACATAGACAAAGAATACGCTATGTATATTATGACTCTTTGCAATATCCCCTCTTGTTCCCTATGGGTTGAACTCGGATGGCACCAAGGTATTAAGAAAATACCAAAGGGACAAGCGATAATGCATTGGAACCACATCCACCAATTCTTTCATCTGATGCACAATTTGCAGAAAGTCTTTTAGCCACAGAGTCTTTAGTTAACTAACTATGCATTATTTCTTCTCTTTTTCCAATTTCCATTAACTAGCCAAGGAAGCCAAAGTACTAACCTAGCCAATGTTGTCACAGTGTTCAATGATAACTGAGCCAAAGCAACATGGTTTTAGCTAAAGAATTCTACGCTAACCAATTTCAAATTTTCCCAACCATTAATTCCATCTTGCTCCAATCGGGAAGGTTGCTTCAACAATTTGTTGTTAATATGTATGTCAAAATAGAAAGCTCAAGACTAGATTACTTTAGGAATAGACGGGATGAAATTCAGGCTGAACTATATTAGGGCATAGTTGACAGCATTACACAGGGTGAAACACGTGGGTCCAAAATTGGAAAAAGAATTATCTTACCAGGAACCTTTACTAGAGGTCCTAGATGCAATGACACTCGTTGAAAGATTTGATAAACTAGACGTATTTTTTACACTGACTTGCAATCCAAAAGAACTCTAGAATTTCGAACAGGTACAAAATCATCTCAATCTGGTCACAAGAATTTTTAAAAGCAAGATAGAACAACTTAAGAAAGAAGTATTTAAAAAAGAACTATTGGGGTTGGTAACAACATATACCTACATCATCCAATTTCAAAAAAGAGGCATGCCGCATATACATATGCTCATCATCTTCAAGAAAGCCTATAAGCTCAATTCTATTCACAAATTTGATGTTTTTACCTTTGCTGAACTCCCAAATAAACAAACGAATCCTAGCTTATATTCTATGCTAATTACACACATGATGCATGGACTGTGTGGAGAGCTAAAACCAACAAACATATGCATGAAAAATGGATCATGCAAAGATCATTAAAACGAAACCAAAATATCGACATATGGTTATCCTATATATAGGAGACGAGATGACAACCAAAAAGTAAAAGTATGCGGACAAATGCTAGATAATAAATGGGTCATGGCATACAATCCTTATCTACTTGCAATGATTGACTGTCATATTATTGTTGAGATCTGCTCAACAATTAAGACAGTCAAATATCTATACAAATACATGTACAAAGGATATGACAAAGTTGTTTTCCAACTGTATCGCAGCAAATAGAGATGAATTATAGGTTCCCCACTTGATCGCCTGCAATGAGATAAAGATATACATAAAATAATTGCATCATCTAAGGATATCATGCCAAAGGACATATCAGACACATATTACATCTGCAATGCCACGGTTCAAGAAGTTCCAACTAGGCATAAAATAATTGAAATCCCTAACCAATGGATCCTCTCTGAAAGGACTCCAATGGAAGAAGCCACGGTCGATAACCTTAGCGTGCGCAATCTGAAATATAACTTCATGCCACTGGGAAACATAGCAAACTACTACCAAATTGTAGACACATTTGGTACATTCTTGAAAAATGTGTGATGTATTCATTTCATTATACATGTCCTATGAGATCTTCTTTGTTTGATATGTCCTAGGGCTTTGGCCTCATCTTCCCCACCTGATTGCCTGCGCTTTACATGGCATGATATCCTTTCCTTCAAACCCCTTCCTCACTTTCCATACCTGATCGTTTGTACTTTAGATGTTCTGATATCCTTTCCTTTTTCAACAGTATTGAGGAAGTAAGATGACTATAAATACCCCTTTTGTTCACTACATCTACAGACCATATGAAGACCAAACATAGACCAGTGGAGGGTGTTTCTTGGTTGAAACTGCTTTCAGCCATCGTGAGAAGGTGGCAATAACAACACAAGGACAAGCGAACAATCTGATATACACACTGAATATGTACTTCATCCAAAAATTCAGCGGCTGGCCTTTGGGAGATGTCCAGGAATGGAACCATGAAAAAAGACATGGAAGATTGGATTGAAAAGATCTATTACTACTCTTTCCTCCAACACAGCTTTGAAAGTAAGTATATTTGCCCACACTCAGTACCATGAGCAATATGTAGGGATATTGAGAGCCCCAAAATATTGGTGACTGAGGTTCTTATTACTATTTGACCAACAAAGATTATTTCTTAGAACAAATGGACCAAAGCTCCTTTAAAAAAGAAACTACATTCCAATCCTTGAGACTTTTTATGCTAAGGCTCCCTTCCTTGTTAGGTAAACAAATAAGCTAATTGCAACAGGTCAAAGATATATATGGCTTTATATTAATCATCATATAACATACCTCATTCAATGTTTTCTCAAAATCAAAATAATTGCAAAGCTATGATCACTAAAGATGTATTACTAATGTTTGCATATCAATTCACCAGAAATATTTATGATCACCTACTATTGTTGTTTGTTGAAGCTATGACATCCAAGTTTAGATGTTGGGCTGTAATTTAACAGGCTTCTTATCAACTTTCAAGGTCTTTATTTGAAAACAATACAGGTGACACACAAAATGTCAAGGTTTGCTTTCCATTAATATGTAGCTTAAGAGGCCAAGTTGGATCTGGATATGAAGGGCATGTTTAGTTAACATGGAAGGGTATCTAATCTAAAGGGATCCTTTTTCGCTATGTCCTATATTTAATTGAGAAAGTTTTTAGAATGATTGAATTTAGCAATTTGCTAGCATGAGAATGATGTAATTACTTGTTCGTAGTTCTATTTTGCAGAAATTCATTGACATTGAATTTTGTTATTATGGAAGTTGGTTTGTTCCCTCCGTTTGCATATTGAATTCACAAACAAAACAACTAAATAGAGGATAACTTTTTAGGAGGGTTAAAATAAACCAGAATTTTCGGATAACAAAAATTCTTTCCTGCAATATTTGCAGATACAAATCGATCTTGGTTTGTCAAAAGAATCACAGACAACAATCCATACGCTCGACCAGTAAAATAAGATCTCTTGTTGCTCACTGTCTATAATTATTTATTGGCTTAATGCCTTTGAATCGCGTGCAACTAAATCAACCAAATTGATCATGGCAGACACTCCCCACTGGCTACCAATAACTCTTATAAAGATACACTTGAAAGGTGTGGATACTGCTTACAAAAGGTTCGAAGGTGTGGCCGGCGTTGATAGTTGATAATCAATTCCATGCGGGATGGACGGAATTCTATCGAGCCCATGCTCTCAACTTTGACAATGAGATCTTCTTTGGGTGTGAGAAACTGGATCTTCGAAGTCCTATATTCGACCCGAATCATGCCAGAGTTCAATACGCATGGTCAAACTAGAATGAGATCCTCAAGAACATTTACCCACCACCTCGTAAACCAGGTACATCTTTCTAAAAAATATGCATGTTGCAAGACGTTTTCTTGAGCATAACTTTGATACCGAAATAATATAAAATAGTTGCTTTGAAAACTTCGTTCCTACCCTCCATCTTTTTCAACCAACAAGCACTAATGCAATTTACCTACTACTATGAATAGGGAACACATATCGATCAGGTTTGAGACTATTTCCTTTTGGAAAGGACGAATATGCATCATCACCTAATATTATACATGACATGCTACATTTTATGGCAAGAGTTCGCGCCTCATTTGCCACCAATCCTATTTAACATTGAAGAATATGAAGTCATCTTCAAATTGCACCTGCACGAGTTGACAATCCCAGTTCAACAAGGTCTGCTCCATAGGGCAAGCTTCTAAGGCTTCATTGTAGATCTCGAACTTGGTACATCAGACTACGTTCTCATAACTATGTCACCACAAATGGTTGCACGGGTCATTTTCTTTGGCTTCAATGGAGTGGAGAATGTCTACTCATGGTTGTAAGTTATTAAACTTGGGATAACAGACTGCATATTTTTGAAGGTTGCATGCTTTGATGTTTTGAGGCTTAATGCCTTATGTTATGGTGGGTTAGACGTTGTAAACTCTATGTAACTATGCTGCATGCAGTGACTTACTCTTTTGGCATGTAAATATTAAAGCAGCAAGGAATCATAGAAAGGGAAACTAGGAATTCCCAGCTAGGGTAACAAGTAAGGTAGTAATGGTTAATGGTTGTAAATGGAGCAGTTTGTGTATACATAATCACTGCTACTTTGTCAACATATGTTAGCACTCCGCTATGCTTCTCGTGCTTCACTCATCTTCTCAACAACTGACTGTTTTGGCAATCAACCAAAAATTATATTCCGTTATGCTTTTAGAAATTTGTTGTTGCTGTTGTCGGTTGAATTCTAAAATCTCTGGAATATAACTTCAGCATTGGTACGATACTTATGTGCTACGTTGATTGGGAAAATAATAATTGAATTAATCTTGCATTTAAATCTACTTCTAGAAATGAAATGTGAAAATGAATAAACCTGTGAAACATGTTCTTCGAAGTTTCCACGACTGTTTTTGGTTTTTTTCTGGGAAACCAAGTTACATTTCCCAGTATAATTCACCATTTAGGGGATGCTGTTTTACTTCATCTTTAGGTCTCTAATCACACGAATAACTACTTTACCAAATAGCACGTGAATTCAAAGTTGCAATTCAAACATTTCGCCCAGCCTACTCAAGTGAATAATGCCTACTTAGTGTGCCACCCAAAAGAGAGATTAAATGAAAAAAGGATTAAATTATTCAAAAGATCTCGGAATGAACGCTTCTAGAGAGTAAATATTACGGGGTGTATATCGTATCCCAAAAAAGGGGTGTGTATTGTATCATTCCATTGTTTAACCTGCCAAAACTTTTAAAGTTAAGTGATAAAGTTTTCCAATGCCCTTCTTTTAGGTCTTCAATTTGCAAAAACAAAAATAAAATAAATTGATCAAACTTTCACGGATATTCAATTCAAATCCATTTTGAAAGAGAACTCCTTAAAGAATTAGTAAACCAATTGAATGTGCACGGAATGGATGCATCACAATGGCTCAAGCATTTTGGCTTATAAAGATTTACGTGTCAATCAACTCTTTCTTGCTTTGTATTTATGCAGAGGCCCGTTCCATTTAAAAATAATCAAGATAATGCAAAGCTTGATGACAAAACCAACGCAAACTACAACCATATCTACAAATAAATTTAAGAAAGTCTCACCTACAATTTCCTCGCTACAAACAAACAAGATATTCAGGAAGAAGTTAAAATTATTTCTTAGAAACATATCTACTCATAAAGATTTTCTTTAAACATATCTTCTAATAAAGATCCAGAATCAAAATTCCAGAGACGTGGTGGGGACCGCCTTTGCGCATCTCCAATGCACTCTCTAAAAATACCTCATAAACTTAAAGTTTACGCATAAGCCTAAGTGGTGTCCAATTCTCACTCCTACAGCTTATTGATTTTAGAGTAGATATGCACTCAATGTAATAGAAAGAGTATTCTCTATTTTGTGCACTTTTCATAATGTTAACCCTTATCTTGTCAAAAATCTATATTAAAGAAAAATTAATGGCTTTTAGTCCCAGTTGGAGTTATCTACAATACTACCTAAATTTAACTAATATGATAATAATCATACTTTGAAGCCATCATTGGAAGGTTGTATGAGGAGCCCATTGAAGATCACAATTGAACAAAGTATTTGCTAAATATCAAAATCATCACCTGGAAGTTATTTTAGGTGCCCATTGTGGATGCCCTTAGTCAATAGCTACATAAATCACATCCACAAAGCTTCCAATTGATAATCTTTTAGCTAGACATTTACTCATTATCAAACAAAACAAGCTATTTACAAAGGAGTTAAACTGCTTTTCTTCAAACATATCTTCCCATAAAAAATAGATAGTAGCCCAAGAAATAAGGGAGGAAACAAGCCAACCATATTTGATCAAGACATGGTTGTCCTTTAATAAATATGTGTTTTGAAATGTTAAAGAATAAAAGTTTGTACACTTATTGTTTTATCCTTTTGAAAAATAATGGGTATAGGGACGGAGGTAGTATGAGGCTGTGAGAGTAACAAATGAACATCTGCAATTTAAATTGCACTACAACACAATGCACAACATTACACTCCTCTATTACAAAGTTAACCAAAACTCGAAAATATAACATGATATTTGCATATAAGCCCGAATCTAAAACTATGTACAATGTCGGTGAATTAGTTTTAAGCTTGGAACTTCATATAAAATACGTTTTAAAAAAACTCCATGGTAGTGAGATATTTCATGTGAAAACCTTCGAAAGTGGTTGAGAGGAGATTAATTGTTGCATGCTTTAAGAACATGAAAGAATAATAACCTTAGTTAATCCCATAATGTTACCGAAAAAGGGCCAAACAAATGAGAAGACCAAATTGAATTCACTGCTTCTTTTACAAGCAAAATAGAACTCCATGACTATACTTAACCAATGTAATACACCAAGTAAAGATCCCCACAACTAAACGCAGGAATCCAAAATAAGTCCCACAAATATACAATTACATCAGACGTGTCCATGGAACACATCCCTAAGAAACTATAAGCCATAGCAAAAACCATATCACCTTCCTATGCAGCTAGAAAGCAGCATCTGCGTCCCAAAAGATAGTATGAAGGCGAACAAGGGAGATTAAGTATGACGAAAAACACACAACCTGGTAATACGCTAGGCCCACAAGTCACCCCAAATGTACCTCCAAAAGCTGCCTTCCAACCAAAACTAAAACTATCAGACTAAAACCACGAGTAAACTCTTTCCACTCTGTTGGCATCAAACACGATAACCCTAACATCACTTGGTTCAACAACACCAATATAAACAAAATCCATGACGTGCAAGTCTAAAGCCTTCACAAACACACGCAAATCGATCAAACGAAAGCATATTCTGAAAACAATTTCGTCAACATCTTCATTTGCCAAGAGCCCCTTGAAACGCACTGCGAATGCCAACGAAAAGTTAAAAAAAAAAAGGTAATTACAAAACAAAACCTGATAAAACTTAGTACCAGGACTTACTCAACTTTACATACCTCACTACGCCAAATTTCACTATTAGCGGCATTTGACAAATGCCGGAAAAGCCACAACAAATGCCGGAAAAGGGCAGTAACGGCATTTATTACGTATGTCGTCTATACACGAGTCGTTAATACTAACAAATGCCGGGAAAAGTCGTGACAAATGCCGGGAAAAAAAATGCCGGGAATGACCCATTTTCTTGTAGTGGGCATGGTTAATGGAGTGTTTTGCCTGCCAAACATAGCCAAACTCAAAGATATACTCATCACTGAACAGGGCAGAGGTAAACAAGAGGTGCTAACAACGACTATGACATCATGAAAACATCAATTTAGTAACAACCAAAAGATGCAGAGAAAAACAAATCAAAACTGTAACGCCCCAATTTTTAGGATATTCGGAAGCATTATTTAAATTATTTTTAAAAGATTTATTCAAAAGAGTTTCATTGATTAAGCAGTAAAAATAACATAAGTGTCTTAATTCGATAACAAACATAAATCATACTTTGTTGGAAAATTAAATTACATTGTTCCAACACAAAAATAAGGAGACTCGAGGCTTTTAGAGGTTTAGATGCTGATTCTGATTCAAGTTCTCCTCCTCCACTTGTTTAGTAGCAAACTCCTCTGTTTGATAGTACGGCTCCTCTTCTGTACTTTCAACACTTGGCGTAAAATGCCAGAACCACAACAACACCATGAGCGAATAATCACTCAATAGGTAAACCCTACCCGAACCCATAACTTACAAACAACATGATATATCATGCAATTAAAGTAAAAAGGAATTCAATTTAATTACTAGCCTTTAACTCAATGAATTCTAGAATCTCATTCTTTGAGAAACATTCTCTCATGTTAACCACTAAGACTACGGACAATCATGATTCACTCCCCTCTTGCTTGCCCTATCTGGGAGCCCATATGAATGGCCTAAGTTATCTACTTAGTCAGATTCATCAATCGCCTCACAAGGATGAATTCCCCAGGGTTTGTCGATACCTTTTGGGCCCACGAGGAATTATCCATAACCTCGGGAGTATATAGACCGTGACCTGATCTATAATACAGACCACCCTTTTATCACCTAAATTCATAAAGAGTAATCATGTATTGCCATAACTTAGCGGTTTCGAATCTCTGGCTGATCGCCAATTCTCGAAAATCAACCGGCTATCTACCATTCATAATCATCAACTCATCAACATCATCCGAAATCATCATTTTAATAATCCACTATCATCATTTCATTTATCCATTTACTTAAACGTCTAGATGATTTCTAAGTACGAGCACCAACCAAGTGAACTGCTTGACCGTTCGGGTGACTTAAAATAAAGACGCGTCCCAAGCGTAGGACTCTCGACCGATGTAGCATAATATCCGGAAGTACCGGAGTCGAATCCACAGAGACGGACGAACGTGTGCAGGACTCAAAGATGACGGGTTCACAGTTTATCTTGGCTCTTAGGTAGCCACCCCTTGTTTAATGATTAATTGACTAACTAAATTACCAGACTAAATTAACTAAAAACGAATTTAAAAAGGAGAGTACAGCCGTGGGAACCCAGCGTCCGCGACTAGCCTAACCAATGTTTACTCGGGCCACAATTACTCTTTTTACTGATTTTAGAATAAGGAAAAGATCCCTAGCAAATGCGCACCACCTGTCACCAGATTCCGTGTGCATTCGAATTCCGGCGATGCCTGGGTTTTGTTTGTTAGATGAGTTTCCGTTTCCTAAAACTGCCCGAAAATCAAGTTAATTCGGCCCCGAGGTGAAACATCGATTAGTCTAGTGTGCAGCGCCTTCGCTCGCAGCCGCACTCGAAGCGACTACTCACTCATGATTATGCTAATTGCAGAAAACAATTAACCTAGATCTAAACATGCTTGGAGATTAAAATATGAAAACAATAGAAAACAATACCGTAAATTGCAAGGGAAAAGTTGAACTTGACTGTTAATACGCAAACGCTGAATGAAGAACTCTGAATCCGTAGCCGAAAACTTGAAAACACAAAACCCAAGTAAAAGTCGTGGATCTAATACGTGGATCCCTAATCTGAGTCTTAACAAGAGTATTTATACTAAACTTAGCAATCCTAATTAAAAACGAACAACAAGTCTGAAAATATTCCACGCGAAGACCAAAACGGTGCCGCTTCTTGGCCGATAAGGACCTCGGTAGCGCTACCCCAAAACCTAGGTAGCGCTACCGCTTGCTTAAGTTCTGCTGCTCCATACAACTGGACGTTTGACCGTTGACCATTCCCCTATCGGTAGCGCTACACCACTTTTGGTGTAGCGCTCCAAAACCTTCTGTTCGTCTTCTGCACCCTTTTGCGCCAATCTTGAGCGCTCCAAAGAATTAGTGTAGCGCTCCCGAAGGTCCAAATTGCTTTCCTCGAGAATCCACCCTGACACTTGGTCTCCACGGCCTCTCATGCTTTCTAGCTCCATCTCGGCCTTCAAGTCTCTGCAATCCAATCTTGGCGCTAAAACAGCCTTATTTTCCTGAAAATTAACAAAAACACGAAAACATACCAAAGCAACGCATCAAGTGGAAAATAGGGAATAAATTAGATAACAACATGTTAAAACTACCCTATTGAGGCACTTATATCTACGATATTGCGTGCCAATCACACCCCCCAACTTGAAGGTTGCTAGTCCCTAGCAACAAAAAGAATAAAAGAAATAAATAAAAGGATAGATCTTTTAAACCCCCGGGCGGCCCCGGTAGGACGAGTGAAGTCTCGTGAGGGTTTTCAGCAGTGATCACCCACAAAACACAAAAGACTCGGACACTTCGAATGCGACTCAACCCAATCGATAACCTCTAAAAGCACTACAATAACTGTCAAGCATGTCAAAGGCAAGATATTTCATTCATGAATAAAGTTAAACAAATGAACTCCGTACCAAACTTAGCACAAAAATTAATCCTCTCACCTACGATCGGATAGCGAATTTTCAAATGGCATGCGTGAATGAAAAGCCACGTAAAGAAATTTACCAATCTCGAGAACAGTTCACACACTGTTGATAGCCCAGTGTTTCTTTAAGCACACTCCTTCCTTTTCTTTCTTTGCTTTTTTTTTCCTCATAGTCGTGCAATGCCGGATCTCTCGGGCTTTCTAGTTGACTCTTTAGCGAGCTTTGGGTCGGCTATCCCCAAGCCAAACGGCCTTAGAGCACCAGGTTTTAAGGGACCCCTACGGACTTAATTGCTCAAGTCAAAAAGGCTTTATTGAGATCCAAGCTAACCACATTTAGCGATACTTTCACAAGGTCTATCCATCTTTCGACGCGAACAACACGGTGGGAGCATACCCCGATTGTCCGGTTACTACTCAATGGACGCCCGGATAAGCATTAACAATATAACACACATAACTTTTTATTTTAGAAGGAGTTCCACAAAAATCCCATCAAACAAGTTAACACATACCAGATTACCAATGACACATGAACCAACCTCGAGACCGGCAAAATCAGCAAGTGGGACAGTGTGTGTGTGAGCATGCTTTCAAGTGACCAAACGCTATCCAACTATAGATGATACGGCTAACCAAGTACTTCTTCAAAATCATGTTCACGAGCTTAAATCTATCCATGAAATCATATCGAGACTCCGACTCGCACAACAACCACTATAGTGCTAATTAACAGTCATCAACCAAGAATAGTTACACCCAAGCATCCAAATTCCTTTTTTTTTTTTTTGAAAAACAAAAACATGTACGAAGTACACCCTCCCCCCAACTTGAAATGTGCTCTGTCCCCAGAGCATAGAGACAAAGAAAGAGAAAAACAAAGAGAAGGAAAGAGTGAACCTGAGGTGGCAGCCAACCACCATGACCTCGGCCGATGTGCGAGGAATTTGCTGCCTTTGCATTTCTCGTCATTGCAGCTGCTCCAGGGCTTGCTCCTTCGGCGCCCAATAGTGGGACCACAGCTAGTCACACAAGGCCGCGCCGGGGGCGTCGGACTTACAACCGCCACACATAATGGCACTCATGACTAAGAGCTCCTGAATGCCTCCATCACCCCATCGGTGAGGCCTAAACTACCAAGGCTGGTGTGGTAGCGCGCGTACCCTGCCAAAAGACTGAAACCACAACTACCGAAAATATGCAAATGACATTAGACCTGCCCGCTCGTAGTAGCCGGGGCACAAGGAAACTAACATGAAAAAGAAATAAAGAGAGAGAGAGAGAGAGAGAGAGAGAGAGAGAGAGAGAGAGAGAGAGAGAGAGAGAGAGAGAGAGAGAGAGAGAGAGAGAGAGAGAGAGAGAGATCCTTGAAACGTGGAATTCGAAAATCAATCAAATCCACAAAGATGAATCCCATGAATGCACCACCCCACGCTAAGCTTTGCACTAAAAATTGAACTCGGCCAGACCACAAGAAAAGATACTTCGAGTAAAGCAATTGCCGAATTGTTTTAAGAAATTTCAGCGCCTCTAAGTGCTCATGTGAAACCAAATTAATTTTCGAGCAGTGGACATAATTTGCGACAGAAGGAAGATAAACAAAATCGTAATCATCAATACCAAGAAAATCAATATGTTCCACTACCGTCGACTTCGACTCTTCTACCAAAACCTCCTCCACCAAGTTTGGTTTCTCAACTAATTCCTCCTCAACAAAGTCTTGGTCCCCAAAAATAAGAGACTCACTCTCAAACCCATACTTCCTATCTTGCTCGTCCATCAAGGACTGCAAATAATCAATTTCAGCGTCCCACTCCTCAGCAGTGGGAGATTTTTCGATCGGACTATCACACGGAGGGCAGTGAGCTCCTCGTGCTCTAGACTCATAGGAGCGCAAAAGGAAAACATAGGCAGCGCGGATCAACAGTGGGAGATACATCAGAGGGGGTTCGACCTTTACATTAGACTCAAGGGGGGAACATTGGGCAATTAGCTCCACGTTCGCTCCCAACTCAGAAGGTTCCACCAAACCCTCATCAACCCCACCCTTAATGACAAGTGGGTCAACTGCCTCTGCTCTCTCTTCCCTAGCAGTAAGCTCCTCATCCCCTCCGAATTCAGAGGACTGTGGTAAGACCAAGTCAACCTCCTTAACATCGTTAACCAGACCTACTTCATCGTCCCTAGGAGTAAACTCTTCACTCCCTCCAAACTCGGAGGAGCTTTCAGACCACGAGTCAAAATCCTCCATACGATCATCAACCCGTTCCTCGATGAAAAGTGGGTCGACTTCCTCTCTTCTATTGACTTGAGGCGGAGAAGGACATGTCTCCCACTCCTGTTGGATTTGTCCCACTGCCTCTGTGAGTTGAGTCAACTGGGACCTAAGGTTCCCAATTGCTTGGGTGGTTTCCGCGGTGAAGGTCATCTGTGATCGCACAAAAGTCTGTACCCTCTCCTCAAGTTTCTCATTATAAGGGGAATAAGTCAGCTCTGGGGGTGGGCCAGTAGAATAAGGATCAAACCCTTGCGGGTCTTGGAAAAGGGAGCCAAATTGGGTCATGTGGTCCTGGGCAGGTTCGAACGACTGTATTTCTTGCAGAGGCAAAGGCAGTGCCTGTGGTGGCACTGGGGGTTCGGAATACCACCATGAAAAAGATGGTTGGTGGGACCACCCTAGATTGTTCGTATTTGGATATGGATCCCACCGCTGATTAATAAAACTCCCCCTAGCCTGATTATTCTGATAAGCTTCCTTGAGTGCATAAAAAGCGGAACAGGTATAAACAGGATGCCCCCAACACTCACACATCTCACAGAATTCTTCCATTCTCACCTTGTTCACCCAGTTGTTTCCTTATTACTTTTTTTTTTTTTTTTTTTGACTCGACTCAAGATACAAAATACTTACCACTCGACTGACTCTAGATGACTCAACCTAGAAACAAAAAGATGCTAAAAAAAACAAAAGACACTGTTTTTTTATTTTTATTTTTTTATTGACTCAGATAAAAACACAAGGATACTAACCCGACCCGACTTCTTTGAACACACGTTGCCGTCCCCGGCAACGGCGCAAAAAATGCTTTGGCGGGATGGACTAAAAGCTAAAAAACACTAAGACCCAACTTCTTTGAACATACGATGCCGTCCCCGGCAACGGCGCCAAAAATGCTTGACCGTTCGGGTGACTTAAAATAAAGACGCGTCCCAAGCGTAGGACTCTCGACCGATGTAGCATAATATCCGGAAGTACCGGAGTCGAATCCACAGAGACGGACGAACGTGTGCAGGACTCAAAGATGACGGGTTCACAGTTTATCTTGGCTCTTAGGTAGCCACCCCTTGTTTAATGATTAATTGACTAACTAAATTACCAGACTAAATTAACTAAAAACGAATTTAAAAAGGAGAGTACAGCCGTGGGAACCCAGCGTCCGCGACTAGCCTAACCAATGTTTACTCGGGCCACAATTACTCTTTTTACTGATTTTAGAATAAGGAAAAGATCCCTAGCAAATGCGCACCACCTGTCACCAGATTCCGTGTGCATTCGAATTCCGGCGATGCCTGGGTTTTGTTTGTTAGATGAGTTTCCGTTTCCTAAAACTGCCCGAAAATCAAGTTAATTCGGCCCCGAGGTGAAACATCGATTAGTCTAGTGTGCAGCGCCTTCGCTCGCAGCCGCACTCGAAGCGACTACTCACTCATGATTATGCTAATTGCAGAAAACAATTAACCTAGATCTAAACATGCTTGGAGATTAAAATATGAAAACAATAGAAAACAATACCGTAAATTGCAAGGGAAAAGTTGAACTTGACTGTTAATACGCAAACGCTGAATGAAGAACTCTGAATCCGTAGCCGAAAACTTGAAAACACAAAACCCAAGTAAAAGTCGTGGATCTAATACGTGGATCCCTAATCTGAGTCTTAACAAGAGTATTTATACTAAACTTAGCAATCCTAATTAAAAACGAACAACAAGTCTGAAAATATTCCACGCGAAGACCAAAACGGTGCCGCTTCTTGGCCGATAAGGACCTCGGTAGCGCTACCCCAAAACCTAGGTAGCGCTACCGCTTGCTTAAGTTCTGCTGCTCCATACAACTGGACGTTTGACCGTTGACCATTCCCCTATCGGTAGCGCTACACCACTTTTGGTGTAGCGCTCCAAAACCTTCTGTTCGTCTTATGCACCCTTTTGCGCCAATCTTGAGCGCTCCAAAGAATTAGTGTAGCGCTCCCGAAGGTCCAAATTGCTTTCCTCGAGAATCCACCCTGACACTTGGTCTCCACGGCCTCTCATGCTTTCTAGCTCCATCTCGGCCTTCAAGTCTCTGCAATCCAATCTTGGCGCTAAAACAGCCTTATTTTCCTGAAAATTAACAAAAACACGAAAACATACCAAAGCAACGCATCAAGTGGAAAATAGGGAATAAATTAGATAACAACATGTTAAAACTACCCTATTGAGGCACTTATATCTACGATATTGCGTGCCAATCATGAACCTAGTTGTCCATTCTAACAGTATATCATTTAACATGCGTTGCAATAAATAATTAAAAGAAATGAACAAACATGACAATTAAAAATAATGAAATAACATTTATGATATATTTAGATTCAATCTATGTATTCATGTATAACTTGCACTTTTTATTCTTATAAGAAAACAGTAACATGATAAAGAAATCTAACCCCTATGAGTAGTGCATTTTGTCTATTACTATTATTTCTGGAAAACAATATAGTGATCTGCTTCCTTTTTGTTTCTTTTTCTTCGAACACTACTCTGAAAGCTTATATAGTACTCGGTTCTACTCCGTTTTATTCCGATAACATATACATGTAAATTCAAATTATAGATCACTCATAGGTAATTCTATAAATACAAAAAATTACAATAGAATGTTTTGTTTCCTTTTTATTTCCTCAGGTGTCTTCGATCATTCATATGCCGATACACGTATAACTGTATTCAAACGTCACATTAGCAAATTCACATCACTCCGCTTTCATTCCATTAAACTCTACCTCCCTAAATATATTTATTTGTTTTGTTTCCTTTTTATTACCTCAGGTGTCTTCGATCATTCGTATGCTGATACACGTATAACTGTATAAAAAACATTCTACAGTATTTTTTTGACAACTAGAACATTCAAACGTCACATTAGCAAATTCACATCACTCCGCTTTCACTCCATTAAATTCTACCTCCCTAAATATATTTATTTATAGGATTATTTATACCAATTCTAGCGGTTAACGGAGTGAAAGCAAAGTTGGGTTGTCGGGTCAATCGTGCGGCAATGGAGCTCCATCGTGTGTAGGTTCAGGAATGTTTTTTAGAGTGACCAAAGCTATTCCGGAGGCTAGTTTTTGGGTTGTAATGGAGCTGGAAATGCAATAGCTTTCAGAACTGTTTCAGGGCAGAAATGGGGTTAAGTTACAACCAATTTGGGTGGATTAAAGGAGTTGAAATGCGACAGGTTTGGCACTGGTATGGAATTAATTTTCTTGGTTGTTTCCAGAGTTGAAAATGAGTTGGAAATGGTGGTGAGTTGAGATGCTGAAAAGGGAAGAGAAAAGAGGAGGGTGGCAGTGGATTTCATCATGGAGATAAAAGAGTGAAGAAGAAACAAGAAAATGGATGTTAGATTCTCAGCCCATTTCTCTCGCTCTCTCTCTACCTTATGTCTCTCTCCCTCTATCTTTTTCTCTTCTCCGCTGGAATGGAAAATGGGATAAATAGGTTTTGTTTTGGATCAATTGGCCAGTTTGGTTGGCATGAGATATGGTGGTGAGGTTGGCCACATAGGAGGGGACAATGTGCAAGAAGGAGAGGGTTTTGAGGGAAAGTAGAATATGCTAGTACACTCAGGATAAAATCTTGTTCCCTCTAGACTTTGACTAGATTAAATATTAGGTAAAAGCAAATATATAACAAAAGTAGATAATATTAACAAATAGAAGTACACATGTGTAAATATAAACATACAATTATTATTTACATTAGCCCTACTCATGCACACACATGTACGCGTATAAACTTTTACGAGATATCTAAATTTAAAAATGTACCATTACAAAAATGTACTTTTTCGAATAAAGTGTTTTTCCAAAAATTCGGACCGTTACAAAAACAATGAAAGGTAGAATAACAGCCTAACAAAAATAAAAAGAGAACCTCAAAATACGAACCAGACGGAGGATGTGAATTGAAAAGGTGATGATGAACTACATTCCAGTGATAACTAACTTATTCTAAACTCTCATTCAGAATAATCACATCGAAAATTCATTTATGCTCGCTACCCAAAATCAACTTGAATCCAGGCCTTAAGTGATACTCAAGCCAAAAAGTATCCCACCCAGCGTTAAACCGATTGTCCACAATCTGAACAGGCTAAACTCGAGCTCCACTCTTGAAGAGGACCCAAACATTACAATTGTAGACTTTGGAAATATCTTCGCGGCTAGCAGGCATTAACTAGAGACACAAGATAAAGCAGTGAAGAGCATAATTCAAACACAAATACGTAGCGAAAATGAGAAATATACAGAACTGTGCATTGACTACAATAAGAGGAATTAACAACCCGATCATCAGCACTAGTATTAGTGATCGCTTTCACTAACCAAAAGATATCGTCATCTACAACCAAAGCAATAATGACTCTACATTAAAAAGAAAATGCACAAAAGAACCGCAAAAGAAAGAACTAACTTTCAAAGAGCAAACAAAATATCGAAACACATCTACAAAAATTGAATTTCAAAGATTAGAGGAAGGAATGAAAAGAAGATCATCTTCGAAATCCAAACATCCATTTCCCTCTTATAAAGCCAATTTTGATCACCACCGATAGATAGAATAGGACCGAACTTGGCGATGAAACATAGGGATGCATAATAAACCAAAGGGTCACTTCCCCTACTCTCAAAGAACGCAACCTTTTCGAAGCGCCCACAAGTAGTAATAAGAGAATAAATACCACCATTACGTTCTGGATTATAATCATGCCGGTGGTACTCACAACAAACAAAAGGAGTAGGAAAATTCATCACACTCGTTAAACCAAAAAATGAAAGGAAAGAGATACATGTCAATAAGATCAAAAAACAAAACCAAACCACACATGAAACCATCACAATTCTCCGCCCAATTACCAGAAGTCTCTGATGGAGAGCCTTCGCTTCGGTCTCGATTGGGATGGTCAATTTTGGACTTTGTCTGAAAAGAATAATAAGGAGATGGCACCTGCGTATTTGTATTTGGTCGACAACTTCGGTTTGTTTCAAAAGTCTGCTTTTGGGGTATTGAAATAGAGGTTTTGTTTGGTCGACAGATTAAATTACACAAAAATAAAAACCCAGGAATAACTTAAAATTTGAAAGTCCCCTCCTAACTACTTCTTGGGCTTCCACTTTACAACCCATGGGCCAAATTACCAAGACTAGGCCATTTTAAAAGGAAAGGAACCAAACTAGACCCAAGTACAACAAACAAATTATGGATGAGCCAAGCCTAGTTTCATGCAGGCCAAACAATATAAAAGGGCCGCTGAATCACCAACATATCAGAAATACCCACAAAAGACGTCAACTAGGTCGAACACTCGCGCACATACAATGAGCATGACACTCTGTGCGTGCACGGAATTTTTTGACTAGTACTAGTAAGGATAAAAGGCTAACAACAATCGTTTAATTGGGCCTGGACTTCCCAAAACAGGCCGCTGTATGGTGGGCTACTCTGTAGGTACAAGAGCCCACTGGTTTTCTCTCAAACACATATCACGTTGACCCGTGGTCAACGACAACGCTACCTCTGTATCCTTAAACGACGACGACGACGGCTTCTCAGCCGTGTGATTCGCCAAAGGAAGACGAAGATGGAATACAA
The DNA here is from genome assembly GCA_963854785.1 of Vaccinium vitis-idaea. Taxonomy (NCBI): domain Eukaryota; kingdom Viridiplantae; phylum Streptophyta; class Magnoliopsida; order Ericales; family Ericaceae; genus Vaccinium; species Vaccinium vitis-idaea. The sequence continues at coordinate 29,520,363 of OY978222.1, forward strand.
GCACAAGCTCGTCCTCGCTCCTATGGTTCGCGTTGTGAGTCTCTCTCTCTCTCTAGGGTTTTGCAGTTAGAAACCTATCGGCACAAGACATGCAATTCGGGGTTCAGAGTCTGAGATAATAGGGCTGCAAACGAACCGAGTCGAGTTTTGAAGCGTTTGACCTCGGCTTGTTCAAAACTAGTCGCAGCTCGAGCTGGGCTCATTTATTATTGAGTTGTTTGAGATGGGTTCGTTTACTTAAAGAGCCAAATGGACAGAGTCTCTACAAACGAGCCAAGTTTTTATAAATGAACTCGAGCTCGGTTCGTCTACCTTGGGAGCTTAAAAGTGGAGCTCGATTCATTTACGAAAGAACTAAGCAGAGCCTTGAGCTCCTCCCGAACAACTCGGTGAATCGTTTGCGGCCCTATTCGCAAAGATCGAATTATCTATCAATGTGGGTTTATAATTTGATGTTTTATAATTTCTATAGGGTACATTGCCACTTAGGCTACTGGCTGCGGATTACGGTGCTGATATAACATATGGGGAGGAGATAATTGATCATAAACTCATCAAATGTGAGCGCCGCATCAACGGTACCATTATTTCACCCCCTTGTTTCCATCAGTTTAATTTTGTAGCTATGTCGTTTTCACCTTTTGATTCAAGTAATGTCTAGGGTGTGGGAGGAAGGTAGTTCCAATGATAAATGCTAGAAAGAGAAAAGGAGCAGGAGATTGGAATGCATATGGGGAGTGTTCAACATAAATCTTAGAGGGTGTTGAAAGGGAAACCATCTAGTAACATTTTTATCAAGTCCAGGGTATCCATGTGACCACCGTTTCAATAATGTAGCGCTGCCTCTGAATTACTTGAGTTGTTGTTATGTTGGTTTGATACAAAATACATTGTTGGCTACATACTTGTAGGGCTGCAAACTATCCGAGAGCTGTTGGCTAGCAGCTTGAGGCTCAGCTCGTAGAGCTCGAGCTCAACTTTTATGCTCGTTTATTAAACGAGTTGAGCACAAGTTTGTTGTGACCCAGCTTTATTATAAAAGCTCGGCTCATTTGTAGAGGCTTGTGTAGTAAATGAACGGAGCTTGAACAGCTCGATAATACATGAGCCGAGCTCAAGCTCGATTGTTTCGGTTCGAATTGAGCTCGTGCCATATTAGTTTTGAACGAACCAGTCACGAACACGTCAAATCTCAGCCTGGCCTGGCTCATTTGCAGCCCTACATACTTGTTTGTGGCCACTTTAAGGGGTTATTGTTTACTAGTTTGTGGAGTATTGAGAAACAGCCTGCTGAGGCATATACATAAGTATAACCTAAATTTTGGTTAAATTAACCTATGTGGGATCATTGAGTTATGTGGATGGTTGCAAGTTATTTAACCTAAATTTGTTATTTATAATATCTAACGAGAAACTTATGAGCAGTAAGCAAATGCATTTCGTGTGACCCATGATTAGTAACTGGAGTTGTAGATGTGTGTACCATTTCCGCACTGAAGTGTGGGAATTAGTATTTTTTTTTTTTTTGTACGAAATTTTCTTGAGATTACTTAAATGGAATGCTAAGCATTTCTTTGTCTAGGTGACTTTAGCACAAACCTTTATCTGACATTCCCATGGTCTTTTCTTTTTGGATCGGGACTGTTACTGCTGTATATTGCTTTGTTGTATGAATGAGGTTGGTTCCAGTTCTGCAGTTTGGGCTTGACCAACTAGGATGAATTTGTTAGAGACTAGCAAGGATTATACATTACTGAGTAAATAGAAGGTTTATGTGAGTGCAAATTCTGAGAGGAAAAAAAGGGTGCCATCACGAAGAATGTCTCCACAGTTCAAGGCCTTAACTCAAAAGGTTTTGGAACCAATCTAAAGATTTTGGAACCAATCTAAAGAATAGGTCCTTACTAGGGGTTAAGCTGATATTGATTAAAAACTGGCCTCTTGACGTCATTCCAAGTCACTGTAGGATGGAGAGTTTTAACTTTTAAATAAGGGCACACAGTTAGCACGTCCTACTTGTGACATGTAGAAAACTCTCCCTTAAAGCTCAACTTGTTAACCCCAAATGTCGATGAGGATATCAAGTATATTTTGATGTGATTTTATTTACTTTATTTACATAACCTCCTCAGTTCAGGATATTGTGTGTGTTAATAAACCTGACAACCTTGATTTGAGATATTGAGAATTAAGTTAAAATTACCTGTTACAAATGAGCAGCCCAAACCCTACCAATTTATGAAGGGGAATGATATAAACTGTTGGATTTGTGAAGTCTGATTTGGTCTGATTAGAACTTCGCTGACTATTCGGGGTTCTACCTGACCGGTCTGGTCGCATGGGTCCATGTGCCCGAAACCTAAGAAAACAGGATAGGTATTAATTGATGATGTAAACCCTTTGTTATAAATATTTACTATATTCGTTCAAAAAAAATGTACTACATTCTTCATTCGTCATCTAGATAATATAATAGAAACTGGTGTCAACCGTAGATGTACTCAACTACACAGTTGGGGAACCACATAAAATCTCTATGTCATGCATTCTTTGTTTCTTGCTCAATGTTCTTCTTGCTTTGAGTGTTTTTGGGTTTGACTTATTTCTCAACAAGTCAACATAAACTTGTAAATTTTAACGTATCTGGCTCATTTCTTCAATTGTTCTTCTCACATGGTGGGATTTATGCATGTCTGGCTCTTTTTGGATATGGGCATGCATCAGTGAGTCGCCCAGTGACAATCAGGCGTGTGGCTGTCCATGTCCTTTATTAGACACAAGAGGGGCCAAACTACTACTTTGAGCATTTCTTCTTTTGATCTGAGTCTCAAATTTGATTGCAGGGTAGATGTGAAGCCCTAATTTTTTTGAAAAAGAGCTTGTTGAAAATTCTGGAAAAAAAAAGAAAGAAAGAAAGAAAAGATTTGTGCTGAAAATACTTGGATGAGTGCAACTCATCTTGAATTGTTTTAGTTTTCATTCACCCATTATTCTCTCCCTCCATCATGATTTATATGCTGCTTACCCTCGTACCCGGGTCTATTTAGTTCTCTAAGCTTTTTAAACTGGGGTTGGTGTAGTGTCATTTCCCCTTGTTTAAAACTGGGCTGGGTTGTTTCATAAGGTATGTCAAAATTTCCCGACATTATGAAGTCAAAGGCAGGACACCACTATCTAGGTCATGAATTCTATATGAGATTAGTTGTAAAGTTTATGCAGAAATCCATATAAGTGGTTGTTTATAATTGCATCATTAACCTGACTCATCAACTTAATAAAATGAAAATTTGGTCAAAACTTTTCTTTGTTTCTTGAATCAATTGTTGATGTTGTCTATTGAATTTGTGCATTTGTGTACTCATTATTTTGCGCTGTAATGTCCTGCTCTTCTGTTTAGAATCCAAACTCATCTGATTTGTTACTTATCAGAGGTGATTGGGACTACTGATATTGTGGAGAAGGGAACTGAGAATGTTGTTTTCAGGACCTGCCACGAGGAAAGTGCTCGGGTAGTATTTCAAATGGGAACTTCTGATGCTGTGAGGGCTCTGGCTGCTGCCCAGATTGTGTATGTTGCTTGTTCACTCTTCTTTTTCTGATTTTCCGGAGTGAACTCTCTAGCTGTTGAACTCGGTAGTTCTACATTTTCTGTGTCCTAAGTAGAACTTGTTGATTTGCCTTTGAAAGCTTGTTGCTTTTAGCTGTGTTTTCTTTTTGTATGTTTGAAGGTATCATGGTACATGATTCTTCAGGTGCAAAGATGTTGCAGCTGTAGATGTCAATATGGGTTGTCCAAAGTCATTTTCTATAAGTGGAGGGATGGGTGCTGCGTTACTGAATAAACCAGAGCTCATCCATGATGTATGCGATACCTGTTAATCCTCAAGTTTTGTGTTCTAACTATTTATTTAATTTCTAAAGTTTTTCGTTTCTGGTCCATGTCAAGCTAAATGTCTAAACTCTCCAATCCAGATTTTGACAACATTAAAGAGAAATTTGAACATGCCAGTGACATGTAAGATTCGACTTCTAAATGCATCCCAGGATACTGTGGAATTGGCACGGAGAATCGAGAAAGCTGGTGTTTCTGCTCTTGCTGTCCATGGAAGGTAATGTCTAATTTAAAGATCTACAGTACAGGATATTTCTGAGGTCAAGCTGTCCTTGTGTTTTTAGGATACAGCATTTTGGGTGGCTCATTTGGAAGCTTCGTGTTGCATTATTAGCTTGATTTGCATTAGGAGTTGTATTTTCTTTCATTTCAATAAGTGTTGTTCAGGTTAGGTAGCTTGCCAAAGATATCATTTTTCTGCAACTCTCAAAGTAAGATTCATATTTCCTGTTTTGCTTTTGACAATTCTCCATTTTAGTTTTCAATTGAATGCATGTGGAAGTTGGGAAAAAAATGTTATCCAATTGCTATTCACTGATTTGCCTGAATTTTTTAGTCTCTTATTTTGGAGATGAATGCAAACACAATAATATTCTTTTATGTTTAGCGGTTTCCTGCAACAAAGTGATGTTCTCACTTCTCAAGTATAGGTTTGGAAGGGCGCAAAAATAAGAAATAAAATAATTTGAGAGAAACTTGACATGGCCATAGAAAGTAATCTGGTTGTCGTGGCTGCATGTTATTTTGACTGGACTTGTCTATGCAGCTTCTGCTGACATTACTATCTGTTAAAGAATTTGGTTTTTGTTATCTTAAAATGACAAAGCTTGCTTGAAGATCTTTTTTATTTCTCTGTCTGGCAATTGATTTACGATGATGTTAGCCACATTTTCCATAGACTGTTTTGTCAGAAATGATTTTATCCTATCCCATCATTCTTTCGCTGTTGGACTGTAATGTACTTTGGGTGTAAAGCTGTTCTCATAACTGTGTAACTAATGGCTGTGTGTGTCATGTTGAGTGATTTCAGAAGAGTTGCAGATAGGCCCAGAGATCCTGCTAAATGGAGTGAGATTGCTGATGTTGTAGCAGCCCTCTCTATTCCTGTCATAGCAAATGGTGATGTCTTTGAATATGAAGATATTCAACGCATTAAGGTGGCAACAGGTAGATAAAGGACCTCCAATAAATATTTAACATGGTGTTTTCTTCAGTTTGAAGGTACTTAAATGATTGATATGACTCGTTACAAGCTGCAGTTGCTAATCCTCTGAATATTTTCCTAATCCATTGAAACATTTTTCAGGAAATATCGGCATCATAATTTCAGCGTTCAGATAGATTTATCTTCTAGTACTGTTGCTACAATCCGTTACCAAGTACTTTGAATGCATAATAGCTATGGCTCTGTTCGTTTCCCAGTTTAGTTTTAGTTTTAGTTTTAGTTTTGATGACATCATCATTTCCCTCATTTCTCTCTCTATCTCTTTCCACTCATTACACCTTATGACATCATCAAAACTAAACTAAACTATCTAATCAAACACAGCCTAAGTAATTATCCTTTTATATTGTTGATCGCTGATAGAAGTTTTTTAAAAAGCTCGAGAAATTAACCGTGCATACTCTCTGGAGTCTGGATACAACTTACTGGGTGGTGCTGGGATTAGGGTGGCAATTGTGTTCAATATCTGAGCATCTATGTGATGTGAGGAGAACGTGTTTATGTTTTCAGCAGTTGCTTTTGGTAAGATACCGTAAATGCTTTGTTGTTGTCCCCTGGTTTTGTTTTTATCATCTTTCCGTAATCAATATCTACCTTGACTAAGGCAGATCCCTTTACCAATTGATTGAGTACTTGAGTCAGCCGGAGCATTTGATGAAATTAGATGTCAAATTTTAACCCTCCCCTAATCTTTTTTCCGCACTTTTTTTTATTCCATTCACAATTTAAGTGATCATCTGTTCTTTACAAGGTGCCACATCTGTGATGGTTGCTAGAGGTGCTCTTTGGAATGCTTCTATTTTCTCTCCTAAAGGCAAAGTACCGTGGGAGGAGGTGAAAAGAGAGTATGTTAGGAAGGTATTTGGCTTTTGTCTCCCTTTGCTTTTCTGTACACATCTTACATGTAAACCCCACCGTGAATGGCAAATGTTAATTCCTCTTTTAATTGATCGCGAAACCTCTTGTTGAGTTCATTTTCTGAGTTACCGAACAGTTAGTTTCTTTTTATTTGGAGTTTTGTGTAACAGAACTTTTTCTGCTCTTTGATCTCAGAGCATCTTGTGGGATAATGATGTTAAGAGCACAAAGCACACTTTGAAGGAAATGATAATGCATTTTTCTTGCCTTGAACTGCCAGAGGGGAAGGCTGTTACTAAATCAGAAACCTTAGCAGATCTAGCGTAAGTGCATTGTTTCTGTATTTGCGGCGATTTTATTTCCTCTGCCAATCGTTTTGTAATGTCATGACTGCATAGATCCAATAACAATCCCACTCTTAGGTCTATGACCCACACTAGAATGGTTGAGGAGCCTATTAACATTTTATTTCTGGATCACCAGTTTCTGTGTGGAGTGGATTCCACCAGTTGTTGACTGCATGTTTTGTAGCTAATCTAGGTTTCAGGACTCAAATCCTAAAAATTTAACCTTCTCATTTCTTTATGTAAGAAAATAAGGATTTGTTATATGCGATATGCTGCCAAAAATTTGCTAAGTTGTGACACATGCCTTTGCCATGGATTTTTATCCATAGCAAATCCTCACTGTACTTTTTGACTGTCAAAGTCATACAGAATTAAATATTACTTTGCAATCTTACTGGGTATTATCAACCTGTTGATAAGATTTCCTGTTTTCATTTGTTGTTATTGTATCATGGTAATCGAATGGCCCATGGGCATTTGTTTTGTAGTTTTTTTCTTTTCTTTTTGGTTATTCAAAATTTTCAAACCGTCATTTTCTTTCCCTCGTTTAGCATCATAACTGCTAGTTTGGAATATGTGGGTAATCTACTTGTAGACATTATTGTAGGTATGGTATGATAGTGTAGTTATTTCTGCTTAAAATTTTTTGCCGTGAGTAATTGCATCTAACACCTCCGTTCACTGGTATAAAGACGCCAGTCTTAGTATTTTAGCTGTCCCAGATCCACAACCCTTAAAGTGCACTTGTATAACCAAATGCCTTGATTTATTTTGTTACTCTCAGCTTTGTTGCTTTATACCATACCATGTTATCGTCTCTCTCTCTCTGAGTGTGCGCGCGCGCGCGCTTTGTGCTGCTAATCTGAAGCTTGCACTTTTTACTTGAACTTCAGACAACTTTATGGGGAGGACAACTATTATGAATTAGTCAATGCCAACCGGTTCTCCAATGGAAGACGATGACTATCTTCTCAGCTGAGAGGAACCTGTCCATCATCTATAGTGAATACGGCAAAGTGGTGAATATAGCAAAGTGAGTTGATATCAGTGGCTACTAATTGCAGTTTCAGCAATGTATATGAAACAAAGCTTTTTAGATGTATTTCGCCCAAATATAATTCTACCATGCTCTAAACCAAAAAATAGTTTTTAATAATATCAGGATTTATATGCGACATTCTAATCACAACTCATTGAAATTGTATACCTTGTTCCTACTATGATGAGTTTCAAAGTTCCCTGCCTTAAATATTCGTTCAGTACCATTCTTATGTTTCTTTTTCTCTTGCAGTTGCTTGCTACGTTGTTAACAATTATGTGAAGGCAAGCGATTTTTTACATCATCAGAACTTGGAACTGATGTGAAAGCTTAACTAGGGAGAGCAAAAGGATTTTTACCCGAGAATTGCTTCAGATTGTTTAGTTTAGCGCGTCAAAGTTAGGGTTGTCTGTAATGTGGTACTATGTAATTGTTTGGTGTATTGTTTTTGCTTTTGAGCTTGTGCTCCAAGCCCCCAATACTGCTTAACAAACTGATCAATCTATAAGGTTTCTGGGTATAATTTTTCTACCGCTTGACATCGTTATAAAAGAAGATGTGCTACTTTCTTTGTGATTTTGCTCTTACTGATTTCCTACTGCTGCTAATAAGATGAAGGCAGTTTGAGAGGATGTATAATCAAAATGGAGCTTCTCAGGAATTAAAATTGTTAAGATTTTTTTTTCATGAGAATTTTGACCCAAAAGCGCAAACCAGACTATCAAATGTGGCTATGATTTGGAGGTCGTAGGAGGGAAACTGAATTGTAATTGTCAAGAGTGATGTTTTTAACCCTCGATTTCTAACATTCATAAGAGGGAATAATCACAATTGTTAAAGAGTGATGTTTTTAAAGTACGATTTCTCGCATCTATCGCACTTTTTCAGCTAGGTCTATGAGTGATCAAGCCTATACATATTTGACATCAATCAATGATTGTTCCCAGTTGATTGTCTTATTTCACGTTTATCTTACTACTTCCTTGGTGGTGGTTTAACTTTGATTTTTCCTCATAAATTTATAAAAAATACTAGTGAAATATGAATCAAATTTTAATTTTTTTGCTAAATAAAAAGTTAATTAAAAATTATTTCTCGTACCAAACGAATAAAAGAGAGACACCAAATATTTATCAAATTAGAGACAAATCACTAAAGATGCAAATGAGATGGCTTCAGACACATACAAATTCAGGCTTTACAAAAATAATTCGATAAAAGAACATAATTGCAATTTAAGACCTTTCAAATACAAGAGTAACGTTGGTTTTGAACTTTTATTTATTCTTCTTTGTTACTCCGTAGCTTGTTTCGTTGTCAGTTTATCAAAATATTTGACATTTTAAATTTATCTCAACAAAAGAAAATAAAAACAAATACATTATTTTACTTATTTTTGTATTTTTTTAGAAATCTTCACAAAATGGGCAAATTTCACTGACCTCCCCTGAGGTTTTTAAAATATCACTGGCCCCTCTGTTTTTCTGAAAAAGTAAAAAGGAACCCCTGCCGTTAGTGGCCCACGGATGGTGTTTGAAATCGCAATAAAACTACCAAAATACCCGTATTAATACACTTTAATGTCACTAAATTAATACACTTAATGCCAAAAATTTCCCTCATCTAATACTCCTATAACCAAACTCAATTTTTCCAACCTATTACTAAAATTCCGAACACTTCTTTTACTACAAATTATGCCGCCTTTTTCTCTATATAACATACTACATATTTTTCCCTTCATTTCCTTCCCTATGCATATGTATTTGTTTCTTCCAATATCTATAGTATTTTTTTTACATATTCACTTTTTAATTTAAATTGTGTAACAAACTTATATTTTATTATTTTGATTTCACTGATGTTGTGAGTTACAATAAATTGGGAACCTGGACATCACCATGTAAAATAAAATATAGCTATACATATATAGCGAAATGAGCATATACACATATATTTAAACAATGAACTAAAATTGATTTGGTAAAGACAAAATTAAAATTTCTAGTCGAAAAAAACTAATACTCCACAAAAAAATTATACGAAACTAACAAGAGCAATATTTTTTAACAAAGACAAACAATAATTGCAAAAATATTATTAAGTCAAATCATGCATAAGTGAATATATGGGATAGTTATGGTGGAGTTTAAGAGACAAAAAAACCAAGGGTGGTATGAGACGGCAATCCCCGTGTAAAAGCGACGATAAGATTAAAAAAGAAAAGGTTAAAAGATTGAGCCCCTTCATGTCATTTTGCAAACAAAGTAAAAAAACAATATATGAGCACAAACTCTCTTTGTAGTATTTGTTTAAATACAAAATTGGGAAAATAAAAAGAAATTTCAAATTTAATATGAATTTGATTCACAGGAGTCTCTTTTTTTTTTTTTTTCATTGATGATTTTGTTTCAGATAAACAAATAAAAATAAAAACACTTTTTCAAAATTATAAAAATATTTGGCAATATAATATGAATACATGCCTAGCTGCTTTTAAGAAGATTCATTTCACAGAAGGAAAGAGATAATGTGTGATTTCAAGAACCAAGCCTGTGCAAATTTTTTACTTTGTAATAAGGGTATTTTGGTACTTTTCTTGCAATTTTTAACGCCATTCGTGGACCATTAACGGCAGGGGATCCTTTTTGCCCAAACAAAAAAGCAGGGGAGGCTAGTGATATTTCAAAAACCTCAGGGGAGGTATCAATTTGTGTTAGAAACCTTAGGAGAGGTCAATGAAATTTGCCCTCACAAAATTGTCCTCGTAAACAAGATGAATAATTTAGGCTGTGTTTGGAAGTTGTGGAAGAGAAGAGAAAATAAAAAGGAGAAATGGGAAAGAAAATGGGAAGGAAATCTTTTTTTTTTCTTTTGTTTGGTTTGTGAAAGATTAGAGGAAAATTTGCACTCATGGGAGAGAGAAGGAGAGAAAAAAAGTAGTTAATTTTCTCTTCATTTTCCTTTCTCTTCCCTTTCCTTTCTCCTATTTGGAAACCAAACAAATGAGAGGAAATTTTTTTAAGGGTGATTCTATTAACAGACCCTTATTTTCTCCATGTAACCCACAAAAAACTCCTCCATTTCCATTACTGTGTAAAGACCAAAATGCCCCTACATTACTCTTCATCAGCCAAACCCATCTTCTTCTTCACTACAGTCGAAATTTTTTTGAACCACAAGGAAACCAAATCCCGCCACTCCACCGCCACCCCTATTCCACCTGTTAACTTCCTCTTCTTCTCACTCTCAATGGAGAATGAAGGACTAGACAATCAATCAATGGTGGGTTCTTCTCCTTCCATAGATCCATTTGAAGGTTTATATTCAATTGAAGAAGAAACAATTGAAATGCAATCAAATTTGTTGGTAGACAATACAATGGTGGAGAGCCAAGTTGCTGTGATGGACATTGTTCCTTTCGTGGAGCCAAAATGTCGTGAAGAGGTACGCATTTCCATTCGAACTGCAAGAACAATTCTGGAAAACTGCGGTTTTTTTTTTCCGACATTCATACCCCGAAATATGTAAACTTTTTTAACATATCGATGTTGAAGCGTTTTACTTAACTCACGTTATGCAAGACAAAGTTCAGTAATAAATTGTCGACTTAATTCACTTTTTCCAACATCATAATATCGAAATCTACTCATTACATCAACATTTTCATTCCGAAAAAGATACAAGGAAAATTTCATATAATACAAGTTTCGACAAGACAATGTTGAAATTATTAACTTATTTCGACATTTTGATGCCGAAATTTATACTTGTAAATATTCGTAATCTGGTAGTACAATACCTTTCGACAAGACAATGTTGAAATTATTATCTTATTTAGACATTTGGATGTTGAAGTTTATACTTGTAAACTTTCCTATTCTGGTAGTACAATACGTTTTGACAAGCAAATGTTGATATTGAAAATGGTACATTTTTTCGACATGTTCATACCGAAATAAATACAGAGTTTCACAGTTTTACTACTTGCAGGGTTATGCGTCAACGCATGGGAGTGACACAGGCCTACCAGCCTTATACGATTATAGTGAAAATTTTACAACGGACTCGGTGAGTGCTTTGAAAAGGTCAATCTTCTTTTCCAATTATGAATTTTTAAGGTGTATTGAATTCTTTTCTTGACCCATGTTTTGTAGGTGTTTTCGACCGAAGAAGAGATGAGACATTGGATAATATCGACCGGTAAAGAAAATGGATTGGTCATTGTCATAAAGGCGTCCGAGTTACAACCAATAAACCGAAAACCTAAGATTAGATTTGGTTGTGAACGGGGTGGCAAGTACAAAAAGGTTGTGAATAAGAACAAGTCAATTGGCAAAGGAGTAAACGAAAAGGGGAAGAAGAACATACCACGCGCCACCGACTCTAAGAAATGTGAATGCCCATTTGAGTTAAGGTGTTTGAAGGAGTTAGATGGTTGGACCGTGAAAGTCTTCAACGGCAATCATAACCATCCTCCTGCGGATCAGCTTGATGGGCATCCTTATCCTGGGAGGTTGTCTTCTGAGCAAACTACTATGTTGGTTGATATGTGCATTTCTTCTTTGTCGAAACCTAGAGAAATACTAAGTGTAATGAAGGACAATGATGAATTCAACGTCACCACAATTAAATCCATATATAATGCACGCCACAAGCACTGGGTTCAGGAGCGAGCGGGAAGATCGCAAATGCAATACCTATTGGTAATCAACCACATACTTCTTAACACCTCTCGACACACGGGTGAGTGCTATAGGATCTGCTGGTATTTGCTGGACTAGGCCAAACTGTCTCAGCACTCTGTCTGGGAGGTGGGGCTCCACAATATGCATCGCACGGATGGGGCTGGTGTAGAAAGTAGTAGAACGAACAACTTGCCTACGGTTTTTGTACGGGTTAAATATGACCTGCAATAAATAAAATTGTTAATGTTACTAAAATTATGATAAAAATAAAAAATTCAACATTAGGATGTCGAATAAAATAACTCCAGTCAACATGTTCATGTTGAAATAATGTCTACATATCAACAAACCAATGTTGAATAGTGGAAACTTGTTCACTGGATCAGGTAAATTCGACATTCACAGTTTGAAAAACTGCCTAAATATCAATATCAATAAACTGAAAAATTGAACTATTTTTCGACATGTTAATGTTGAAGACAGCTTCACAACTCTCAGATTCAACAAACCGTACCTTTAAGTACTTGACCACAACGATTAACAATATCAACTAGGACTAACCGTTGAAGTGGGCTAAATATGACTAAGCCTCATTGGGTAAAATTGCAAGGACTATGCCCAGACTTTCATCAGTTCAGTTCAAACTATGGCTCTAAATTCTAATGGTAAACTAAATACAGAATGATGTAGAAGAATATGGATATCAAAATCAATTGTTGAGCATTAACTTAAATATATTTACCTGGTCTGCGCCTAAGTCGTCCAACAACTATCGGTAGTACGGCAATGTGGTGCCAGACTCGCAACGCGAATGCCAACGTAGCGCTCGTGGAAGGTCCTCCGTGTACTTCGGGTCTGTAATTGGATTGAGCGTTGGGAAATGCTCATCGATCCATGCCTACAAGTTAATAGTTTCACATAATTACATAATTCTTCAACATACATAAGTCATGTGTCTTGTTCTCGTGTCATGCAAGTTTATGATAACATTAAATGTGTTATTGTCTTGCAAATTTATGATAACCATAAATCGAATCACAAGTTCAAAGTGTACCTCCAACAAAGTCAAGAAACCACTAAGTTGTTTCATGTCCCTCCTACTTGCTTGACCAAGTTGCGGGTACAGGAACGCCAACGCGCTAGCACTCCACCCATATTGCGACATCTGATCTAAGTTCTCCAATAACGCAAGGGGGGCAACATTTACCTTGCTCCCTATCTTGTCGCAAAAAAGTGTGCAACCAAGCACGTAGAGTAGGTAAGCCCAAGAACAATAATTGACTCTCTCATTCGTGTCGCTCTCACGCAAGTCACTAAAATACAGCCACAACCAATCAAACGTCACTGCTTGACCCCCTTTTGCCTCCGCAAGTGCGTCCTTAGCTTTGTTCTCTGACACACCAAGCAAATCCCTTAGAAGAGTCTTAGCATCCCTCGCATCCTCCGTGTGCACAACCAACCCATAAGTGGGGATCCCAAGCAACTGCTCAACATCGTCAAGTGTGGGTCCCATCTCTCCAAAGTCAAAGTGGAAGGAATTTGTCTCTGGATGCCACCTTTCAACAAACGCAGAAACTCTATGGGAATTGCATATGTAGTGTGTAATCAATGTCAACGGGAGCAATCCTGAATTTTTAATCTTTTCCTTCATCCTTTAACTCCCACTTCTTTAGGTAACTAGGATGGTGGTGCAGTCTAAGCGTTGATCGTTCTCGTCCTTGTCAAATTGCAGCAGCCACGTGCGTGTCAAAACTCACCAACAAACTCCTGTCCTCCGGTCCACCCCGAGGAGCTGCATCCTCCTGCTCCTCAACCTCTTCCTGAGTCAAAGATTCATCGTTAATCTCAACCTCTGTCCCAGACTCCTCAACCTCTGGCTCCGCACGGAACCTACCTCCTCCTCGAGGTCTGTCTCGGCATCGGCCTCCGCCTCCGCCTCGCCCTCTAAGCGGTGGACGAGCCATAACCTATATGAAATCACAAAATATAAGTTCAAGTTGATATATATATAATCTTGTAACACACAAATTTGTGTCCTGCAATAAAGAACAAGAAAAAGATGCACAAAATACAATTTTATTGATTTTGAATTAAATGTGAGTACAATTCTCTAATGGATGCTCTTTTACAAGAAAAGAACAAAATAAAATCCTCTAATTCGATCTCCGGTACGTTCCAATAGCTTGAATACTTGTTATTGAATTGCACAAACGGTAACTTTCTTTGAATCCTCGAGTTGAATGAACTGAAGAACAAAGTTTGAAGAAGGCTTTGATTTGTTGATTGATTTGAGTTGTTAAATGATGAACTTGTGAAGAAATCGGCACGCTGTTCTTGGTGCTTGATGATTTTTTGCAAGTTGTTGTTGCTGGATGATGAGCTTGTGAAGAAATCGGCGCGCTGTTCTTGGTGCTTGATGATTCTTTGCAAGTTGTTGTTACTAGATGATGGACTTGTGAAGAATTCAACACGTTGTTCTTGGTGCTTGATGATCCTTTGCAAGTTGTTGAGGAATTGCTTGAATTCTTGAAGAGTGCTTCAGAGCTCTAGTTGAATGCCAAGCGAAAAACTCCCCCCCCCCCCCCCCCCCCCCCTCTTCTTCATATGAGCCTCTATTTATAGGCTCAAGGAGAGGTGTTAAGTTTGGAAAGATTTTCAAGAAAGATATTTGATTTATTTTGATGTGATTTGATATCCAATCAGTAAGATTTAATCTGATTTGATATCCAATCAGGAGGGTTTGATTTCCAATCACGAGGATTTAGTTTCATTTTACTTCCAATTAGGAAGATTTGGTTTCATTTCCTAAAAGAAAGATTTTGACTTCTTTTTTTTTAGGAAATTAAATTTACCCAAAAAGAGAAATAATATATTTATTATTTGACTCTCTTTTAGAGTTTTTCTAAAGAGGCCTGCACATTTGGGCTAGCCCAATATGTTGACCCATTTGATGAATCAATTTAGTCCAATGTGTTTTTGGTCTTCCATAAATCTTCAAAAGGACTAAGCCCATAAATTTGACGGGCTCAATATTCATTTGAAGGTGTTGACCAAGGTTTGACTTTTAATTAATCGAGATTTTTTTATTTATCTCAATTAATCGGACAGTGATTAAGTCGTGCCGGAATTTTAGTGTCTACAAATCTAATAACATGTGAATCAGTATTATGCACAAGTATAGAATTCAACATTAGGGTGTCGAATAGAAAAGCTTCAATCAACATGTTCATGTTGGAATAATCTCAATATATCAACAAACAATTGTTGAATACTGCAAACATGTTCTCTGGTTCATGGAACTTCGAAATTCTCAGTCTGAAAATAGATTTAGTATTTGACATGTAGCTGTCGAAATATGTAGATTTCACAAATTTGTCTATTGTTCATTTAATGTAGATTTCACAAATTTCGACATTAAGAACCTGGAAAAATATATATATTTCGACATGCTAATGTCGAAAACAGCAAAATATGACCACAATTATTAACTTCGACATTGCAATGTTGAATATAGACCTAAATTTCGACAGGATGATGTCGAACATAGACAATGTCTAATTTTCCCACAAATTTCACAAGTATTTGGTTCGACATTAATAAGATGAATAGAGGAATAAACTACGACATGGGGATGTCGAAAATAGACTTAAATTTCGACAGGTTGATGTTGAACATAGATCCCACAAATTTCACAAGAACTTGGTTTCAACATTAATAAGATGAATAGAGGAATAAATTTCGACATGGGGATGTCGAAAAAACCCAATACCAAACCAAGCAAATTCGACTTTAATGTAAATCGACATGTGGTTGTCGAAATTTGGAGTGTATTTCAACATTCATAGTACGAAAACAAGAACAGTTTGGTTGGAACCCGAACCCAAATTAATAGATAATGTAATTTAAGTCAAAACCCCAACCCAACAACTCACATTGTTCAATTTGATCATGAAATCCTCAGATTAGTTCGCTACACATACACACACACACACACACACACACATATATATATATATAGAGAGAGAGAGAGTCCTGAGATTTTAGTCCTATACACATATATATACACCAATATACACACATATATATAAACCTATATACACATATATACGAAAGAGAGAAAGAGAGAGAGAGAGAGTAGCGGACGAGGGAGATGAGAGGAGACACTTACCGGACTGTTTCAACGGTGGAGGATCGACGGTGACTATGACAAAAGGTAGAGAGAGAGAGAGAGAGAGAGAGAGAGAGAGAGAGAGAGAGAGAGACGAGAGAATAGAGAGGGTGACGATCGGTGTAATGGGGGGGGGGGGGGAATGATTTAGGGTTTTTTTTTTATGGTTACGGGTATTTTGGGTAGTTTAGGTGTATTTTGTGGGTTGTATGAAGTAAATTGGTTTGGGAATTTTTAGGTGTGGGTTGAATGAAAAAAAATGGGTTACATGAAGAAAATAAAAGGCTGTTAATAGAAGCTCCCTTTTTTAATTTTCTTTTCCATTTCTTTCCTCAACTTCCAAACATAGCCTTAAGCCGAACCCAGGCTTTTATTAGTAGATTGATCCCAATTTAAGCAACCAGACCCGTTTAAGCAATCAATAAAATTCGGCCTGTTCGGACCGTTTACTTATCATCGAGGTTTGGCATCCGCAGTACTCAACGAATTGCTTCTGTGCTCGTCTCTCCTCTTCGAGTAAGAACCCAACCTCTTTCCTCTCTCAATTTTGTATATCTATGCATATACATGAATTAGGCTTATGTGCGTATGAATTAGATCTTCGCTTGAATTGGGTTTTCCTCTTCTTGTGAAATTGGGTTTTTTTCTCTTCGCTTGGACTTTCTGATTTTTGTGGACCATATTTTCTTTGTTTCTTATGAGCAAAATCCCGTTGAAGATCTTCCAAGCACGTGAGCGTCTATACTGAGCTACTGGTTGTGTTTGTTTGCCTTGTGTTTTTTGATGGACTTGGATCAGATGCTCAATTAGTGTTCCCATGCTTATATTTTATGTCTGAATCATAAATGTTGTGGATTCCTTTCATGTGAATTGTCTGTTTTCGTGCCAGAAGTACTTTAAAAATTGGAAATTTGGGAAATGTTGACGGGTTTTGGTTTAGTATGTTATATGGGTGGTTGGTTGTGCTTAATTCGTATTTTTAAGGCATACTCAAAAGCCAACTTCTTTGATTATTGGATAAAGCAAACTTTAGTTGGTTACTAAATTTGGTGAAGCACAAGATGCTAGTGACCACAGTCTTGCAATGCGGCTTTCATTTTTTTCAATAGTTCATGCTGGTGTTTGGAAGTGGAAAATGGAAGATTTTTCTATTTTTTTCGTTCTAGATGTGCGTTGAGAGTAGAACATCTCATTAGTTGATGTTAACTTTGGTGTCTTCAATTGATATGTGTGATCCTAACCCTCATGACTCTAATATTTTGATATTAGTTATTGCCAGGAGATTCTTGTTGAACAGTGTATCTCACTATAATTGTAGTCTTTATTATCCTTGTAAAGCATATCTCGCTATTAGTTATTGGCTTGTGCAAGATTAGTTGGTAAGCTTCTTAGATGACGACTCTCTTGTCCAACACTTTTTTTTTTAGTTCAAATATTTCACTCTGCGCTTGCTTGCGTCATTACCTACATTACATGGATCCCCCATCTTGGGGGAAGCACCCGCTCCGCACAACACGGGGCGAGTGTGGGATCTACATCGGATCCTCCCCCAAAAATCCGAACACGTTATGATGATGAGGAGGAGGAGGGGAGAGGGGCACCAACCAGTGTCTCCGACGAAGCAGCTGCCGCTGAGAGCTTAGATTTGATTCATACGATGACTGTTGACACAGCGTGGGGGTTTTATTTTTTATTTTAACGTTGCTGACCCTTTATTCTCTTTTGAATGGATTGGGCCATTTAAGCGAGCTTGGGCCCTCGGACCAAAGCTAACTTGAAGGCTTTACATTTCTCGATTAATGGTTGATGTAACTTGGTTGGAGGTTCCAACAAGTATAATCGTAGATTGTCCCGACTACCATGGATCAACGCTGAAACTATGCAGGAATAAGATTTTTGACTTATCCTTGTAGAATCCAACCAAGGCTTGAAATCCACGAGATATGGGGCTCCAAACTAAGCCCTAAAAGGCAAAACAAGAAGGCTACAATAAAAACACAACTGAAATTTCAATTCATCCAAAAAACTCCCCTAAACCAAGTATTACATCCCTATATATAGAACTTCTAGGTAGGTTTCTTCACAGTGAAATACCTAAGCTTAAACAAGACAAAATAGTTGACACTAGCTTACAACCATTATTTTTTACCAGAATGGCTGCTGGTTGTTTTTCAAACACCCCATGAGAAACTTCTGTGGACACACATACTAAAGACTTATCTTACTATAAATGAAACTAACAAAAAAAAAAAAAAAACACATCCCAATAACAAATCCTATGTGCAAAAAAATAGGAAAATATCCTACTAGACCATGTAAATGAAGGAAAAAAAACAGTCTGTTAAATTCTTTCTTCCTTTTACCAAAAAATAGATTAGACCACTTCTCCCTTAAAAATAGTCTTCAATCTTCATTTTCTTTTCATGATCATCTTGTACAGTTCTGTCAACTACTAGATCAGCAAGGATCATTTCTTTTCAACTTCACGTTGTTGATTTGCATAGTCAAACTTTTCATAAGCCTTGGGAAATCCTCTCTTCAATATAGTGAGCAACATATCTTCCAACCATTGAAAACATTCATTGTTTTCCTTTCTCTAATCTTCAAGAGTAATTTTTAGACCATCAACAACTTGTTCAATACTTCCAATCCTATCAACTAGGGATTGAATATTCCTCTCATCATGTTCCGCGTTTGTTACCATGTCGTGAAGACTTGTGAAAGACAGCAAACTAAGGATTTTAACTTTGGGTTAATGACCTGAACACCCCCTGTACGTATACGTTTTCCCCCAAACACCCCCTGCACCCAAAAAATCTACGACGACACCCCCTCTATCTTCCAAACTTTACCTAAACACCCCTTCTGCCACCCTTTCGTCTAAAATCGTCTAGAACCATCAGTTTTTTTATGATCCAAACCTTTCAATTTGTTTAAAACATGGTTTTAAGTGTACTTGTGAAGAAATCGGCTCAAAATATGATCGGGAAGTGCTTGATCCAAACAATTTTTCATGTATGACCATTTTTCTCCCTCGATTGGGTCTAAGTATTGGCAGTTATGTGTTGTACTGGATGAGATGTAACATGGTTTTAGACCTCTGAGGCCTAAAGTTAAATCTCGACTAATACTGTTCGATATCACTCGATGCAAGGTTGTATCACGAACACCAATATGTATGCGGATACAGTGATTTTGGAGTGCTGCATGAAATGATCCGTGGCACTTTGGATACCCAGTTCAGTTCAACATAGGAAATAAATATATTTGAAATTTAATATTTTGCAAGTTCCAGGGTTCTTGACCTAAGAATTAGCTGTGTTCCACAAGACACCGTAGATGACACCCATGTAGTATAGGAGGCAGCAAATAAAGTCGAGATGGATGTTTTCTTTTAAACAAACTGTCATAAGGACACCGGGGAGTGAGCTCCCTGGACCGGGGAGTGAGCTCCCTGGCTCGTGGGAGATACTGGTTTTGGTGGTCAAAACTTTGGTCTCAGTATTTTCTTGTCCGTAGCATCTTGTTTTTTTCAACAGTTGAATATGTCAAATGAGTTTATATCCAATACGTCTCGCTTTTCAATTGGTGTTGTACCTGATGGACATAATTCCTGAGTGTTGATATCTATTACTTCACCTTATAGGGTTGTGTTCTGAAGAGCTTCTGTTCGGTTATACTTGTATTCAGACATCCATATGATCCGGAAATTTTTAATAAAAGCTAACGTGTCATGTTTCCTTTATTTGCATTATTTACTTACCTTAGCAAGTACATACCTTAGCAAGTACAGGGACTTCTACTTTTAGTTGTTTTTTGAAGCTACTAAATACTCCCTCTGTCCCATATTACTTGTCATGTATGCTTTTTTGGGACGTCTCAAAATGCTTGTCCTATTTGGAAAGCCTAAAGAAAAATTGTTTAAATTTCCCCAAATTATAACTTTCATAAATGATTACGTGTGGTTTTAAATGTATAGAACAAGGGATAATGTTGGAAATCTAATCAAACTCTCAAAGAAGACATGCATTTAAAAGTTGACTTCCCTGTTGTTGGCAAGTGAATGGACGGGGAAGTAGGTATTTTTGAAAGGAATCCAAATGACATGAGTGATGGACCCGAAGTTTTACTTGTCGGTTACTTCATCTTTTGCTCTTTCTCTACATTGTGGTTGATTGTGTTAGATGGGAACAAAGATCAAAGACATTGACTAGCATTTTTTCTTCAAATTTTTTTTATCAGGTGGTCTTTGTATGTATTTATTAAATGAGAGTTGCCTTCTCAAGTCCTAGCATTTGATGCGAGCTTGCGTAGCATTCTTAGTAGACGAAACAATGTTGGATATGCCTACATAGATAATAATTATATGGCAATATACATGCATCACACTCAAGTTACTTGTTATTCTTGACATTTTGCTCGGAAGCACGATCTTTCTAACTTCAAGCAATGAGCCTATCACGATAATCATAGTTGGGGTTGCATGTCTCTAGTTCGTTTTGGAATATATGGACCCAAACCAAGCCTATCTAGTTGAGTTCTCATAATGAAATTCCAGAAATGAACCAAGGGACAAACTAACTGTACCAAATCAAATAAACATCGTCTCCAATCAGATTTCAGTTTCCCAGTCTTGTAAGCAGTGACCACAGTTCCACTGACTCAACTGCATACTTAACTCAATCTAAAGGGCTGTAGTCCGATAGGTAACTTTAGAGCCCACATTGTTTGCCTACCAAATTGGCAATTCCAATGAGTTGTAATCAAATGCGTAGGCTAGTCTTTTTGTGTAGAGTAGATAGAAGAGAAACTTACTGCTCTTTCATCTTTTGTGAGACAAACATCTTCTGAGAAGCACGCTTTGCATCTGGTTTACCAATGCCACACAGGCTAGGAATCTTACTTTTGCAAATCCACATGTTTCGTATATGAATTAACTTCCAAGGTTCTACAAAACAAATCCTTGATTACCCATACATAATGCACAATCAATACTATTAGGTACTGAAATTCAAGCATTTGTCCTGTTGGCGATATTACATAGAAAAGTGTTCTCTATTGTACTTATGCTCGTTGACTCTTCATGTAATCGGGTTGGGGCACGAGTGAATTTTGCATTGGACGAGCATTTTAATGTTGTTAAAATCAACGGCATAATTGACCAAACTAACTA
The DNA here is from genome assembly GCA_963854785.1 of Vaccinium vitis-idaea. Lineage (NCBI taxonomy): Eukaryota > Viridiplantae > Streptophyta > Magnoliopsida > Ericales > Ericaceae > Vaccinium > Vaccinium vitis-idaea. Next base: position 29,541,753 of record OY978222.1, read on the forward strand.
TGCAACTCAACCAAACCTTACATGTTTGTTTTAGTTGATATGCCAAATTAAGAATAACAATAGAAAACCAATTTAAAGTGTTATGGCTACTCTTGGTGTAATGTATATATTTAGAGTAATACTACTATAAAACCAATATCTAATTTATTTGTGAAGGGTGATGGATACACTTTGCTTTGTTGCTCTTGTGGCCTAAGAAGCATGGATGTGGACACGGGACACGACTCAACACACTGAACATCATTTCTCCAAAAACTAGGACACAGACAAGTATAATAGACTATTGTTAGGATTAAAAAATGGTTGTGGCCTAATTGTACTTTTAAAACTGCATTTTGACCTCCTAATGCGTCTCATCGTATAGAGCGTGTTTGATTAAAATACTCCATCCCAAAATGTTGGTTCATCTTCCATTTTGGGATGTCCAAAAATTGTTATCCATTTTTTACTAGTCAATTAGGAAAAATTGAGTTATTTCCCAGATTGCCCTCCATTCTCATATTCAAATTCAAACACAAAAGTGGAGGGAAAAAAATTAGCATCCAAAAAGTGATCATTGCATTTTCAAAAAGGAGGTTAGTTTTGGAGATTCATTAATTTGGAAGAGTAATGACTCTGTTCCCTTAAAGAATTGGATTCTGATGGTAACATCATTTTGGGATGGCTGGAGTAATATAATACTACGTAATTGAACACGTACTTAGGTATGTCCAACACGTGTTTGGAGAGTGTCATGTCGGTGTGTCCATGTATGAGACATGGATGCGGGTGCGCGAACGGGAGGGGGAGCGGGAGTGGGGGCGGGGGAGCGGATGATCATAGAAGTGTGGGAGCGCCGTCGGGAGCGTGTAGGAAAAATTATTAAAATTAAAATTATATATATATAAATATAAATATTGTAAAATATCATTAATTATTTAAATTTTTATTTTGTTGGTTTTGGAAGGGGTATAAATGAAAAGAGCAGAAACTTTCAGGGGCTAAATTGATTAGAACAGAAACTGAGGACTCAAATGAAGATATTGTAAATAGGAGGAGGTTGACCGTACTTGTACTAAAGGTGGAGTGTTGGACTAGTAGTTGTTGACTGTACTCATGTGCTACTTTACAACACATCACCAATCAGTATCTTCTCTTCATCCAACGGATTACAAAAAAGAAAAAGGGTGATTCTATCCGCAGCCCTACATTTACACCATGTAACCCATTTTCTCCAAGTAACCCACACCCAAAAAACCCCCAAACCAATTTACTCCATACAACCCACAAAATGAACCTAAACTACCCAAAATACCCTTAACGAAAAATTGTACCATTTTCAACATCAACATGACGAAAATAATGATTATTATCAACATTATTGTCGAAAGGTATTATACTACCAGAAAAGGAAATTTTGCAAGTACAAACATCGGCATCCAAATGTCGAAATAAGATAATAATTTCAACATTATCTTGTCGAAAGGTATTGTACTACCAGAAAAAGAAATTTTGCAAGTACAAACATCGGCATCCAAATGTCGAAATAAGATAATAATTTCAACATTATCTTGTCGAGAGGTATTGTACTACGACGTTTCGAAAATTTACAAGTACAATTTTCGGAATCTAAATGTTGAAATAAGAAAATAATTTCAACATTGTCTTGTCGACAAGGGGTTATGTAGGGTTATTTTCGTCTTTGCACATTAATGAAAATGGGAGAGTTTTTGTGGGTTACATGGAGTAAATGTAGGGCTGCGGATACAATCACCCAAGAAAAAAAAGAAAGAAAGAAAAGAAAAGAAGAACAAATAGCAGACATCGTCTTCCTCCTCTCTGCTCTCGCCGACTGAAACAAAAAGCAGTCGCAGAATTTCAGATCTGGCACAGATCGCAGCCACAGCTGCTGCTGCTTCGTCGGAAGGTCAGCGCCCCTCTCTCTCTCTCTCGTCTCTCTCTTTCTCGTTTCTCTCTCTCTCTTCGCCTCTCTCTCGCTTGTCTCTCTCTCCCTCCGTCGTTCCCATCTTCCTTTGGAGCGCGATCCCGTCTCATGGGTACGCGTTTCCACGGCGTTTCCGAGCGAGAAACGCGGAATCGCGTTTCTCGGGGAGGAGCGTCGCCAAGTGAGGCGTTTCCTGCAACTAAGGGATGCGTGAGGCCAATAGATGTTCATGCTTCTTAGATTGTAGAAGGATCCGATATCTATTTGATCACAAATCAGACAATGATCGATAGCGCAAGAAACTTTTTGGAATTTTGTATTTTGAATTTTCGTTTGTGAGAAAGATAATAAATCACTTCGCAACAACATTAATTTTCACCTGAAGCGTGTGTGGATGCATCATCTTACAATGTTTACCCATGTCCCTTCTTCCTCTCCCACAATTAAGAACCATTTTGATCCTACAAATCACAATTGTTGAAACCATGATTATTGCACATTACTGTTATTAGCACCTAAATCTTTTAATTTTATTTTGTCCATGAAATTGTTGCCATTAGCAAGCACTTGTGAGGTAGTTGTTCCCTCTTTCCCTTGAAGTTGTAATCAATCTTTAGACAAACTCCATGGTATTTATTTTATATAAAAAGGAAGCCAATTGGGTATAATCTGATAGGGACTACAAAGTAAGTTAGGTTATCACGTTTCTATTGAATGTATACATGTATATCAAATACGTACTCAAAAAATTGCATATGTACATAGGGATGTATTTATTGATTACAGTGTACTCAATACATAGCAAAGATTGATGAAAATTCTATGAAGCACCGACACTCCTCAGAGGGTTGTACCTGTGTCCAACACGACGGGGACACTCAAGAAAATGTATGGGGCATGCTACGTGGTGTTTGCAATAAATTTAGTTGAATTTTTGGACCAAGCACATCGATGACACGTGTGTACATAGGTGGGACACATACGGGGACACGACAGGGGTATATGTAATATTTTCATAGTTTTTTGGGGGTAAACATGTTATTACTGTAATGGGCTATAGTGTAATTAAGTCTGACTAGCCTAACACTTCAGTGGAAGAAAAAAGGCAGTCTTGAAACCCTATATCTAACACAACTGTTCCCTCTTTCTAATCGATTGAAGCGGCTCTCTTCCGCCAATCACTCACTCACTCACTCTCTCTCTCTCTCTCTCTCTCTCTCTCTCTCTCTCATTTATTTGTGTATTGGTATGTAATGAGCACAGAAATTGATTTGGGTCTCTAGGCCTGCCCTCCCTGATGCCTTTCGGCTTTGATTTGGGAGCATGGTTTTGCAGTAAAACATCCATGTAGCTCCTCGGTTTGAGGTTTAGGGGGGCCACTGTTTCAGCGGTATTCTAAGAGCAGTCACTTTGTGCATATTATCAAAAGTTAGGTCTGTCTCCAATCATCCCCACCCATATCCCCAATGATTGGGGACTAGATGTGTTCTATTATTGTTGTGTATGTATGTATAGCTGTATATATCAGCCTTTAATTCTGTATATCTTAGTAAAAGTATGAATAACAGTATGTATCTCTATTTAGTAAGAACCAGTATATATGTTTGATATATTGTCAGTATATGTCTTAGTTTCATCAATATATAAAAATATGTGTACACACACACACACACACATTCTGTATATATTGCTGTGTCCATGTCTGTAGTGGTCCGAAATCTAGCAGTCCAAAGGGGGCTCGGTGGACGAGCCCAGAAGGACCAAGGCCCAAGCGGAGCACCAAGCCCAGCTGAGAAACAAAGCGCGATGGGCCAACCGAGACGAACCAGTGTCTCGGCCGAGATAAGCTATGATCCGGACGAGTCATCCGAGACGGATAATTCCCAAGATGACTCGGAAGGGAGTTCGAGATACCGGGGACGTCATATGTGACGTCACCCGAGGCGGTTAACGCTCGTAACAGACTTGGGAAGGCACATGTGCTACAGCTGTCCCTACGTCAACGTGACGGTATCCGAGCGGTTACGCTACGTGTCAGAGCTTCATTGGAGGATGCGTGCATGCAATAATCACAAATCTGGCTCGTGATGCTCGATGACGTCATCCGAGCTAGATTACTGATTTACCCCTGTACTTGGGGAGCCTATAAATACGAAGTGAAGGAACCCTAAAGAGGTACACAACACTTTCTCTCTCTACTTACAACTTCTCTGGTGCTTAATCTCTTCCGATCACTCACTAGACCATCGGAGTGCCTTCCCTGGCCACATTTCGGCCAGGTTGGGTGCTAACGTCGGGTGCTACGTGTGTAGGTGTACCTAGAGAGGTTCATTCGTCGCTTACGAGGGTCAAGAGACGTTCAAGAGGTTCATCTAGAAATTCAGGGCACCACAATTGGCGACTATGCTGGGGATCGAACCCAGAATCGCTGGTTGTTCAAAATGGAGAAACTTACCATCTACACCGCAGATAAGATTTTTCATCCAAAATGGAGAAGCCTCTCCATCTCCCCTCAAGAAAATCTGCGATCGCCCGGCCTTGACATTGACCTGGTGCCAATGGACCAGACGCCGAACAAACCGCAAAGGTATCGCATAAGACATGTGGTTGTAGTTGTCGTGGGTTATATGACAGTTCACTGCAATAGCATCCCCATGCGAGTTAATGCGAGGGCCACCGGAGAAACCCGGTGGTGCCAGGTAATCTGCTTCTAGTAAAGAAAAATCATCATCTGCGCCTTGATAGCTATTCCTGGTGTCAGCTTGGCAATAAAGTCAGCCAACACCTGCGCCTTGATAGCTGTTCTCGGACGGTACTGGATGTCAAAGTTGGCTATCTCACAAGCCCACTTTGAGACTCGGGTAGAAATGTCTATTGCCCACCGAACCATCACTCAGGGGTATTGGTGGCCGAAGATGAAGGAATATGCTGAAGAATTCGTTCGGAGATGCCATAAGTGCCAATTGTTCAAGCCAATGATTCACCAACCAGCCGAGGACCTCTAGCCAATCACCAGTCCGTGGCTGTTTGCTCAGTGGAACTTGGACATCGTAGGAGAGCTTCCACTTGCTCCGGGAGGATTTCGCTACTTGATTACTGCCACAGATTATTTCTCCAAGTGGGTTGAAGCCGAGCCTCTGGTCTTTATTACCGAGGCAAATGTAAAGAGTTTTCTATGGCAAAATGTTATCTCCTCGGTATGGGGTTCTGTATGCGATCGTCTCAGACAACGAAAAGCAGTTCACCTGGAAGCAAATGAAGGAGGTTTGTGACAAGCTCGGAGTTCGCCTTTTCAACTCTACTCCCGTTTACCCTCAAGGTAACGGCCAGGCCGAGGCGTCTAACAAGACGGTCGCGCCGGACTCAAGAGAAGGCTAACCGCAAAACAAGGAAAATGGGTTGAAGAGCTTCCTCGCGTCCTTTGGGCTTTTAGGACGACTCCAAGACGCTCTACTGGTCAAACTCCCTACTCTCTCGCCTACGGTGTTGAGGCTGTTATCCCTATTCAGAAGGGGTTACCCACAATCCGCACCGAGTACTTTGATGAAACAACCAATGACACGGCCTTAAGCAACGATCTCGATTTGGCCGAAGAGAAGAGGGATGCAGCTCGGGTAAAGTTAGCTGCCTATCAACAGGAAGTGGCTAAGGGTTATAACAAGACAGTTCGGATGAGAACCTTTTGCCCGGATGATTTGGTCCTTAAAAAGGTACAACAACAACAATAACAGAAGCTATAGTACCCGTGACTATGCTGGGCTACCTCGGACTCCCCCGTATGGTTGGAACTTCCCGAGGATAGCACGATCGGCTCCAGGGTTGACGAACCTAACAAAAAATGCACGGGTGAAATACAGTTAGCCACATAACTAGTAGTGATCTAAGCATCTGGTTTGGGCTACCAAGTGACTAAAAAGGCTCGGATATTTTCCGAGCCATGATCCTATTTATCTCGGATGACCTAGGCGCTGAAAGGGCTAATGATGGCACGAGTTTTGTCTCGGCCAAGGCCCGGATTCAACGTCTCGGATGACAAACAAGGTTTTAAAGGAAGTCCTAAGGGATAAAAAGATCTAAAAGTGGCATAGAGAGGACAGTGAACCGTTTTCACTTAAGAACATGAAGAACAGTGGAAGAGTTACTGTTCATGGCGTAATCCACAAGGATCCCAATTGATCGAAAGAGGAACTTTTGGCTTAATGGAACTCATAAAACAATATAAGACGTCAAAAACAGAGATGAAATTAAAGATCATTACCTGTGAAAAATCGACAGGAAGGAGCGACGGCGGCGCAGATGGTGATTTTCGGCGAAAGCGGCCAAAAACGATGAACCACGACGGTGGGGCTGCTGATTCTTGCGGTGGAAAGCGGTGGCGTTGAGGTCGGAGTCCTCTGGTTGGATTTCGCCGGAGAAGGTAGTGGTGCAAAGCTCTGGTGCGCAAGGAGAGAGAATGAGGGAAAGTGTTTCTCTCTATAATAGGGGTATTTATAAGAAGGGAACAGGTTTAAATGGTTGCGCGGGAAACAAAGCATTTTTCGGCGGCGCAATTGATATCTCGACAGCTGGCATTGATGTGACTCGCAAGCTTATCCCCTAACATCTCACATGGGCACGTCCTTTCATGCCTAAACCCTAATCCGTGTGCTCTCTTCTCGCCCAACCTACAGCCACCACATGGAGCAATCCGAAGTGATCCACGAAGCAATCAAGAAGATTGGGGCTCGGTCTATAGTAACGCTACAGAATGAATCTTAACCCTCTCGGTACAGGTTTTCTTCGAGTTCCAGTTGATGAAGCGGCCCAACCAGGCATGGTCAACCCCTTTCTCTGAACCAAGTGTCTCGGGAGAAGTTGAGGGGCTATTGTAGTGGTCCGAAATCTAGCAGTCCAAAGGGGGCTCGGTTGATGAGCCCAAAAGGACCAAGGCCCAAGCGGAGCACCAAGCCCAGCTGAGAAACAAAGCGCGATGGGCCAATCGAGACGAACCGGTGTCTCGGCCGAGATAAGCTATGATCCGGACGAGTCATCCGAGACGGATAATTCCCGAGATGGCTCGGAAGGGAGTCCGAGATACCGGGGACGTCATATGCGACGTCACCCGAAGCGGTTAACGCTCGTAACAGACTTGGGAAGGCACATGTGCATGCTACAGTTGTCCCTACGCCAGCGTGACGGTTTCCGAGCGGTTACGCTACGTGTCAGAGCTTCATTGGAGGACGCATGCATGCAATAATCACAGTTCTGGCTCGTGATGCTCGGTGAAGTCATCCGAGCCAGATTACTGATTTACCCCTGTACTTGGGGATCCTATAAATACGAAGTGAAGGAACCCTAAAGAGGTACACAACACTTTCTCTCTCTACTCACAACTTCTCTGATGCTTCATCTCTTCCGATCACTCACTAGACCGTCGGAGTGCCTTCCCTGGTCACATTCTGGCCAGGTTGGGAGCTAACGTCGGGTGCTACGTGTGCAGGTGTACCTAGAGAGGTTCATTCGTCTCTTACGAGGGTCAAGAGACGTTCAAGAGGTTCATCTAGAAATTCAGGGCACCACAGTGTTCGTGTCGCCATTTTTTAAAATTCATGTATCCCGTGTTCGTGTTCGTGTCCGTACTGAAATTGATTTTTTGGGTGTGTTAGTGGTAAATCTTGACACTTGTTGTAGGCACATTTTAGTAGACTTGTCTGATCCAAATGGAGTTCAAAAATTTTTGGCAGGCTAGTAATATTTTGATCGTGGTTTTTTTACTTCTCAAATCTTGTCATCAACTTTTTCAGTTTTTTGTCTGCTTCTTGTATACAAAATGTGCCATTACAAAGAGAGAAAGGGAAGCCCAATTTGCACAGCTACATTTAAAGCTCCAGAGGGGTCCTTGAATTTAAAGCTCCAGAGGGGTCCTTGAATCAGCTAACCAGATTTTGATTGTCTAAAATACTCATCTTGAGCTTCAAGCTCGGCCGTAGTGAACCGCAAAGAAGTTCCAGAATTCCTTTGTGAAGCAAAACATTCCACTTTTCTGGTTTTGAGTAGAGTTTTGGAGAAATGATCCACCCAATTTATTTATCAGTTGATCCTACTAAGCATGAAACAAACTCCCCTTCCAGCCACTTGCAGCTGTAATTGAATAGGTGATTTTCCAAATCATGGATCACGTTGATTCGGTCATGATTTCTAAAATACGTAATAAACATGATAGAGATAATATCTGTACAACTTCACTTTTTAGGCCCAATTAAAAGCTTTGTCTAAGAATGAGATGATAGATGCCCGTCGAGCCTTTTTCATGCGAATCACCCCAACCCATAAGTTTTGCCTACAAGAATGCCATTCATCATATTCGTCTTACTAACACAGTTGCAATGAGCACATTTATGGTTCTCAACCTTTTTCTCCCATCCTCCGACACCTGCACCCTTTGGCTAATTTTAAGAGACAATTAGTACCTTGAACATAGTATAATCAATTTTGTGAGTAGAATTGCTTTTTCCTTTGACCCAAATCAAATAATTGTTGTTCACTTGACACTGTTGACAGTAACATATTCCAAATTGCAGTGGTCATGCTTCCAAAGTGTTGATCTATTAGTTGTGGCATGTGCAATTTTGTTTGTTCGTACATGGTAACATAATAATTGTAGGATTAGAAACAGCGAGCCAAATCTCCCATGTTGCTATCTTCTTCGCATTGATGGATGTTGTGGGTTTCTATGCTGCAGAGTTTCTTTATTGTCCTGTCTATGTGATGTCATGTCACCGTGGAATAGTTATCGTGATCATTACCAAGTAGGGAAGTTTATTTTTTCTGAGGTATTGAACTGCATTTAGATCAAATTTGAATTTATGAATGCTTTTCCTTTTCCAATCCATTTATTACAGGTCATTTCCACTTTCTAAATTCAGTCTATAAGCCAACAAGGAGTGCATTTATCAGTTTGACAATGGAGCTGAGTGCAACCACAGATGCATTTGATCGTGTCACAAAGAAGCAGAAGGTGTCCTCTTCAAAATCTCAAGAGCTAATTGAACAGCTTGGCCAAGAAATAGAAAACGCGTTGTCAAAACTACAATCATCTCTTGAAACTACATCCCAACCGGATCAGAAGTTGATCCTGGCTGAACTGAAAAGCAAATTGAATGAGATAGCTCCACTCAGTCAGATCGAAGGCACACAGAAGGAACTCAATATAGCTCTGAGCAAATACCCAAAGATCCTTGAGAAATTGTTCAACCCTGACATATCAAAAGCTTATAGAAATGTCGACTTTGATACTCACACGGTTAACCAGATAATTGCTAACCATTTCTACCGGGAGGGCATGTTTGATCTGTGTGATTGCTTTGTAAACGAGGCCAAGGAAACAGAAGCCGCCGCAATGAGAACCTCTTTCATGGAAATGTATAAGATACTCGATGCCATGAAATCCAGGGACCTAGAGCCAGCACTGACCTGGGCTGCTGCCAACCGCGACAAATTGAAGCAAAATGGGTCCCATCTGGATTTGAAACTTCACCGTTTGCAGTTTGTGGAAATTCTTCAGAAGATAGGGAGAGATGAAGCGCTCAACTACGCTAGAACTTTCCTCTCTCCATTCGCTTCAGACCACATGGCTGAAGTCCAGAAGCTCATGGCGTGTCTATTGTGGGCCGGAAGGCTTGATATTTCCCCCTACTCTGAATTACTATCGCCAACCCATTGGGACGATTTGATTGAGGAGGTCAACCGGCAGTTCTGTAATATTCTTGGGCAGCCTTTTCAGAGCCCGTTGAGGGTGACAGTTGCAGCTGGAGTCCAGGGCTTGCCAACACTTCTGAAACTGATGAATGTGATGATGGGGAAGAAACAGGAGTGGCAGACTATGAAGCAGTTGCCCGTGCCAGTAGATTTGGACACGGAGTTTCAGTTCCATTCTGTGTTTGTGTGTCCGGTGAGTAGGGAGCAAGCGAGCGAAGAGAATCCGCCAATGTTGTTGTCGTGTGGGCATGTGCTGTGTAAGCAGTCTATAACGAAGTTGTCGAAGAATAACAGCACAAGGCCGTTCAAGTGTCCATACTGTCCGTCGGAGGTTGAAGTTTCTAAGTGCAGGCAGTTGTATCTCTGATTTGTGTCTCTTTGTTATAAATGCATTGCAATCATGTTGTGTTGGAAAGACAAGCGTTTGGTGTTCTTGCCAGAATGTGGTGGTGATTGTGGCAAAATCTGGTATGTTCATGGTGTTATGTTTTTAAGGCATTCAGTGTACATAGAAACATTATTTGCACATTCTTGTGTGGGATGAGAAAACATGATATGGATGGTTTAGTGGACCATCACTTAGAATGGCTTACTATTTAGGTTGCAAAACGAACGGATTAGGGCGGGTTCTCAGTCTGAACGAGTCCAGCCCAAGGTGTGTGAATGCTTGCCCAAGCCTGTTCAGGTTCAGTGACGGGCTCAAGATATTTCAACATGAGCCCAACTTGTGTTTTCATTTGGCAAACTCAGGTTAGATTCGGGTTTCTCAAATATGAAGATGAAAGTGCAAAAGTATTTCCCAGTAGACTTCTGTGGATTTTTTGTGTGGCAAAAGTGAGATTTTATTGATAGAAAGCCCAGCGGCACTTACATAACAGAATTTATTACAACAAAGTTTTGGACAAAATCAAACTAATCATCTAAATAATGCAAAGCGAGAAAAGTACAAGGTAATTGCCCTAACTCAAGCAACTCCCCTGACGCTTAATGTGGAATCGATCAGGGTGTCGTGAACCGTGTAGTGCATGACAGGCTGTTCGATGTCCGGATGGATGGCTCAGATTTGAACCATCCATCTGGACGTCGGACGGCTCGTAGTACACCGCACCTAAGTCCCAGCCCATCCAGGCATCGGATTAAATTAAACATGCATAGAACTACAAAGGAAGGACAGCCCTTTTTTGGTGAAAATTAATGTCTGGTAAAAAATAGCACAAAAACAGGTTCTTTTAATTGTGACAGTGGAAAAGTAGAAGCCGATCATAAAGGTCCCAGCTTTCATTTAGTATCACTGAAAAAGGTGCGCAATTTAAGGAAACAACTATCCCACTTTCCAAAAGAAGACCCCTATTGGTTATATGGCATACACATCAATGTTTATGTATCGCTTTTTGTGTCTTTGGATTAATTCATGTCACTTCTTTCATCTCTCTTTCCCTGGAAATGCAAGTGTCCATAAATTCAACCAGAAATTACCCAGAAAACTTGAATGAGTAGTTCAGATTCATTTGGAGTGAATCTAAGTTACTCATGTGTTTCAATAACTAGTTTTTTCCAAAAACTAGTTTTTCCCCAAAACCAAGACAGATTATCATCTAACAATACATCACATAAAAATGCGTAAACACAAAAATCAATGCAGTTTTAAAACAGAACTCCCTTAGCGGAACACCCCCTAAAGCTTTCTGAGTATTTTTTGGATCAAATTTCTGGGCATGCAGCGCTGCTGTTCTTTTCCTAGCAAACTTGTTTCTTGGAAAAGCTTCTTCACTTCTTTCTTTCTTTCTTTTTTTTCTTTTTTCTTTTTTTTTCTGAATTTCCACGAACTTGTAGCTATCATGGTAAAACTCGGTATACATTAATGTATGTATATATGTGTAGAGAGATAAACTCAGGTATCCTGAACTCAAAACTTGACAATCTTTTGGGGCCAAGCCACAAGAGATCCTTTGGTGAATTCCTTAGTTTAGGGGTGGATGGACTACCTATGACCGTACCGGGAAAGAAATCAAGTCGAGATACAAGCTAACTCAAAAATGCCAAACCGAGAGAGAGAGAGAGAGAGAGAGAGAGAGAGAGAGAGAGAGAGAGAGAGAGAGAGAGAGAGAGAGAGAGATGGTGGTGGTGGAAAAGAAATGGAACAATGTATCACATGAAATTGGTGGTCCACACTTCTAACCATGTGACTAGTCTCTTGCTTAAGGTTAGAAAGGTGTTGATTAGAATTACAATGATTTGATTAAAAGCATGCCTAACTGGGCATCTCCTTAACCAAACCTTTCAATTTGGAAATGTTAATTTGTAATCTAGAAACTTGGCAGCTTCGAAAAATAAGAGTTCGATGTAATGTCACCTCAATTCGTATTTTATGACAACGTTTACTCTATTATGAGATCAAATTCTTATTTTTCTTCGCATTGAAAGCTAGATCGAACACAATTTTTCTCATATAAATATTACAAATTGTACGACATGGAATTTTAACAACTCAATAGAATTTGATTCTTGCGTCCACTTTGACTATGCTAATTAGCTCATAAATTTTATATGATCTCAGATATAAAAAAATCCTCGATTTATCCAACTAACAAAATTATCTTGTTTTTTTTTATCGTTTTGAGACCTCAAAATATCTTGAGCCGCTTAGGGGCATAAGATTTAACAGTTTGGTCAGACTAACATGATTTTATCAAATCTACCACTTGTGCTTTTTATCAAATTCATTGCTATGTCTTTGAGTTGCTCCCCCAACTTTCAAGACGAGAAGGGGTATTAAGGTCACTAGCTAAGAGCATCTCCAATCGAATAGCTAAAAATTGGGTCCCGTTTATAGAGTGATAACTAGTACCTTATAGTTTAGTGGTGTCTGGATAAGTGGGCTCTAGTTGAATTAATCCATAATTGGGGACCATTATGAAAATATGGACAGTCCTATTTATTGTTTGGAGTTTGGACACATCCCTTTCTTCCTAAAGGTTCAATAATATTCTCTTTACTTGTAAAAAAAAAGCAGGCAGATCCTCTCCAGTGCATTTTTACAATGTAAATATTTTCCAAAAGTATATTCATCGATGGCCGTTAAACATGATTTTTGATGAAGTTGATGTTTTTGACGAGTTCTAAAATGTAAAATATTCCGATCATTGACATGGATTAAAAAGGAGCCCACATTGGAGTTTGCACCGGAGAGAATCTAATTCTGAAAAAAAAAAGAAAAAAAAGAAAGTATTCTCTATCATCTTGGTATTATCCTATTTCCCACTTTAACTAGTTGAGTGCATGCACATAACAAATTGAATAAAGAGCACTTTCAAGCTCCGGCGGATTAGGAATCGGTTAATTAGATTATGAAAACAAAGTTCATGGAACGAATAAAGAGCACTTTCAATCTCCGGCGGATTAGGAATTAGAAAATGGTACTCCTTCGGCTTTACCCTGGCTTTAAATGGGCTCTTGGTAGTGGACGGTAAGATTGGTATCCCATGAGGAGTTTTTCAATGCCCAGCGGCACCATCCTACGTGGTGCCCGAGCCCACATCTTGGCCGTCCAAAAAACTTTTGAAAGGTCCGAATTTAGAGAGAGAAAGAGAGAGGAGAGAGGGGGGAAATTTGCTGTCCAAAACACTTCTGGACACCTGGATGCGGGCGCATGTGCCCGCTTGACATACTAAAAATTTTCCCAGAATTAATCGAGTCGCTGATAAGTTAGCCCGAACACCTGATTATCCTAGTAAATATGGATTGGCAATGGTATAGTTTAATGGTGAACTTTAGGGTAAGCATGGCCTAATCACTAGTAGAATTCAATTTAGTATAATTGGCATTATCCTGTCATCCACATCCAGCCGCACCTCCCACCCACAACTACTTTGGCATTTACGAACCTAACCCTCACCAATTCACAACACATATTATTTCCCATACATAAAATTTCAACTCCTCCAATTAAGAACACATCGGCACCGGCGGCGACGGTGGCGTGACAACTCCGGCGATCTTTCTTCTTCTTGTATTTTCTCTCTTCTTTTTTTTTTTCCTGATTTTTTCGTTTTTGTAAGTTGTAATAGGGATGGATATGTTTGGTAGTTTAATGGATTTTTTTTCTCTCCTGGCTAAAAAATTAAGAACACATCATTATATGGAAGAAGAAAAGAAGAAGAAATGAAGCCCCCCTTTTGGTTTTGCTTTTACACATTCTTCCCTACAAAATGATTAGGAACCCCACAAACAACCGCGCAAAAACGAAAGAAAACAACTTTTACTTGTAATGATATAAAAGCTTGTTTTATATGAATTCGGATCCGAATGTCTGGTGCGTTTACGTGTAAGTCTTGAATTCATCTAATTTTTGTGTCTAGGATAAAGACACGTCAAAATATCTTAAACCTAATTAAAATATGTAATTTATATTTACCTTTATTTCTTGCATAAATTTCAATTTACTCTTGTTTCAATTCTTGACTTGTCTACAAAACTATATTATTACGGTTTAGTCATTCTCTCACAATATATTAACCCAACGAACTGACTTTAAGCCACTTACACCAATAAATCAGGAATTGGAACAAAAATGATAAAACCAATAACGGTAGAAAGAAAGAAAATAAATATAACAAAAATCTTTTCTCCCGTTTCACTAGGTTGTTTCTCAATTGCTAAAATCTTGGAAACAACCCCTGAATCATCCACAAAAGTCTATATTCATGTAACGAAAACGAAGATACATTAACACGGCCTTCCTTACACGTAACTTTCTCTTCATTGGCCTTGTGTTGCAACTATCACATGGCCAAAAGGCCTTAGTAAACTTCAAATCACAAGTTATAGGGAAAACATTTGATTGATGGGGCCGGATTCGTGGACACACATTTTGCACACACATTTTTGACACTACATTTCAGCCATAGAGAGAGGGTTGAGATTAAAAATTAATAAGCCCCACACGTTTTCTCCAAGCATAACCCTCTCCCTCCTTCTCTCTGTCCCCCCCAAAACGCTGATACACTGTAGTCTCTACCTCTCCATCCAGTCCCGATGAAGAGCCGCCGCCGTCGCCATGAACGTATATTTTGATCAAACAGAAGAGAAAAAAGAGGATGGTCATTGTCATCCGAGGGGGAGGACAGCTTCGTAGGCGTCGGCGGCTGAAAAATCTCCCGAAAGTGGAAAAATCTTCTGAAAAATACTGTTTTAGCAATCAGAATGGGAAGATCTGGATTGAGCTCTCCCCAATTTTCCATCTTGTTATTACAATAAGAGAACAAATAATTATCGAAATTAATGGTAAAATGAAGATGATACTGAAATATATATAGTTCACAGATGAATATTTGAACACGCATTCTAAAAGTCTTCCGTTGTGTTCTTCGTAGAAGCTGTGTCAAAATGTGTATCCACGGATCCGGTCCCCTGATTGATAACCTATGTTTATTTATTAGGATAAAGTTATAGTTCTATTGGGATGACAAATTCAGAGAATCATATATCCATTCAAATCACATCACATGGGCGTCTTTGTATCGGATAAACTTGAAGAACAGAACAGAACGCCTAGCCCCTAGAATCAATATATAAGAAAATTAGGCATAATAATTCGATATAGAATCATTGCTCTTCTACTACAAAAGAATCTCTATCCGTCTACATTTTCTCCTACCTCTCCCCTAATCTACTAACAAAGGCCTACCCAAGTTATCTTTGCTCCAATACAATACAAAATGTTACAGTATGTATTACTATGTGGGTAGCATCACTCTAAATGAAAAAGTGTGTCATTTCTTTAGAAAAAAGAAAAGTCAAAGGGACTACTAGCTAATGCCCATGTGCCATTCCTACCTAGATGGCCGTTACACATTCCTAAAAGATTCCAATAACCACAGGCCTCAATTGAAAAACCACTCAAAATTCAAGACCCAAATTTGTAAATAAACCAAATTCTATTACTCATCGCTACTTTGTTTACACATTCTAGTAATTTCAAGAAAGACTAAAAATTTAAAAAAAAAAAAAAAAAAAAAAGACAAATAACAGAACCTCCTCACTGACCAATCAATCAATCACTGTGTGGGGTTCCCTACCCCACTCTCTCTCCTCTCACTAGCTTTAAGTGTTGTCTACCTCTGCAGAAAAAGGCTCGAGCCGTCGGGTACTCCTTGTCGCTATTATACGCCCTAGGCCCCCACCTGATTACTCTTCCTCCTTTCCACCTGACTTCTTTTTATTCTATTTTTATACATTCATTCAGTACTAGTACTAAAAACGATTAAAATCTTTTCTTTTCTTTTTTTCTTTTTTTGTATATCTTGAAAAATTCCGAATATTTCAGAATCTGGCGTTTTCGAAGCCGTGTAAGTCGCTAACTCTGTTTACCGACTTCCTCATAATAGCCACTTTTGCCAGCCTCTCAGCGGCTCTCCAAGCCGACGTCGGCGTCAACGGCTCACCCTTCTCGTCCAAAAAAACTGCAGCTTCTCTCTCCGTCACGTTCGCCCTCCTCCGTTGAACCTCCTCAGTTTGCGTCTGCGTCTGCGCCGTCAGCTTCTGCCGCCTCCACTGAAGCTCCGTTAACTCCACATCCAGCCCTCTGATAAACTCGTCGGCTGAAGCCGACCTCGATTGCACCAACAGAGCCCGAGCCGACGTGAGCATCTGATGCGCCGCCGTGAAATTGTTACGCTCGATTAAGAGCCGAGATTCAGCCACGGCGCGGGTGGTGAAAAAGAGGCTCCTCAGCCGTTCGACGGTGGGATTAGTCGATGACGATCGGACGGCGTGGGGCCGTGGTACTAAAAGTGGTAAATCTCTGCTGTATACGAGCTCTTGAGTTGATGGGTCCTTGTGGCAGCATCGGACGGACAGGATGTGGTGGGCCCTGTTTGAAGACGACGATGAGACTTTTAATTCTATCAGGAATTCTCTCTCCTCCTCACCGTATAAATCCCCAATCCTGATTGAACCGGGTTCGATAGACGACGGCCGGCCTGAGCAAGAATAAACCGCTGATATTTCCACCGGGGATGAACCGGACAGAAACCCTAGCTGGAGACGGAGATCCTGAACGACGACGCTGAGCAAACCGTCAACGCACTTGGCGAAGGCGTCGTCTGAAATACACGCGCCGCTGCAACCCTGGCCGAATTCAACCGAGTGTACTGGAATCTCGAGGTGAGCAAACCGCGTGGTGATTGACTTCACGCGCGTGGAGGTTTTTTCACTCTGAGATTGCGACAGGAGCAAAATACTCGCGACGGGGTTCCTCTCCCGTCGATCTTCTAGAACCTTCGCCGCCTTTTTAACGGCGTCGCCGGCGCTCGACGCGATCGTTTCGTTTTGAGTGGATACGATGGCGTCGATGATGCGACGGGCCGATACGCGGCCATTCGCCGTCATCCGTCTGAGCGGCAACAGCCGCTTCGACGTGGCGGCGAACGCCACTAGGGAGAGACGATCCGAGGAGGAGAGGGAGGAAACCACCAGTCTCATCGCCCGCTTCAACATCTGCACTTTCTCTGCCGACATGTTACCGCTGACGTCGAGCACCGTCACCAGATCAATCGGCACACGCCGCGCACTCTTGGCTGGCGCAGGCGGAGCCCTCACTTTCAAAACGACGGCGTACGTCTCGTGACTCCGCCCTACTGACACCACCGCTGCATCAGGCAATAGCATAACCTCCACATTTCCGCAACCCAATGCCTGCTGTTGCTTCACTGGACTAGCATTATTCGGATTCACGAAAAATCCTTTGAAATCTTCTTCAACTCCGATTCCATTCTCATCATCGTCGTCTTCGTCCTCGTTTTCATCTGATTCAGGAATCGGATAAAACCGAGTCACCGATTTCGGCGACATCAGAGGCTCATCGTCGTTATACACCTTCAAATTCAGATCAGGCCTCGTCGGATACTGCTGCTTCAGTTCATTGCTATTGTTCTTCGTTCTAGCATCCACTACAGGAACCGCAGATTCTTTGAGATCTGGTTTCTGGTGGTGGTGGTTGTTTTGGTGGGAGGTCAATATAGGCAACTGTTTCCAGTGGTAGCCACAAACAGGGCAGACGAGACTATCTGGTTTCTTCAAGTGAGAAGCGATACAGGGGAAGTGAAATACATGAGAGCACTCCGCCGTGAAAATGGCCTTCCCTTCACCTGCCTTTACACTCTGTAAGCATATTCCACATCTAACCTGCACACAAAAAGTTGCCAAAAAACCAGAAAAAAAAAAAAAAAAAAAAGGCATTATATAAAGTCTGAAAAGCACTTGAGATTTCAATTTCATCATTTTTTCATTATTATTTCAATCAAATTTTTATTTTATTTTTCAATGAAAACAACAATTTCACAAAGTAAACTACAAAAATTCAAAATGAATACCAAAAGAAAAAAAAGCCATAAAAATCATTTTTCCAAATCCTTTTTAGGCATTCAAAAGTGATGGAAAAGGTGCTACTGCTTACTCTGGAGAGACGCAAGGTGGATTTGAGGAGAGAGAAAGTGGAAGGGGAGCGAGGAGAGGATAATGGAGTCGACGAACGGGAGAAGAAGAATCTGGGGCTGTTTTTGGTTTTGCATTGGAGCTTAGGGCTCTGATCCGGTGGTGTCGCAACAGTCCCCGATGTCCGGCACCGGAGGGAAGGGCTCGGTGGAACAAGCTGAGACTGTAATCTAGGTGTGGAAGGGTTGGAAAAGAATCTGAATCTGGAACCGAATCTCGGGCTGGGATTGCTGCTTGTGGTGGTGCTTTGATCTTGCTGCTTCTCTTTGTGGAGCTCCTTTGATTCTCGATCCTTCGAAACCGATGTGCAAAATGCTCTTCTCCATCCCAAAACCATTTTTTATCTTCTCGAAATTAATCTCACTCTTTTGACTGGTAAGGATTATGGTTATAGATTGACCCAATGGATTGGAGCAATCATCATCCTGCTCTTCATTTCTGGAATCTCTTGTGTTTCCTCTTATTTGGATTAGAACCAGGAAGAACACTGAAGAGAGAGAGGGGCACACTGTTTTTGCTCTCCTTTCTCTCACTAGAATGCCAAAAGGGGCTCAAAAATTATGTACTCACTCATTTGAGACGTTTCTCTCTCCAGGGTTTCCTGATATAAAAGTTTGGAGCATAAAGGGAAACAGTGAAACAGTGAAAGCAAGTGGATATATATCTCCGGTGAGAAAAAGACACCGGGTCGGTCTTTTTATTTTCTTATTTTGGATTTCTTATAATTTGCATTGTTCAGTTTGTAGGCCTTGTTAATAAAAAGAGAGACTTATTTACGGAGGGGTGAAAACAATTTGGACCGTTCATTTCAAAATTGAATGGCTTAGATCTAGAGGCTCGGTGTAATTGGCGGGGGTGATATGCACCGTTCGACTATCCAATCATGTTTTAGATGACCCAGATGTATTTTAATTTTTTATCCATACAAATAAATCAAAATTAAATTAAAATTACCAAATACATCCGGACCGTCCAAAACACGATCGGACGCACAAGGGATGCACATCACCTCCCCCAAGTCCAGGCTCAGTACATTTTTTAAAAAAAAAAAAATCCTAGACAATAGTTAATGAGATAGAGGGAATCAATCCAAGCCGTTAAAAGTTAGAAGCATACGGCCCCGATCTCGCCGGTGCAAAAACTCCATTTGCACCCGATCTGAAAGAAGATTTTCTGTAATAAATAACACTTGGAAACACATTGATTTTAAAAGAAATAATACAGTAAGTTAGATATGGCTTATAACTCATCTTGGTGTATTATTTCCCACTTTGTTATACATTTTTGCACACTTTTGAATAATTTTTACATATTTTACTGTATTTTTTAAACTTTAACGACATCCCAATTGGCTAATTTAGAATTTTCCTTAAATCTTTATGTTTTGCTTGAAGTTTAAAATTTTCAAGAAAACGTCAAAGATTACGTATGAAAGCAGTTTATTATTTATTACTTTTCGTAGTAGAAACATTATTTGAGGAAGGGGGTAAGTATTTTTTAATCAACCCTCTAAAATAAGGTGTGGTGAGCACTCGGGATTTGCGTTTTACTGGGGGGTGACCGGCAAATGGAGGTTTTTCACACTGGATGGAAGGAGAGTGGTAAGTCAACGGGGACTGGGCAGTTTTTTGGACTTATCACTGCTGCTGCCTCTGGACTGTCACCGACCCTGACACCTGCAGAGAGATCTCCTAAAAACCAAGTGCCTATTTTTTTTTTTTTTAACCGGAGATATCCGGTCCAATTCAAGGGCATCTCGACTGATTTTGAGACTATGAAGTTAACAACTTCCGGTGGCACCAATGTTTGACATCCGGACTTCCTCGTTAAGGGGACCCTTTCTCGTTACGGTTTGCCACCCACCCTAGAGCCCAATTATGAGTATATCATTTGGAGATATCCAGTCCAATTCAAAGGCATCTCAACTGATTTTGGGACTCTGAAGTTAACAACCTCCGCTGGCCCCAATGTTTAACCTCCTGACTTCCTCACTAAGGGACCATTTCTTCTTATGGTTCGCCACCCACGCTAGAGCCCAATTATGAGTATACCATTTGGAGATATCCGGTCCAATTCAAGGACATTTCGACTAATTTTGGGACTCTGAAGTTAACAACCTCTGGTGGTCCCAATGTTTGAAGGGCAATTGATGGGCCGGTACAGGAAAATGAATCAAATTCCCTCTTGCTCCACCCCATTACGGAAAACCCATCCATGTGTTCCCACCCCATTATGGAAATTCCCAGCCATCTCTCTCTCTCTACCCACTCCACATGGACATAGTCTCTCTCTCCTCCTCAACTCTCCAAACCGTATGAAAGTGCCTAAACTTAAATCCTATGATATCCTATGAAAGTGTCTAAACCACTAAAACCCTATAATAGGAAAGTGCACCCTAAAACTTAAACCATAGGGTAACCTATGAAAGTGCCTAAAACCCTAGTGTACCCTATGAAAGGGACCTGGGGTGGGTGTTGTCCATAAAGGGATAGCATCCATGTTGTCCGATATGGGCCGTCCATGCTCGGCGATGGACGGCTCGGATCACATCTTGTCCAAACAAATCCGAACCGTCCGCTACCGAACAAATCCAAACCGTCCATTGCCAAGCATTGATTGCCCAAATTGGGACAACATGGATGATCCCCCAATTCCTATAAAAGTGCCTAAATCACTAAACTTGTGATAGGAAAGTGCACCCTAAACCTAAACCCTAGGGTACCCTATGAAAGTGCCAAAAATCCTAGGGTACCCTTTAAAAGTACCTAAACTACTAAAATCCTATAATAGGAAAGTGCACCATAAACCTAAACTTAAAAAAAGAATGACTTACCTTAGTGGTAATTAGATACTTTTTTCCTAAACCTAGAGGTAAAAATCTGATGTTTGAAATATTTGACCTCGGACTTCCTCATGAAGGAGACCCTTTCTCCTTACGGTTCACCACCCACCCTAGAGCCCAATTAAAAATATGTTTTGGACAGACTCAACAATGCCAATCATTTAGTGAAAATCTTAAGATGGATTACAACAATGATAAAAAGAAAAAGAAAAAAAAAAAGCACAAACAAATATACACTCGAATTCACCAATTGGCTCACAAAAATGTGTGCGAGTCCTTGATGAAGCATGCATTTTTTTTTTTGTGTAAAGTTGGGTGTGTGATCGTAGTAAAAATATTGAACGACTCCGATAATTACTGTGGTATCGGAAATAGATCCCACATACGGTGTACATTTAGTGTACCTAAGCCCCTTTCCCCCTCCCAATAAAAATTTCCTCTTTTTTATCAATTTTTATGCACTCACGTGACTCATACAATTTTCTTTGATCAGACACGTGACCGGCCATTGGGGACGGTTTTGTCGCTCATTGCCTTCTGTACATGTGTCTCCCCCTTCCTGAGTTTGGATGTTTTCACCTACCATTGATTCAGATCTTTTTGACCTAGATTGGATGCTAACACAAAATCATTGTTTTATTCATTTTTCTTAAATTCAAAATCTTTTTCTTCACTGCAGGATGATTTTGACAGAAAATTACTTTTTTTATAACTGAATGTCCGGATCAGCTAGTGCACACCTTGACTAATTCCAAAACCATAGAGATAACGACCGTGCTTAACCTCCAGTGACGCCAACAGTTTGCTCGCAAGGGGAATGACAATAAGATAACTTGTTACCTCCTCAAAGAAATTACTTGTTAGGGCAAAATTTGGCTCAAGAAATGGTCACGTACAATTCAAGCTTGAATTTCGAATATTTTCTTGAAAATTTAATTTGACTTGACATTTTGTTCATACTTGAAAATGACCATTGGCATAAAACATATTGCAACATGTTATTATATCTAAGCCAAACTTTTGGAAAACACACGATGTACTCTGTTCCACTAAGATTTGTTTTTCGGTTGTTCTACTTTTTGGGTTTTTTAAATTAATGTATACGAGAAGAATGACATGTCTTGTGAAGCATGAAAAGCCAAATAGTAAAAAATTCAGTTAGTTGAATGGTACTGAGTTGTCTCTGTCGTTTGAAACTCGTAAATTCGAGACCAAGATTCATGCATCATTTGTTAAATACAAACATAAACTAAGACGAGATTTTATAATACTCTTGAATAATTAACTGAGATAATTAAGATTTTGAATAGCCTTGTCAATAACAAAAATCCATACGAATTAGGGTGGTGTTAATGCCAAAACCGTTTTTGTTTGTGCCAAAAATGTAGTGCTTAAAAACCTTGTACCACGTGCAAGGTACAAGCCTTTTGTGCACTACAATTTTGGCACAAACAAAAAGGTTTTGGCATTATCATTTCCCACGAATTAATGTCTTTCTTTTACTTAATTAGAAATAAATTATTAGGAGCATTAACTCCCTTTCAATTTATTTTGCCAACAGTATATATACATTAGTGGTTAAAAAATTAATGACTAAGAGCAAGTGCAACAAACTGGGGAAAAATTGAGCCAAAAAACCTGGTGAACAGTGTACTTTAGCTAGCAATTATTTTCAACACTCTAACAATACCATTTATTTTCCCTATCTTTTATTAAAATATTATTAAACTTTTATTTTCCCTTTTCCTTATCTCATATATATATACCCCAAGCTTCTTATCCGGACCCCCGATTGAAGCTCTTGGGGTATTTTTTTTGTGTTGCCAATTGTTTTGGAAAAATCCGATCCGTCCAATGTGTTCAGAAGGTGTTTTCCAAAGTCCACGCGGAAAATCTTCAAAAAAAAATACCGGGAAGGGTTTAATCCAAGCAGTTTTTCGCAAAAACTGTATATTGGATCGTCAAAAAAATGCTCGAATCAAGGAGGTCCGGAAGTCCGGAGTCCGGAGGTGAAGTGGAACCTATATATATATATAAACAAAGTATATAAACATTGCAAGACTGAATCGATTTATACACCGTAAATCGTCAGCGTCGGCGTCAATCAGAACTTGCCAATCGATTTCACTGTTGAAGACCGACAAGATTACAAGTAGAGATCAAGCTCGCCGTAACCGATGTAGTTGGGTGTAGCAAGTTTATATGTATGTGTGTTTATATATGTATATGTCTGTGATTGTATATATACACTTTTCGATTAGAAAAGAAAGGATTTCAATAGGAAACCCATCTGGATTTTGACCCAGAATCAGAGTACCCCTTTTTCAAAAAAATCCTGAGATCTTCGTTTCAACTCTACCTTCAAAATGAATCAGATTACCCCTCAAATAAAGTTTTTCATCGTTGCAGACAGAGACGAAGAAGGTGAAGAGAAGATGACAATTCCTGGGAGAAAGAGAGAGAGAGAGAGAGAGAGAGAGAGAGAGAGAGAATAAAAAGCAATAATTAAATCGTTACCCTGTGAATAGTGCTTAGGTAGAAATAGCAAAGTACGGTAGCATTTAGGACTTTACCAAAGGCTCTACGGAGGCTGTTGGAGGTCACATTTTCTCATTTTGGGTAGCTAAAATAACTAAAGTGCCCTTATAGCTAAGCTAATGTTGTTGCTCTAAGGGCATCATCATCAGGGTAGGTATTCTACCATTTTGGACAAAATAGCGAGGAAAGCTTCAAAAAGTCACCCACATCAGGCTCGCCACTCCCACCTCATAATTTATAGGCGCTACACCCCCTCAATATCCCAAGCAAGGCACTGTTCATCAATTAAGACATATTTTATTATTTTCCTGCACCCACTACTTATTACTTTATTAGTTTCAATGGAATGGGTTCACTACCTCCAGTTGGCAGGGAGAAAATAGGAAGAGAGAGAAATGAGTATTTTATTTAGATGTGATTAGAATAGAGAGTCTGATTTTGTAAATTTTTTAAAAAATGACTTGTTAATTTATAAAATGTATTTTTGAGATTAAATTTGGTCTAATTTTTATTGAGCTTGATGAGGATGCTCTAAGATGCGATGCCAAGACTTCTCTCCATCAATTCGAGGCTCAGTCCTACCTTTGTACAAGCTGCTACTATCATCATAAGATGGTGATGATTTGTATGTGGAGGTTAGCTAGCTAGCTTGCTCATTTCATACATTTATGGCGATTCCATTATTAAAGGTTATTGGAAATAATAACGGTAACATGATTGCAACCTAGCAAGCTGTTATATATAGCATTTTGTACTTTTTTCTCCTACCATACCATACTTTGACGAGTGTCAATGATCAACACCAATTATGCAAAACAGTATTTGATGAAACAATTGTGCTATGCGCACAGGGTTTGGGTATCTGTAGTGACCCAAGTCACTACAGTTTCCTTACCGACCTTAATTGTAGAGCCCTCTATAATCCAAATTTAAGATCGAAAAACCGTACAATTTGTCAGAAACGATGAAAAGATCTTTCACGTACTCCCTCCGTCCCATATTGTTGGTCATCTTTACCTTTTTTAACGTCTCAAACAATTGTTTATATCTCATAATCTATGATGTTTTTTTCCATTCCTACAACTTTGTTTAATTAAACTAATTGAGATCTATCAAGCAAGATCCATAATAAATATAAAAAAATTAATAAATAAAAAATTATAGGCAATTTTTTTCTCGCCCAAAAAAGGAAAGATGACCAACAATATGGGACAGAGGGAGTAAAAAATTAAATTAATTAAATATAGGTAGCCATAAGTCGGATACTATTTATATAGATAGCCAATATCATTTGGAGAGTACACTGTAAGACGAATTTGTTTCAATTGTGTGCCTACCAATATCCAATGATCATAATTTTTTGGACCCATAATGTGTTCAACATTCTTGAAAAAATGAACAGTTTCGATCTCAAATGAAAATTTCCGAGAACCCACTATTGAAAATTTCCGAGAGCCCACTATTCCCAAGTCCATGCGCACAGACTTGTAGTTACTGGTCATGCACTAAGGTTTCTGAAGAGTCAATCTTGGGTTCCTCGTAAATAATTCGAACCGCTAAAAAAGAGATCCAAAAGCCTAAAATCGTGGTGATGGTCTGTCCTCACGGACAATAGCTATGGCTCGAACCGGATATTCCACAGGGGATCGGGAGCCCCTATGATCACGCACAAGGGGGGTTGCCACGCTGGTAGCCCCCTCCCACCCTTTCCAGTTCAAAAAAAAAAAAAGCCTAAAATCCATTTCCAATTAAGAGGAATTACATTGAAAGGAGGAGTCTCGTGATATTAGACCGATCCGCTTTCTAGCTTCTAGCCTAATCGGATATATGTAAAACCTTTTTCAAAATTCGTAAGGGGATCGAATCATTCAGTTACGCCCTACTTATTATGAAAAAGACCCTAGCGATATTCAATTGAGTTGATTTTTAATCAAAGACGAATGAAATTTTTATTTAAAAAAAAATGCGGTTCGGATCATCGTTACAAAACTGGAGAGATGGGCCTCACAAAAACTGTGTCCATTATCTGCACCTACATTTCTGCTGATAAGAGGACAAGATAGGTTTCCATAGTATGAGGATTTTAGACCTACTTTATGACCGAAAAGAAAAAAAATTGAATTCAATGCATCATCATTGGAATTGAGTTCCTTTAGGAAAAATCTGTGAACTAGAAAAAATGGATAAACCTGGGGTACAGAAGGTGAGGGACAGAAATGGTACATAACGCGTTTGGGGATCTACTTTTGGGTCCCACACGAGTGATCCAAACCGTTCATTGTTCTTAAAACATTTTTTCGAGGGGGCTAAATAAAAATCAGCTCAATCGGACGGTTAGAAGTGCTTGAATCAAAGTCCCACCGTTCCAAATCAAAACTTTTGATTTGGAACGGTGGGACTTTGATTCAAGCATTTTTAACTGTCTGATTGAGCTGATTTTTTGTGGGCCTCCTCGGAAAAATGTTTTAAGAACAATGAACGGTTCAGATCACTCGTGTGAGACTCAAAAATGGGTTCCCGAAAGCGCTTTGTACATTTTCTGTACCCATAGCAGGGTCCAGAAAAAATTGCTAGAGTTGTATTTGATTTGTTGGAGTTTTATTAGTATTTTTTATGATGACTTTTATGTTTGCTGATGTGATTGTGATTAAACTCATGTCATAATTACTTGATTCGGACCTCCTTACTACCTCTTTTTAAAAGTTTCCGTAAAAAATTAACTTATTTGGGTATCGATAAGTACTTTTTTTTTGCACGGCAATATCGATAAGTGTTTGATTGGTTCATTCAATTGATTCTTGTCAAATTTTACACGATAAAATAAAATGAACTCATCAAGCCTTTACTGATATCCAAATTAGTTGATTTTTTCAGAAACTTTTACAAAATGTTTTGAACAATTAAATAAACTTCGATTGTTAGTGTGGGGCTTCAATTGTCATTTTGTCAAAATTTGTGTTAGCGGAACCTGCCCCGTCATATTAAATCAAACAAACACGTCCTAAAGAATGTGGTAATTGGTAGTAAAAGACAAGTAGAGGGTTCTAGATAAAAAAAAAAAAAAAAAGACAAGTAGAGGGTAAAGAAATTTGCAGATTTTTTCAGTGGATCCACAGTCATTCCTCTAATGAAAGCTCAATCAACGTTTCCAGCTCAGTGTTGAAAAACCAGTCCACTCACAGCACACACAATGAGTAAAAATAATCAAGTAAAAAAAATGCAAACATAAATTAAAAATAGTGATTTTACTTGATTTTTCAGTATATATCGGAGTTCGATTCACATCAAGTCAAACTCCGATGTACAGGCAACAAATTAACAATCTAAAGCGAACCAGACGCCAAATTAAATAGGCATTTTTCCTTGGGGCTGTGGACTAATAAATAACCACCTGGACCATTTCAGAGTGTGGTTATTATCATCAGTCCCCTTCTAGCTTTAACTGGCATGGACCATGCATACGTCTACTACAAGTTTGTACATAGTAAATTAATTTGTCTTGGAAGCCAGATTTCATTCCACAGCAAGTACTGGCTAGGCACAACATTAATGAAACCATAAATAAAAAAGCTAGCTTTACTTGCAAACTCCTTACACCCTAACCAATTGTTTGGAACACAAAAACAAGAAGGGAAAAAAATCGCACTTGAATAAACTGGCTTTTTACGGTTTTTTAAGTGATGCATTGTGAGAGAATGATCTGTCTTGGTTTTTGAAAAAAACTGTTTTTTGTTAGTGGAACACCCTCTTAGGGCATCCTTATCCGATACGCCAAAAAAACCAGCAAATTTAACCTCAAAAACACCTTTTATAATTTAGCAAGTCATTTTTCAAAAAATTCACAAAGTCAGACTCTCTATTCAAACTTTAGCAAGTCATTTTATCAAAAAGTCACAGAATCATACTCTCTTTTCAAACTTTTACTCTTCCCTCCCTCCTCCTTTTTTGGTGAGTGAACAGTAGGTCACCAAATTTGTTAAGTTACTATAACAAAGTTAAAAAATCTTCAAATTGGTGAGTTCGTTTGGTGAGACTGATTCTACTTTAACTTTGCTGATATTGATGCTCTTAGTTCTTTGAGAAGAAAATGAAACATCTAATTGACTTACTTTCTCGGTTGATATATAGCTT
This sequence comes from Vaccinium vitis-idaea, assembly GCA_963854785.1. Classification (NCBI taxonomy): domain Eukaryota; kingdom Viridiplantae; phylum Streptophyta; class Magnoliopsida; order Ericales; family Ericaceae; genus Vaccinium; species Vaccinium vitis-idaea. Next base: position 29,569,418 of record OY978222.1, read on the forward strand.
CGGAGAGAAAAAAAAATTAAAAAAAATTAAAAGCCACCCCCATAGTTTCTGAAAGACTGAAAGCTTTTTATAAAGAGGATGCCAAAGAAAGCATTCATGTGAAAAAAATCCTTACATTGATTAGTCAACCAGCAAGAAGGTCCAATTGTATTAAGCGACATTTTTTGGCTTATTATTATTATTATTTTTTGGTTTTCCACGCTTTGTGAGATAAGCCATTTCCTTTTGTACATCAATTAAAATACTCAAAATGTCAAAAAGTCAAGCTCGGTGGAAAGAGGCCTACAATAGTAAATTAAGGGCAAGAAGAAAGGTGGCATAACCCAGGGGTTTACGCAAACGGCCGGGCGTGAGAGATTAATAGTTGCTTGTCTTTCGTGATGTCGCGTGTCCAAATCTCACGAAGATCAAACATTTCAAATCTCGGGACTACTGGAGAGTTTGTCTGACCGTTAACTTCAAGGTCGCGGAATTAGTTAAGATGTGTGCAAGCTGGCTCGACAATAATCAAAGAAACGAAAAGATAAATGAAAAAGAAAGCTGTCTGGTGACATACAGATGTTACAAATTTTATATGTTATCATGTTGTGGTAGGCCATCGAGTCAAATATCAATTCAAACATATGGTCATCGCTAGAAGGACAAAGCCAAATGTCTAAACGTTTAATATACTCCATATAGTCAGGGATGGAGTCAGAGGGGGCCAGTAGGGGCAGTCGCCACTGTAAGAGAGAAAAAAACATAGTATTATATAGAAAAAAATAAATTTTCCTAAGAATTATATAGTCTCGCTCCTGTAAAGTATTTTAAGAAAAATATTCGCCCCTGCGTAGTGAAATTTCTAGCTCCGTCCTGTACTAGTCATCAAAGCATGCACTCGCTACCCAACAAACAAATCTTCCCAGCATGGCCGCCTACATTATGTATTTATGTGTGTACTATTTTTGGTTAAACAAATAAATGAATAAAAATGGGATCATTTTTAGAATTTCGTTTTCATTCACCAATAATATTCTAAATGAGATAACCAAAAGAAAAGTTAGATTTTTTTTTTCCTCTTTTGTTAATAATAATAGGACATTTCATCCTCATACCTTCACAAAAGCAAAGCACGGTTGGAAAAATGAGTATATCATTTGATGTTCATATTACAATGGGCGTAATAATAATAATAATCACTTTCTCAGTTATTATGAAATCATAAATCTATGTTAATTTGCAATAATCTTTTCACATGTTAAATAAAATCAAGGAGTAATTCTTAGTATTTCGAAAGAAAGAGCGTTAAAAGCAATCTATTACGGTGCATATGTTTACCACTTTATTTTCCCAAATCGTATAAACTAGCGGTTGCAAATGGACAAATTTGGATGGATTGAAATGGATTATGGGTTGAATATAAACATGTTAAATATGAATAGGAATGTGATGCCAGACTTTTCTGATTCCAACGTTTGACAGAAACGAGAATAGGAATGTGATTCCTGATGACATATTCAACCAGGAATCACATTCCTAGGCTGAGTGGGAATCTGATCCCTCCTCTACCCCATGGAAATCTCAGATTCCTGGATCATTTATTAAGAAAAGAAAACGTTGATTTTAATAACTTTTCAAAATGGTTGTTTCCCGCGTAAGATTATTGAATTAATCTAAACACCGAAATGCAATACATTCTGGTATCAAATTCCTAGGAATTCGATTCTCAATAATCATATTCCTTTTCCTACCCAAGAAAATTCCCGGAAATTTGATTTCCGCTAATTATATTTCTATTCAAGATTACGATCATCCAAACACAGCCTAATTGTAAACGAGTTGAATATGGATGAGTCAAATACTATGTCAAGTCATAGTCCGTAATTAGTCGAAGTGCGCACAAGCGGACAAAGGGTCCTTGTTGTGCACTAGGTGCATGGCACCGTACCATGCACTCCATTCAGCCGTCTGTTGCGAAAATGCATGATTCAGATTAAATGCAAACAATAACTCTCACATTGAGTTGGATTTAATTCAAGCCTTGCATTTTTGCAAGCCGGATGGGTGTCATACACCTAAAGTACAACAGGGTCTCAAATCTCACGTAAGTTTGTCCAGACATCCGATTATCAAAATAGTATTTTGATTGGGGTTGTTCTCTACGGTTATGGTCCATCCAAATTGCGAGTCCCGAAGTCGAAACAAACAAAAGAAAAGTGGGTCCGAGTGGAAGATCGTTTCAGGTCCCACACGGAATTTGACGTTGAGAGACTGTAAAAGTAAAACATCATGGTGGAATCTTTTTTAACCTTTTCACCCCTCCATGCACGCAGGGCATGAAGGATGCATTGGCAAACAAAATGGACAGACACACAGAAGAGAGAGAGAGAGAGAGAGAGAGAGAGAGAGAGAGAGTAGTAGAGTGATTTATCCAGGGGTAAAAGTACCTTCCCAAAAGACAAAAAACATCAGCGGCCCCATCAGACCCGACGTTCTTTACTTGATTTTGATCCTTTGATTCCGTCCAACTCTCCAAGCTGCGGACCACTCTTTGGACCGACCGTGGTGCACCAACCACGTAAAATTGAATGAAATGGGGATGATTTTGGATCGAGCTCATACAGCAGTCCGATTGCCTCGATTCCCGCGGGGGGGACCACTCGGAATTTGATTCTGAGAACGATGAACGGATCGGATCAATCGGATGAGACCCACAACGGCGTCCCCAACGCCGTCGGTACGTGGTCGGTGCAGCTAGAAGGGTTCATATTAACCAGTAACGGATGCAAAAAATGAACCAACAAAGATGGACGGAGGGAGTACTAGATAGATATAAGTGTGTGTAGATACATAACCATCATTACATTTGAAAATTGCAACTAAAAAGTTATTTGATAAGTGAGATAAATAGAGTTTTTTTCCCCACATAGATACTAGTAATTTTAAGAGCTTTTTTTTTAAAATTATTTTATTATACAAGGAACTTGCATGGGCTAATATTATTCAACTTTTTGTAAATTAACCTGAATATCTGCAGCTTTGGCCAAGATCTCTAAACTAGATGAATCTATCATGGAAGGATTCAAACCTATAGAGATGCACCACTGGAACGTCGAAAAGGTTTAATACAATTACATGAATTGCGTGAAGTTATGCTAGGGCCTGAGCACCACCTGGCACCCCCTACCATCCGCCTTGAATAGTCCTCTTCTTTGAAAGGGGCTTGACGATTCTTTTTTAGATCTTCATGGATGTTTTGTGAGTTCAATTTGATGAATATAAGAAATTTTTACTTATAAACAATTCATCGAGTATAAAAAAAAATACACACTTTTATTATTAAAGTAGTCTTCAAAATAACTGATGAAAAGCCAAAACATATGAGTTGTTTGCTCTCGGTCGATTTGTGGGCAATGAAATGAAGAAGCGGGGCTAGGGGTACTTTGGCCTCGTTTGATAACCAGACTAACCATGATGGACCGAATTCATAAAGTATTGTGAACCGGATAGAATTCACAATAACAAGGTATATGCTTCATTCTAATCACTTTCTGGGTCACATTTTCTCTTATATAGGAGCAGTAAATTAATGACCTCCTCTTAAAATTCATTGCGACTATAAGAGTAAAATAATTGCCTCCAAACTCTTTCTTTTTGAAACATAGTAATTACCAAACTATTCCATCAGGAGTAATTATTAGCAGTCATTATTGCATATGTTAGTCGATTATGGGACAATAAAAATTCACCCAAATTATTAGCAGTCATTATTGCATGATAGATCTAAGTTTGGGTTCCGCACGAACGATCCGAGCCGTTCATTGAACTTAGAATGAATTTTCAAGGGGCCTAGCGAGAAATCAGCTCAATCGGACATGTGTAACTACTTGATCCAAAATCTCTCCGTTTCATTCAAAACAAATTCAATGAAACGGGGAGATTTTAGATCAAGCACTAACACACATCCGATTGAGATGATTTCTACTGGGACCCCTCGGAAAATCATTTGAAGATCAATGAACGGCTCGGATCGTTCGTGTGGGACCCAAAAGTGGATCTCCAAGCCGGTCTGTATATGGTTTGTACAAGGGACGTGCATATGGTTCATTCTAATCACTTTTTGGGTCACATTTTTTCTTATATATATAGGAGCAGTAAATTAACGGTAATCCTCCTACGGATATAGACGATTTTGTACAGAAAATGTACAAATCGCTCTCGGGGACCCACTATTGGGTCCCACACGAGTGATCCGAACCGTTCATTATTTTTAGAACATTTTTCCGAGGGGCTCCACAAAATTTCAGCTCAATCGGACGGTTAGAAGTGTTTGAACCAAAATCACGCCGTTTCGTTCAAAATGAAACGGCGTGATTTTGGTTCAAGCACTTCTAACCGTCCAATTGAGCTGAAATTTTGTGGAGCCCCTCGAAAAAATGTTCTAAAAATAATGAACGGTTTGGATCACTCGTGTGGGATCCAAAAGTGGGTCCCCGAGAGCGATTTGTACATTTTCTGTACAAAATCGTTTGTACCCGTAGCAGGATCCGTAAATTAATGACCCCCATTTAAAATTCACTGCGACTATAAGAGTAAAATAATTGCCTCCAAACTCTTTCTTTTTGAAACATAGTAATTACCAAACTATTCCATTAGGAGTAATTATTAGCAGTCATTATTGCATATGTTAGTCGATTATGGGACAATAAAAATTCACCCAAATGATTTCTGTCACCTTTTCTTTTATTCTCCCGGCTTAATCATGTTTCTAGATTTTTTAATTTCAGAGCTGGTAACCCTTTTAGAAGACTATTTAATTAATTTCTACTTTTTCATTTTCACAAAAGTTAAAAAATAGTTTGCTTTAGGAGGGGATCATCATATCTTTCCAACAAGTTGGGTACAGATATATAAAAATAATAATAATTTTTGTTGGTCACATTGATACACTCCATAAAATTGGATCCAGTTGAATGGTATCTCGAGGTCGAGGTTAACAAAGCATAATTAAATGCTTGTTTAGCTAATTTTTGTACTATTTTGCTAATTAATGTACTTGTAGCACTCGTTGACTATAGATGTAGAATTAAATATTTAGCCTCTATAAGCACGCACACATCGATTGTGGTGAGAGAATAGAGATCAAATATATATACTATAGAACACTATCTCGTGCATTAAAAAAAATGATTATGTTCAATAATTATATAGTTTGAGTAAATTACAAATAGGAGTTTATTGTCTAATTTGATCAACCGCATCAATCGGTGTGCCAAGTATGATGCCAAACACTTAAGCTTTATTCATTATCAAATTTTGAAAATGCCATTTTTAATTTGCCAAACTTTGCGCATCAGATTTAGAGATGGGAAATATGGTTGAGAAAGAAAGATCATTCATTAATTCTAAGAAAAAATAAATAAATTTGCATTGGTGGAAAAAATGTCATTTTTTGCAAAAGAGAAATAAATATATACTCAGTTTTTATTGTGGATGTGTTTGGCCTCACCTCATTATTAATATATTTTAGACACATTTTCACCTTTTTCAGGTTTTCGGCCACTGATTATGGATTATAGACTGAATAATTTAAAAATCACCTCTAAAAAAACTTGTTAGATTCTTGATTGTACTTGCACATAATTCTGGTTCTTTTACAAATTCATTACAGATTTTTATCATAATCTTAAAATATGCATTTTACAATTAACAATCCAAAATCTAAAACTAATTGAATTTCACAAACTTCATGTAACCGTTTGTAAGGACCAAATTCCGGAATCTTTTCTTATTGGCAATTCCGTTTGACAAAACACATTTTTATATCGAGTTGTAATTTTTCTTTTAGAGAGTCTATTTAGGTGTGGAAGGAAATCAACGTGTATGTTTTTTAGTGGCCTATGATTTGTTATAGTGCAAGGTGTCATTATGTAATTAGTTCGGTGCAATTAAGTGCTTGAGTGACATGTTATAGATCACCTCTAGCAACCTTACTGGTGAGTCTAATTGCACAGCTAGTGCTTGAGCACTTTAGAAGTTGATCTAGCTACTTTATGTAGCCTATATATAATTGCTCACTAGGGTTTTAAAATGCTGCGGCTTTCAAGAGAAAAAATAGGACAACAGCCGACTTTTGTTTAGTGTAGTTCAGATCTCAATTCACCTTGGAGAGCTTGGTCCTTTCGTGGAGTTCGAAAGGCGAGCGATTGGAAGGCTTGTGCGATTCAAGGCGCTGACAATCAAGATCACTGGGTGCGGTGTACGTGTGACTCGGCAGGTGATACTTAGAACGTTGTGAGGATGTACTTCGTTTGGATATGTATATCTGTAACTGCACAATGGTTATAGTGATTTTTTATTCCTTCCCGTGGTTTTTTTACCCATTTAGGGTTTTCCACGTAAATCTCTGTGTTGTGGCTGCTTGAGTAATTTTCTGCTGTTAGTATTGATTAGTGATTCACATTCATACTGTTAGGGTTTTTACGGATTTTTAAGGAACCCTGATTTTTCATTGTTGAAAAGTAATAATTTAGACAGTAATGCTATTTGGACACAGCCGTTGAATTGTTATTGTACCAAGGAAAAATTATTCAATGCTCCACAAGCTCTGCCGCATTGATGTAAAGCCAAGACTAAAGAAGAATCTTAGGCCACTGCTCCTTTGGCTAAAAAAACCAGTTTGGTTTTTTCGTTTGTCCTTATTCAATTTTTTTTTGAATTTGTTAGTTTTACGTCGATTTTTTGTGGTTTCTTGGCTCCTCTCGATGAGAAAAATCTAAAATGTATAAAATTATTAACCAAATTTAAAATTTTGTGAATAAAGACAAAAAAAATCCAAAAACCCGGTTTTTTGGTTTATTTTTCGTTTTTATTCACAAAATTTTAAGTTTGGCTAATAATATTATACTTTTTAGATTTCTCTCGTCAAGACGAACCAAGAAACCACAAAAAATCAACTGAAAACTAACAAATGAAAAAAAAAAATTAAATAAGGACAACAAAAAACCATTTTGGTTTTTTCACCCAAAAACCAAAATGAACCCAACACAAATGTGTGGTGTGATAAGGTGTTAAAGTGTCAAGTGAAGTCCGTGAGGGTGCTCCAATACGAAAAGAACCGATGAGTAGGGAAATATTGGTTAGGGTTTAAAATGTACTACGTAGTAAATTAGATAATTAAGGTCTAATTTGTAAATCTAGAAAATCAAGGGTTAATAATGTAACTATGGATAAAAATCACATTTATCAATAATAAGAAAATAAATAATCCAAATTTATTTTAATAAATTTGGGATTATTACAAATTACCCCTTGTTTATTTCAGAATAAGCAAAATAATCAAGGAAAGAAGACATATTAATCTGCGACAAAATAAGTTTATGGGGGTTATTGTAAATACAACTTTCATTATTATTTTTTAAATATAGGATTTTCAAAACTTCAATTAACTCATCATGATCAGACATTTATAAAATGTTTATAAAATGTTCATGTTCAACTTTAGGGACATCAAAACTATATTTTGCTATTTCTCTACGTGATTTTTTAGTGCACAGTGCACTATGAAAAAAAAAAACCTCTAAATTTTGTTGCCGTTATTTTATATATATATAAAGTTTTTCCTATCTAAGTTGGGTATACTTTTCCACACAAAATTGATTTTGTCCTATCCAAATTTTGATGCCGTTTTAATATGTTATTTTCGTAAAATCCTCATATACAAAATTGATTTTGTGGGATGGTGTGGTATTTCAAGTTTTCTTTCCATCCGTTAGTTTGAAGACTGGGGCCCTTCCACTAATCCATTCTCCTGGCCCTTCCACTAATCCATTCTCCTAATTATTATTATTATTTTTTGTCTTTTTGGGTTTTTTCGTGTTTTGTTCGTCTTTCTTGAATTTTTGTTAGATTTGCATTATAAATTTTTTGATTAATCATCTATGTTGATGAGAGGAGTCTAAAAGTAAAAAAATTATGACAAAATCCAAACAAAAAGTTCACCAAAGACAAAAAAAAATACACCAAACAGCTATCTTTTTTTGTCTAAAATGTCAGTTTATACGAAGTTTTTTCAACTTCAGTCCACACTTAATGTTTTTTTGATTCTTCTTGTCGATATGAATGATTAATACCAAAAAATGACGAAAAGCTAAAAAAAAAAAATCACGAAAAGTAAAATACCGGAAAAAAAGAAGAAGAAGAGAAGTCATTAGTAAAAAAGTTTAGGTTTCGGCTTTTGGGGTTTTTGGCTTTTCTAGTTGATATATGTGAGAAGAATGACGAATCTCATAAAGGTTAAATGCCAAAAAATCCAATAATCTACTTGGAACGGGGCTTAAACCCAATATTTAAAGGGTCGTTCATGTTTAAAGAGTATCCTTGGGCACATAAAATTTTACAAAACCCTTTGATTTAATTAAATAAAAAAATGATATATACATGTACAACAATGTTCCAACACACTTACATGTATCATTTTTGTAATTAATTTACTTGACATCAAAGCATCTAGGACATGTTCTGATCGGATTGACTTCCAAAAATTCAACCCACATGTGCTGATTAATATGTAAAGATTTGACTATGGGGAACTGCAATTTTTTTTGTGTATAGTGTTAACTAAGAAAGGACTATATTGGATCCAGCGTCATTTTAAGTGGGTGGTCAAATAAGGACTTCTCCAAAACATATTACTATCTGTGTAAGCAATCAATCCCTGTAATTGGATTAAAATGAAAGAAAGAAAAAGGCGGCAAGCAAGCCAAGGCTCCCTTATGGTTGGCAAATCACATGCTTTTTTATTTTTATTTATTTTTATTTTTTATTATACTAAGTGTAGCGAGTCTGTATAGGAATATAGTGGAAGGAGTCCATTTATAATTGAGAGCGAGCAGGAACAAATGCAATAATTGGATCAGTCACAGAAGAAGGAGAAACATACAGATTGATCGCAATAGTGATAGGTCTGCATTGTTTAGTCATCAATCAGAAAATCAATCGGGTACAACCGAATCAAAATCAATTGATCTGAATTTAGCGTTTTTTAGAACTGAAAAGTATAAACCGACCACATAAGGTCAACCCAGCCAAGTATGGTCAACTCGTCTATAAAGGCCAGCTCGGCCATACCCCAATTACATTATGACCAATGACATAATGAAGACGATGTAGTGAGTAATCCTAACAAGGCTTTGAGTTCTAAAACGACTCAACCCCTAATTAATAGAGATATGTCACGCCAACATAAACCCAAGGGACTCCAGAGGTTCATCCCTTAGAGGCCCAACGACATTATAGGACTGAATCCGATTAGGATTAAGAGACCTAATGAAATAAAGAACTAAGGGGATTGGTCCAACTAGCAAGGGGTGTCCTAAAAGGACTCAACCACCATGAATACCTGTATAAATCACCTCTCATACCAATGATACGGTACATTGCTCTAGTATCCCTAATTACTTGAGTAATATTCTCTCTCTTTACATATTCACTAACTTCGGCATCAGAGGCTAGTTGGCTAACACCACACCGGTGTCCTTAGTCTTCTTGTTTTATAGGCCATTTGTGGGCTATTTTATAGCAGGACAATAGTATATACAATAAGTCGTCCACATATTTGCTCATAGTTAAGCAAGGGAAGTGGGAGTCTTTGCTTAACTACACCAACAAAATCACCAAGGAGCCCATGCAAGTGGAGACACAGATGAAAATGTCTCCATCGCAGCTTACATAGACGGTCTATATTCAGGTCAATTCTTATTTAATCTTACTAAAGAACCTTCGCAAACTATGGCCGAGCTTATGTTAAGGACGCAGAAGCACATGAATGTAGAAGAAGCTCTGAATGCTAGACTTTCAAGGGATTATAATTTTGATATGCAACCTTCTTGATCTGGTCATCAGAACCAGAGCGATAAAGGGAAAAGAGATCTGCCCCAATGATCGATTCGGGAACCAAAGAACAAAAAGGTCGACCAGAAGAACCCCCCAAGGGGAGGAAGACCACCAGAGAAATACAAGCGTTACACATCGCTCATAGCTATGGCGGAGCAAATCCTATATGATCTTTGTAACGATCCTAACCTTAAGTGGTCGAGAAAGTTACGGACTGATGCAAGCAAAAGGTCAAAGGATAAGTGGGTGCAGATTCCACCATGACCATGGTCATGATATGGACTCGTATTGATTTAAAGCAACAAATTGAAGATGTGATCCAAAGAGATCGGCTTCGACGGTACATGGCCGAAAAAGGCCAAAAATCTCAAAGAATGAATGATCGGCCTAAGGACGACATGGACAATGCCCCAAACTAGAACGAGCCCATTGGGGAGATTGTGTAATCCATGGGGAATGTGCTCTATACTCTATAGTAGTCTCACCTTACCTTACCTAAGATGCCTAGTCAAGACTGAGGTAGAGAGGGCAATAAAGGAAATTCATGAAGGAATCTGTGGAGGCCATCACAATGTTCGGATGCTGGCTTACAAGCTCATAAGGTTGGGCTATTATTGGCCAACCATGCAGCAAGGTTGCTCAGACTTGGTTCACAAGTGCCAAAAATTTGCCAACATCTCTCACTGTCTACAAAAGCTCTTACCCCAATAAAGGGCCCATGGTCTTTTGCTCAATGGGGATTGGATCTAATCGGCTCACTCCTAAAGGGAAAGAGCCAAATCCAGTATGCAATAGTAGTAGTGGACTACTTCACGAAGTGGGTATGGGCCAAGGCCCTAGCCACCATAACCACAGAGGTGGTCACTAACTTCATATGGAAAAACATCCCATGTCATTTTTGACTGCCTAGGATTTTTGTGGCTAACCTCGAAAAGCAATTTGATAATGCAGAGTTTAAGCAGTATTGTATCTCTAAGGGGGGTACATGTACATTATACCTCTAAGGGTTACCCAAGGGCCTATGGCCAAGTTATAGAGAGGTTAAGAAGTAAATCAAGAAGGGGCTAAAAGCAGTCAAATGAGCTTGGCTAGAAAAACTTTACTCAGTACTGTGGCTTATCGAACAACTCCAAGGACAGCTACCAAGAAAACACCATACTCCATGGCATTTGGAACAAAAGTAGAAGTCCCAGTAGAGGTCGACCTGCTCAATTACCAAACATCATTTCTTGATCAGCAGGACAATGAAGAAGACCTCAGGTCGAAATTAGACCTCCTTGAGGAAAAAAGGGAAGTAGCGGCTGCCAGAATAGCAGTTTACCAATAGAGGATGGGCATGTAACATGATGTCGTGGTCAAGCTGATAAATTTCTGACCTAGAGATCTCGTCCTTAGAAAAGTTGATCCTACGGGAAGAAGGGTGGGGAAACTTGGCCTAAATTGGGAGGGACCCTACCAAATTCTAAGCACTCCAAGGCTGGAGCCTATAGGTTGGCCAAGAAGGATGGGGAAACTTGGCCCAAATTGGGAGGGACCCTACCAAATTCTGAGGCACTCCAAGGCTGGCCACTCTATGGGGAAAGGAGGTGCCAAACTCTTCGAATGTCAAGCACCTCAAGAAGTACTATCACAAGTTTCAGTTTATTCAATTTATGTTGTTAGATTACTTTGTTTAGATTAAACTTTTAAAAGTTTATGATATACAGTAATGGCCCTCGAGGGCACCATTTTCTCTCCATATAACTGCCTATGCATACACTTAATTATATTAAACTGAGCTCAGTTATCCAAAGACCGAGCTCATTGACTAACAAGTTAGCACGACAAACACCAAAATAAGTCGATCCAGGTCTCAAGAGACAATAATTCCAAGTAAGGGTTAATAAGCCTACTTGGTCCAACCTTAAAAATGGGAGTTGTAGAGTCAATAGGACTAAAAGTTCGAGGATGTGGCCTACAAGTCAACCAACCTTAGACTCAACAAGATCTGGAGTCCTAAGAGCTCAGGACCAAGAAGACTAAGCAAGCAAGTTTGCTCAGCACCTTAAGGAACAATCCTTGGAATTAACAGAATGACTATATGGCTAGCTACCAAAGCTTGTTCAAACGTCATACTATGTGTTTCTACTGGATACAAGTGCACAGCTATATCCATACCTCTACACTTGAGGTAGTACAAATACACTTAGACAAATAAAAAAAAAAAGAAAAGAACAAAGGAGCATTGCAAAAAGCTAAGGCAAGAATAATTATAATGCGAAAATGTTTGAAAGGTGAAAAATACCAAGGCATTTATGTCTTAAAAAACAAACATAGATATGGCAAGTATTCAAAAAGTACTACCAGCAAAAAATAGAAAATGTACAAATTCATAATTTGTACAAACACAGAAGAGGAAGGGGGAGAATAGTAACAGAGTTATTACAGACTAAAAAAATTCTCTCTTAACTTCTCAAATGAAAACTAAAATCAAAACTTCAGGTTTGAGCAGGGGCGTCTTTGGATTGGTCATCCTTGGATTGATCCTCCACCGATGAGGGCTCAACAACATGATCAGAAGATTGACCTTGAGGAAGAACAGTAGGCTGAAGAGGGGCTTTGCATGTAGCATCATCAGTATGATCCTCCTCTCCACCACTAACCATCGAGGCCGTCTCATCATCCATTTCAAACTTACAAAAATCTATGTTTGGATACTTCTTTGTGCACTGACGCCTCATGTCCTTGAAACCTTCAAAGTAATTGGTGGTTGAGAGTTTAGCATAGTCGCAGTCAGGAGAAGCCATAAAATCTATGATAGCACTGGCACGAGCCTTTTTTAGCTTACTCCTTCATATCAAAATTCTACTTCTCCAGCTCGAATTTTTCCTTCTGTAGGTCGTCGAGTTTGGTATCTTTGGTCTTCACCGCCTTCTCGAAAGAAGTTAACTTCTCCAACGCCTTAGTGCGAGCTTGGTTGGCCTTGAGCTTGTCAAGCTTAGCTGATTTCAACTCCTCTGAGAGCTGATCATTTTCCCTGACCAGTCGCTCTTGAGCAGCCATTTGCTTGTTGCGCTGCTCCACAAGTTTGAGGTGGAGAGAGCGAATGGCAGCCAGATAAGAACAACGAGTTAGAACAACTTAAAATAAGCAGAATGAAAACTTTGAGCTATTAGAAAAAAGGAGTTTACTTGACCTCAATAGCAATATTGGAACCTACGGTTATGGAATCCACAATTTCCAAAATCTTCTAGTCAGCAGGAAGAGGAAAAGACCTCATCTTATCAAAACACGACTTTCTGTTCAGAAGAGCAGAAGGACCGTCATCGTGAAGCCTAAGAGGAGCAGAGCTCTCACCTTTGTTCTTTTGTTTCTTAGGAACCCTCTCATTCTCCTCCTTTTTTTCTCTACCTCTCTCTTCTTTTCTTTCTCTTTCTCTTTCTCCATCTCGGCTGTAGAAGGATCAACAGAAGAGATCAGCACTCCAGAATATACAAAGGTTGAGACGTCAAATTTTATTCTTATTAATGCATTTCAAATTTTATCGCCTATACTTTGTATAATTTTACACCAAATAATAATAGATTGTATATATAAGAAAGTGTGGTGCAAATATCATTAGGAAAATAAATTCCACACTCTATTTTTTTACCAATGACACTCCACTTTGTCTTTTAAAAAGTGAATTTCAAGTCGATGCATTTTGAAAGAAGTTTTGAGGTGTAGTAAGTAAATTATTTCATCATTATCCTAACACAACAAAAATTACAAAAAGGACAAGGGGGTGTTGGCTGGTATGGTACATGGAAACCATCCACTAGAGCAAGTCTCTCATTCCTATCAAGAAAAATAAAAAAGAAAGCACACTCTTCTCTAGTACACACACAGAGCTAGCTGCGTAATCCTGTTTAAAGCAGAGTGAGGTTTTGGGGGAAATGAGTGGGGGGGGGGGGGGGGGGGAGAGAGAGAGAGAGAGAGAGATAAATAAAGAAATAAAAGAAATAATTAGAGAGAAAACTTATTAGGCACTGTAACCATTGTGGATTGGCGCCGACAAGCTTACCTCTCTCGGCCTTCAGCCTGGTGAGCATATGCATGTTGATATTGGCCTTCGACATCTCTTCATCTGTATCAACTGAACACGTAATAAAAGGAGATGAGTTAATTTGGAAAAGGAAGTTCTAAATTAAAGTAAAGATCTGATACCTCTATCAAGAGAAAGAGTCGTACTTCATACTTTAGGGTCGAGCAGGTAGGTGGCAACCGTTTCAAACGTAACAGGTAAGTTGAAGGGGCGGACCTCGTTTTTTTTTTTGCTCGGCAGGGTGGACCTCAAGGCGGACCTCGTTGGCTTTAGCCTTCGCGGTCTCTCCTTCTTTCTCCTTGGAGATACTGACTTTGGAACAACCTAAAAACATGGGTTAAGAGGTCAGCTCAACAAAAGTAAATTATGAAGAAAAAAGTTCAAAAAAATTGGAAAGTATACAGAATACTCACTCTCCAGAGAAAAATGATGGATCTAGGGAGTTTAGGGCTCGTCCCATCTCAGGAACTCTTGTCTGGAGCCACACACAAACAAAAAAATTGTCCTTCCACTCCCTATTGGAAGTGGGGATGGAGTTAATCAGAGCGGACTTCCCCTCTCTTTCAAAGAAGTACCACCAACCATTTCTACTAGGGGATTTCCGCAGTTGATATAAATTAAGAAAGACCTCGAGGGTAAGAGGAGTACGGTTATTAGACATTGCTGCTCTGTGAAGTGCATCATATCAAAGTGCCTCTAGGAGTTCGGCGCATTTTGGGCTGGGACAAGCCCGAAATAACTCAAGGCTTCTCGGACGATTTGGGAGAAAAGGAGGCGAAGACCACCCTCAAAGGCCCCATAGGACAAGCAGATCTTGTCCTTGAGGTGAGAACAAGCCCATTCTGAGCTCTTGAGAATCCTAAGAGTGATCGAGCTGGGAATCGGGTACCTGACCCGAATAAAATGTAAATCATGTGCAGTGATGGAAGATGGAAAGTTATTTGCAGCAAATTGGGCCTTATCTAAAGGAGACTGAAATTGCTCTCTCTCATGCACCATTAGAATTCTAGAATGGCACATACAGCTAAAATAATTCATAAAACTCAGCCCAGTGATTTAAAACGTGTATACATAAATATCAGAAAGAAAAATAAAGAAAGAGAAATGAGTTAGCAGCTAGCTCATTTCAACGGGATTAATGGAAAAACAAATGGGAAATGATCTACCCCTCTTTCCACCAGAGCAAGTCTCTCATTCCTGTCAAGAAAAAGAAAAAAGAAAGCACACTCTTGTCGAGTACACACACACACACACACACATAGAGAGAAAGAGAGAGAGAGAGAGAGAGAGAGAGAGAGAGAGAGAGAGAGAGAGAGAGAGAGAGAGAGAGAGAGAGAGAGCGCTAGCTGCGTAATCCTGTTGAAAGAGGGGTAGATCATTTCACATTTGTTTTTCCATTTATCCTGGTTAAATGAGCAAGCTGCTAACTCATTTTTCTTTCTGATATTTGTGTATATGCATTTTAAATCACTGGGCTGAGTTTTATGAATTATTTTACCTGTATGTGCCGTTCTAGGATTCTAATGGCGCCTGAGAACTTCAGCTGGCTTGAAGCTAGACCAAACTGCATGACTGAGTCGCTAATGTAGGGCAATACCAGTAAGTGTTCTAATCAAACCACCAATAAGCTCAGGTGTTTCGATAAATAAATCTAAAACTTCCACAAATACATATTTGTATCTTTTATGCATGTGCTCAGGCATGAAGTTGTAGAAAACATTCTCCAAATCATCCACACGAAAAATATTTTACATTGCATTTACATCAAAACAAACAGAGTCCGAGGTTTGTTTGGTTTAGGTTTTGAGTGAGGTTTTGGGGGAAAAGTGGATAGAGAGAGAGAGAGAGAGAGAGAGAGAGAGAGAGAGAGAGAGAGAGAGAGAGAGAGAGATATAAATAGACAAATAAAAAAAATAATTAGAGAGAAAACTTATTAGGCATTATGACCATTGTGGATTGGCACAGGCGAGCTTACCTCTCGTAGCCTTCAACCTGGTGAGCATCTCCATGTTGATATTGGCCTTCGACATCTCTTCTTTTGTATCAGCTGAACACTCAATAAAAGGAGATGAGTTAATTTTGAAAAGGAAGTTCTAAATTAAAGTAATATCAGATACCTCTATCAAGAGAAAGAGTCGTACTTCATACTTCAGGGCCGAGCAGGTAGGTGGCAAGCGTTTTAAACGTAACAGGTAAGTTGAAGGAGCGGACCTCGTGGGTTTTAGTATTCGTGATCTCTCCTTCTTTCTCCTTGGAGATACTGACTTTGGAACAACCTGAAAACATGGGTTGAGAGGTTAGCTCAACAAAAGTAAATTATGAAGAAAAAAGTTCAGAAAAATTTGAAAGTATACAGAATAGTCGCTCTCCAGAGAAAAACAATGGATCCGGGGAGTTTGGGGTTCGTCCCATCTCAGGAACTCTTGTCTAGAGCCACCCACAAAGAAAAATATGTCCTTCCACCCCTTGTTGGAAGTGGGGATGGAGTTAATAAGAGTGGACTTCCCCTCTCTTTCAAAGAAGTACCACCAGCCATTCCCACTAGGGGATTTCCTCAGGTTATATAAATTAAGAAAGACCTCGAGGGTAAGAGGAGTACGGTTATTAGACATCGCCGCTCTAGGTAGTGCATCATATCAAGTGCCTCTAAGAGTTCGGCGCAATTTGGGCTAGGACAATCCCGAAATAACTCAAGACTTCTCGGACGATTTGGGAGAAAGGGAGGCGAAGACCACCCTCAAAGGCCCTATAGGACAGGCAGATCTTGTCCTTGAGGTGAGAACAAGCCCATTCTGAGCTCTTGGGAGTCCTAAGAGTGATCGAGCTTGGAATCTGGTACCTGACCCGAATAAAATCTAAATCATGTGCAATGATGGAAGATGGAAAGTTATTTGTCGCAAATTGGGCCTTATCTAAAGGAGACAGAAATTGCTCTCTCTCAGGCGCCATTAGAATCCTCGAATGGCACATACAGCTAAAATAATTCATAAAACTCATCCCAATGATTTAAAACGTATATACATATCAGAAAGAAAAATAAAGAAAGAGAAATGCGTTAGCAGCTTGCTCATTTCAACGGGATCAATGGAAAAACAAATGGGAAATGATCTACCCCTCTTTCCACCAGAGCAAGTCTTTCATTCCTGTCAAAAAAAAGAAAAAAGAAAGCACACACACACACACACACACACACACACACACACACAGAGAGAGAGAGAGAGAGAGAGAGAGAGAGAGATAGCTACGCAATCCTGTTGAAAGAGGGGTAGATCATTTCACATTTGTTTTTCCATTTATCCTGTTGAAATGAGCTAGCTGCTAACTCATTTCTCGTTCCGATATTTATGTATATACATTTTAAATCTCTAGGCTGAGTTTTATGAATTATTTTACCTGTATTTGCCGTTCTAGGATTCTAATGGCGCCTGAGAACTTCAGCTGGCTTGAAGCTAGACCAGACTGCATGACTGAGACGCTAATGCAGGGCAATACCAGTAAGTGTTCTAATCAAACCACCAATTAGCTCATGTGTTTTGATAAATAGCATCTAAAACTTCCACAAATACATATATGTATCTTCTATGCACGTGCTCAGGCATGAAGTGGTAGAAAACATTCTCCAAATCATTTACACGAAAAATATTTTACATTGCATTTACATCAAAACAAACGGAGTCCTAGGTTTAGAGAGAGAGAGAGAGAGAGATAAATAGAGAAATAAAAGAAATAATTAGAGGAAAAACTTATTAGGCACTATGACCATTGTGGATTGGCGCCGACAAGCTTACCTCTCTCGGCCTTCAGCCTGGTGAGCATCTGCATGTTGATATTGGCCTTCGACATCTCTTCTTTTGTATTAGCTGAACACGCAATAAAAGGAGATGAGTTAATTTGTAAATGGAAGTTCTCAATTAAAATAAAGATCTGATACCTCTATCAAGAGAAAGAGTCGTACTTCATACTTCATACTTCAGGGCCGAGTAGGTAGGTGGCAAGCGTTTTCAACGTAACAGGTAAGTTAAAGGAGCGGACCTCGTGGGCTTTAGCCTTCGCGATCTCTCCTTCTTTCTCCTTATAGATATTGACTTTGGAACAACCTGAAAACATGGATTGAGAGGTCAGCTCAACAAAAGTAAATTATGAAGAAAAAAGTTCAGAAAAATTTGAAAGTATACATAATACTCACTCTCCAGAGAAAAACTATGGATTTGGGGAGTTTGGGGCTCGTCCCATCTCAGGAACTCTTGTCTGGAGCCACCCACAAAGAAAAATTTGTCCTTCCACTCCTTGTTGGAAGTGGGGATGGAGGTAATCAGAGGGGTGGGGATGGAGGTAATCAAAGGGGACTTCCCCTCTCTTTCAAAGAAGTACCACCAGTCATTCCCACTAGGCGATTTCCTTAGTTGATATAAATTAAGAAAGACCTCAAGGGTAAGAGGAGTACGGTTATTAGACATCGCTGCTCTGGGCAGTGCATCATATCAAGTGCCTCTAGGAGTTCGGCGCAATTTGGGCTGGGACAAGCCCGAATTAACTCAAGACATCTCGAACAATTTGGGAGCAAGGGAGGAAAAAACCACCCTCAAAGGCCCCATAGGACAGGCAAACCTTTTCCTTGAGGTGAGAACAAGCCCATTCTGAGCTCTTGGGAATCCTAAGAGTGACCGAGTTGGGAATCTTGTACCTGACCCGAATAAAATCTAAATCATGTGCAGTGATGGAAGATGGAAGACGGAAAGTTATTTGCAGCAAATTGGGCTTATCTAAAGGAGACTGAAATTGCTCTCTTTGTCGCTTCCTACCTGAATCCCCAACATTTTCCCAAGTTGAACTAGTATTCCTAGTTTTCTACATCGGTTCCCGCACCTTCACTCCTTTTCTTTTTCCCCTTTGGATCCTAGCACACTCAACTATCTCTGAATACTTCTTAATACGTTGACTCACAACTAACCTCTTAACCGACTCGTGCAACCCTATCTCAAAACGTCTACACTTTCTTTCCTTGATCGCTACTAACTCTGGCGCACAATGGGACATGGGGATTTCCTCAATTGATTGGGACATAAGGCTTGGTTTGGTTTGGCTTGGTTTGGTTAGTCAGAAATGGTCATATCACCTTGTTCTAGCTTTTCGAACTGTTCCCTAAGTTGCTCACGATAGGATTCTAGAAAATATTGGTTGTCGAAGAGTTCCTCAAACTCAGCCCACGTCAAATTGTCTGCTTCCGGGTTTGCTACTCTAGCCACCCTCCCGTAGTTTTTACGCATATAAGAGTTTTCCACGTATATCTCTGTATGCATTTGTTTATTGCTTTTCGTTCCTTGATCGGTTGAGATATTGATTGATGGGTTGATTAATAGAAGAGATCAAAACATAACAATTCTATATACTTGGGCAAACTAGGGTTTTACAAAGGCAGACTTCATGTAAAACCATACATATTTTTATTTGCCCTTTTCACTCTATTTTCGTGGATGGAGTGAAAGTGGATTCACCGCCCAGATGATTACCATAAACTATTCACATGAAGTTGTTCCAATCTCCCCCTGATTCTAAGATCATATCTTGTGATAATCCCCTCACGTGATTTTTCATTTTACGTACGTGAAACGTATCCACTTGCAAAACAATCTCCTATACAAAGCGCCCATCTCATGCGCTTCATGTGCCAATTGTTTAATTTTTTGCTTGTGTATACCTTACCATAAAAACACAGATTATTATTCAAAGGTTGATCGGTATGAGTCTAAAGACCCATCAACGTGGTCTGTTTCCTTTTCCCCCAAACTAACTTAATTAATTTCATAGTGCCCAATTGGTATTAATTAAGTACTGTTCACAAACTCATCTAAACTCTTTTTTTTCATATATATATATATAATCGGATATCTGGGCCAGTTTACCCGTACTTCAACTAATTCCGGAACCTTGGAGAGATAATGACCAGATATAACCCCCAATGGCCCGAAGAGTTTGCTAGCAAGAGAAATCGAACCTCAGACCTTAGATGTGGCAAACCCTTAAGTCCTAAAACAAGACCACTTTGTCAACCCATTGGGGTTAACTCATCTAAACTCTTAATGAGAAAAATTAATCTCAATGCTTTTATTCTCATGTGCTTCTCTCACACGTGACGGTACTTGCTTCTCACGTGTGAGTCTGAGTACATAGAAGTCTTGTTATCTTATACTCCTACAGTATCATTTAAAATTGGAGTATTTGATTTTCTGTCTATTATGATGATACTACGTAAAATTATTGCATGATTATAAACTCATTTAAGTAAATTTTTAATTAAAAGCACAAATGCACTTGGCTTCGACCACACTTCATTTTTAGACAGAATCAACTGGGGACTCGTGACAAGAAAAAAAAAAAAAATTGGGCAGCATCAAGCCAAATGCCTAGGCAGCTGATTAATATATAAAATGGGCTTCATTAATTGTGACCACCAAATTAAACCTAACCCACCTTCCTATTTGACTTTTAGTAGGGGTTGCAAATTTTTTATTGGTTTGTGTTAAACTTGCGCTGGGAGAGCTTTACCCCTTTGTGGGCCGACCCGGCTCGAACCGGATTTAGTCGGGGTCCAGTGGGCTTCCGGATACCGGTGGTTTAGACACAAAAAAAAAATGTACTAATGGGAATATCCCAATGCACACGATTTGTTAAACAATGCCGTATATCATAACCTCGATCGCTTGGGTTTGAGCTTTCTTCTTCGTGTTTCTGGGGTCTTATACCATTTCACCTTTTTAACTGAGAATGTGTTAAATTGAACATGAGGTCCGTGTCTTGACGATGATGATTTGGATTCTTTCTTAGTATTGACATTCTTGAATGAAATTTCTGATAATTGAAAGGGAAGGAAAAAAAGAAAAACATGATATTGAAGACGTGCTACCTAGGAGCTTGCTCAATTCTAGTTCTTAGGTTTGAAAACCTTCGATCCTGGATGGCATCAACTCTTGTGTATGGCCACTGAATGCAATTTTATCCCGGCTTTAATCGGCTCCACATTAATAGACGGTGTGTTTGGTTTTCCAAAAATTAGTCGAGTGGCTCGAAGGCTAACCATATTATACCATGATAATTGGAAGAAGACAAATGAGCAAAATGGACAAAAGTGTCGGTCTCCGAGGAGGGTACCCCAATCATACATTTTAGCACGCAAATCTGATTCTGACTCAGAGAGAGAAAGAGATGAACATAAAGAAATACTCCTATTAAAAGACATAACCCCAAAGAGTTGACAAAGTAAGCATGAGAAAGCATTAAGCGTTTGACTATGATGTCATATATTCGAATTTCACCGAGGCCAACAACCCCAAACCTTGGAGTCACTGATGGTTATGTCTAGTCGTTATCTTTAGAATTTCGAAATTAATCAAAGTACGTGCAAGTTGACTCGGACATCCATTTAGGGGGAAAAAAAAATACTCCTATTGGAAGACATTTTTGAGACAGGCCATATGAAAGGTCCACAAAGATTTGATTGGTGGATTATTAAAATGTCCACAAGTTAGAAGTTTGGACATGATCAAATTCTCTCTCCTTAGATCTTTTAACTGTTAATTGGGGACACAAAGGGGAAGATTTCGAGACCTTAATTAGTTGCTTCGAGCTATGAAGGTTAGCTGTGCAAGAAATACTGATCCATCGGTTGAAAATTTCTTTTAGGACAAGTCTCACGTTAAAATCTCACCTACTTTTCTTTTCATTCTCGTTACCTCCCTCGATATTGCCATCACTTGCGGATACAGCGTAGAACCACGGGTCACGTGTCCCTCCCTTGATTCGTTATAATTTTTTTATATATAATTTAACTGTTCAGACCAGCTTAGACGCACTTTGAGCAGCTAGCCCCAAGGTGACTTGGAATAGAAAAACCCCACCTTCTACTAGCGGGGAGCCCAATTGAAATGGAAATATGGCTCGATAGACTAGTCCAAAAACAATTGATAGCATACGAGATCTTAGAAGGAAGTAAACCCTCGGGGATTTGATTGTTAACAACTATGATAATACCCCTGTAGATTTAGGAGTAGAAAAGACCACACATTTGCCCGTTCAAGAATGATTTTAGTGTCCACTATTAGATTACTTATTAGATTCATTTTATTGGATGCTAATTGTATAATCTTTTTATTGGATGCTCTCTCTCTTTCTTTTTTTTTTTAGAATGGATTGGATGCTAAGCATCTCCAACGTGGCTTCAAATTTGGGGTTCAATAAACGATTGATTAGTCTTGAGAATTTCGGGTGAATGTCCGGATAATTCTTGTCGGGGAAAAAAAGAAAAGAAAAGAGAGTATATGAATCTAAATTTTGGGTTGCAAAAATGTCTCTTGAAAATTAACCAAGAACAATTGATGTTTTGAGCCATCATTTTTTATTTTTAGGAATGATTAGCAGTTGGGTGAATGGGATATTTGTCCAAACTGCCACTAGAAATTGAGTGAGGTCACATGGACTACGATATGGCTGAGAGAGGAGGATCATTAGTTCACTTTCACATGGTTGGTTATAAATTTATTATGCATGGGCATAGCTGTCCAAAAAATTATATGTGCAGGCCCGGCCCTGTGGGCAGGCTGGGGAGGCCCGGGCCTGGGGGCCCCCGGTTTTTGGGGCCCCTTCTCGTAGAAAAAAATAAAAATTATATATAAAAAAAAAATTATATATATATATGAAGGGCCTCAAATTGAGAATAGGGTTGGGGCCTCGCGAAACACAGGGCCGGGCCTGTATGTGCCCATATATATGTATGTACTTATTATGCTACACTAATAATAATCATAAAATCAACCTCAAGCTGTTTTGTCAAGTGGGCATAAGAAAGCAATAAGTGTTTGTCCTCTATGAGATCGCATGATTGAATTTCACAAAGGCCCACCATTCTAAATCTTGGGGCCACTGAAAAGTTTGTTATGCCGTTAACTCTAGGACCCTGAAGCTAATCGAGCTACACGCAAACTGAGGTATAAAAACAAATCATAGAATGTGGGTGATAGTGAATTTGGGTATATCCCCTTAGTTGGTGGTAAAGGTGTTGTCATTATTGGGTCACATGTCATGACCTCTCATTAATGCTAGAATTTCCCCACAACTAAACTAATTACATGTATCTACCCATTTTCTATTATACATGTACTCCATAATATATGTATCAAGAAGATTTGATGATTGATGCACCTTTGACCAATCAGTCCTAGAGAAGAGACTGGAAAGAAAGGGAAATCAACTGACCAAATCCTTCAATATCTTTAACCTGATAAAATTAACGTACCTTAAAGACTTTAAAACGATTAATAATTAGCACACTTCGATCAATTAACTGCTCTAATTTTAAAAGTTGAAACGACATTTTTGGACGGAGGGCGTAGCTCATTTCGACAATATTCCTAGTAGCAGGGCAACCATGACGAGGAGAACTTTTAGATATGAATTCAAGAAAACAGTTGTAAAATGCCTCATTTGATGATTGTCTCATTGCAAAACAGAATACAATGAGAGCGCTGAATCCAATGAGGAATAGTACAGTACAGGAAAAAACAGTGCACCGAAAGGGATCTCAGTCGTCCGATGCACTTTCTCGTTTTTTTTTTTTTTTCTTGGTTTCTTTTCCTGTCACCTATACTTTTCGGAATCCAATAGCAAGAAGGCAAGGGCAAGAGTTTCAACATAACATAATACTACATGAATACCAAAAGTACAGATTTTCACAAATGCTCTCAAAGCCTAATGTAATTATATGGTAAATAGTTTTGGACGCTCCATTTGCTTTAGCGCTTTCAATGCAGGTATGTAATTCAACTAGGAATCGGCCGTTACTGTTACTATCAGTAGTAAAACTCAATAAACAGAGAAAGGGATGTGAAATGAGTAGAGACAAGGACCACTACGCATTGAAAGCAAAAAACAATACATCGTTGTCCCCGTACGTTGTGAACCGATTAGGATTCTACTTTGATTGGGCAGAGGAGGCCTTTCTTTCTAGAAATCGCATTGGTTAGATTCGGTTCGGTGGTAGAATATAAGCCAGCGTGTACTAAAATGGAAAGCAAAATCATTGGCGTGGAATCGGGCAATGTGGAAGATTAAGGCACATATGTATGCTTGTGTGATAGCAGAGACTAATGAATTGACAAACATTGTTGTCGTATGGACTAGGATTCTACCCTACTGAAACAGATGTTTGAATGTCAAGTACTAGAAGAAGACTGAGGTTTGGGAAACCTGTTTCTTCATCTTAAGGTGATGGCCTGAAGAAAGGAACAAAAAAAAAAAACTTGTCATATCTTGGAATTTAGGTGAGAAATGCTATTCCTAGGAGTTTTCCAAATTTGAGTTTAGACATTTCATTGGCTACTAAGGATGACACCACTTTCATGGATTACCACTCATTTTTGGGGCCAGGTCACCTATGCCAAAAGTGTTTGTACCTCTATTCTCGTACAATTTCGGCCAGGACAATAGTTTTATGCAATCTTGCGACTGAAATTGCACGGGAACTGAGGTACATGCATTTTTTAGGTACAAAAGATTTGATTTACTCAGTTTTAAACAAGAAGTATTTTAGTTACTTTAACTGCATCAAACAATATACTAGATACTAATTTAAGGGTGAGTTTTCCATTGATTTTAGTAAATGAAGAAGTCATTCGCTGAAAAGATTTTAACAATGCTAAGATCTTTGATTTTAGCAAATGAAAAACAATCCCTTAATCGTCAACGGGTTGTACTGGGATTGTTTGATTAGCTCTCCTTTCATATAAAAGAGAGTATATTTTTAATCCATATACAAAAAAATGGTTAACTAGAACTTATATAACAGCAGCCCATTGGGAGAGTTGATGGAAGAGATATTGAAATCTGAATTGCAACTAATGGGAGAGTTGATGGAAGAGAAATTAAACAACACCCCATATGGCTAGAATCTCACTTTACTTTGCAACTATCATTCCAACTTCTTTCACTAAATGATCAATAATATCAACTACTCTCCCCTACCCAATCTTTCTATAAGATCGCATGATCGAATTTCACAGATGTCAACCATTCCAAACCTTAGGACCACTGGAGAGTTTATCCGGTTGTTAACTCTAGGACCCTGAAACTAATAGAGGCGCGCGTAAGCTGGCCCGGAGATACGGATATCGAAAACAAATCATATAATGTGGGTGCTAGTGAATTTGGGTGTATCCCATCAGTTGGCGATTAAGGTGTTGTCATTATTGGGTCACATGTCACCTCTCATTAATGCTAGAAATTCCCCCACAACTAAACTAGTACATGTATCTAAACATTTTCTATACATGTACATAATATATGCATGAAGAAGATTTGATGATTGATGCACCTTTGTCCATTCAGTCCTAGAGAAGAGACTGGAAAGAAAGGGAAATCAACTGACCAAATCCTTCAATGTCTTTAACCTGACAAAATTAATAAACCTTGAAAGACTTTAAAACAATTATTAGCACACTTCAAACAATTAACTGCCTCAATTTTGTGTGTGTTATAAAAAAACATTACTACTACATTAGTGTTTATCCATTGCAATTTATTTATCCACTTTTTGATATACTCCTATTTCGAAATACTACATGAATACCAAATACAGATTTTCACAAATGCTCTCAAAGCCTAATGTAATTATATGGTAAACAATTACAGGATTTTGGACGTTTCATTTGCTAGAGCGCATACAATGCTGGTAATTTAACTAGGAATCGGCCAGTTCTTTTACTATCAAGACCAACGTCATTCTGGTATCGACTCGATGCACAGTTAAACTCAATGAACAAGAAAATGATGTGGAACGAGTAGAGACAAGGACCACTGATCACTAAGTGACTGGCATGTTGAAGGTATAAATAATAAACTTACCCCTCTCTCTAACACCTTAACCTCTTAACAGTCTAATATGATAGGTATCAAAGCTAGGCAATAGATCCTGCATGTATTCGAACCTCACCGCCCACCTTAATTAAATACTTGCACGTGTTTAGCCCGCTTATGGAGGGAAGTCTAGCTACAAGTGAGGTAGCGTGTTGAAGTTACAAATAATAAAATTACCCCTTTCTCTGACACTTTATGCTTTTAGATGAGTTTGTGGTTAACAATCTAATAAAAGTATCTTATGCATTCTACTTTGATTGGGCAGAGGAGGCCTTTTCTTTCTAGAAATCGCAATCGTTAGATTAGGTTTGGTGGTAGTAGAATACAAGGCCAGAGTGTACTAAGCATTGAAAGCAAAATCATTGGCGTGGAGTCGGACAATGTGGAAGATTAAGGCACATATATAGGTGATGGCCTGAAGAAAGGAATAAAATCCAAGTCATATCTTGGAATTTAGGTGAGAAATGCAGATTGTGTCTGGTTTGGGTTTTGGTTTTTTGGCAATGATTGGAGGGGGGAAATAGGAATAATAATTAAAAATATGGGTTAATGATTGGAGAGAGATAGAGAGAGAAATGAGAATAATATTTGAAAATAGGAGTAATAATTGGAGGAAAATGTGAATAATGATTGGATAATAATTGAAAAAACCGGATCTTGAAACCCAAAACGAACAAGGCCGCAATTCCTAGGAGTTTTCTAAACTTGAGTTTGGACATTTCATTGGCTACTAAGGATAACGCCACTTTCATGGATTATCACTCACTTTGTCAAAAGTGTTTGTAGCTCTATACCCGTACAATTTCACCTTTGTCAAAAGTGTTTGTAGTTTTATGCAATCTTATGGGGCTGAAATTGTACGGGAACAGAGGTACATGCCTAAGAGATTTTTTCTTCAGCAACGATAGGAACATAATTTAAAAACACAACTCCGGACAGAACTGTGTTCAGAACCGTTCTATGTATGTGGGTGTACGTACATCCGACGGTTCCGAGCACAGTTGTATTCGAAAGGTGTGTTGACTTTTCATTTTTTGTTTTCACATAGGATGTGTTAAAATACCCAACTTTCAACCAACAACATAATTACAAGGTCCTTATCAGATTCATTAGCTTCCCATAAAGAAATATTGTATTACAGCCAGAACCCAATTAGCAAGAAATAATTATCTCTTGACTTCATTATTCTCTCACATGTTTGAATCTTAAATTTGCAGATAGAGGAGGAAAAGGACAGAGACAAAATGGAATGCAATTGAGGTTTAAATGATTGAATTCAAGAAAAACAATGTCTGGATCACACTATGATGGGTGACAATAGTGAGAAAATGCTATCAAAATATTGCTTTTGTAATTATCTATGATATTGGTCATGAACTCATGATTAAGGAACATGACAGCTAGTGTGGTTGGTTCGTTACTCTTCCTTTTTAAGGGAGGTCCTAAGTCCGAGTTTCCACGGAGGATGCTCGATTCCCGTGAACCCCTAATATGCGTCTGGCACCAAAAAAATAAATAAATAAATAAATAAATCTTGATTAAGCATGCACTAATTTGGCAATAATTGAAAGCTGCAATCAATCTTACTACAATACAAGCACAGGGCAGTGAAGAAAAAATCAGAGACCTAAAGTCTACCCAAATAACTGTCGATAACTCAAATTGAAAGGCATTATGACCATCTTCTTGCTAATTGTCACATTCAACAGATCCCATCAATGTTTTCAAAGCCATTCTAGGGAAACGCATAGTAAAACCGCGCCTGGGAGTTGATTTTTGGGCAGAGAACTACAAAGGCGTTCATTCGTCCGCTAGAGGCATGCGGAGGCGCACATTTTTTATGCCTTTTTTGCCCAGACGACGGAGGCAAACGCATTAGATTACTTGGTTCATCAGAAAAATGAGTTCATTATAAGTTGTTGGGGCAACGACGACAATGTTTCTAAAAATTGCATCTATTAATGCATTAAGTTTTATACCCAAATAACTGTCGATAACTCAAATCGAAAGGCATTGTGAACATCTTCAAATGTTTTCAAAGGCCATTCTGGGGCTAACCTCGAGACCAGGCATAGCAAAAAGGTTCCACGGGCATTGATTTTTGGGCAAAGATCTATGAAGGGTTTGCCCATTCTGGAGGGAAGCGGGGGAGGTGCTGTGCACAGCCATGCTGTGCACCCTTCGGCCGTTGGATCGAGTTTTGGACGGTTCGGATGTGTTTTGATTTTTTACCGGTAAAAATAATCAAAATTAAAAAAAAAATTGCCGAACGCATCCGAGCCATCCAAAACTCGATCCAACGGCCGAGGGGTGCACAGCACCTCCCCCGAGTCCCCTTTGGAGGCGTACAAAGGCATACATTTTCACTTCTTTTTCGCCTAGATGACAGAGGCGAACGCATTAAATGAGTTGATTATCAGAAAAACCGGTTCATTATAAGTTGTTGAGACAAAATGACTTTAGACTTAGATTACTTTTAAAAGTTGAATCTCTTAATGCACTATATTTTTATGACATAAAATTCTTTTTTTTAATTCTATCTGCTATTTTTCTTATTTTTTGCAAGACGCCTTTATATGGCACAAACACCATCTCCTCTTTTTATGGTATTTTTGATGAATTTTATTTTTTATGAATAAAAAGTAGAAACTTCAAAGAAGAGAAAACATTATTTCCACCGCCGGCGGAAACAAATGTTTCCTCCAAATCAACCACACCGGCGGCAGAAATAACTCAATCTCTTCAAAGAATTATGTCTTTAGCGCCTCGCCTCATGAGAGGTCAACATCTCTTGCGCATTTGCCTCTGAAAACAATGTATCAAAAACAACAAATTGGTGGGTACTGCCGTATTGCCCTTATATGCTGATTTCACCAAACAAAAGTAGCTCTCCGACAATAATGAAAATCTATTTGGGATTCAACTATGTACGCCTGATGAGTGCTTCGAACTTTTTTCTTTTGATAACGCAAGTGTCCATGTCAATTTCCGTGCAATTCAACTAATTCTGAGAGACCAATTTCACCGTCCACTAGCGAGGACCAACTAAAACCGGAGCAAAGCCCATATGAACTTCGAATCTCATTGGTCCTCGTGGAGAAACAAACTTTAGAATCTCAGAGCAGTCAGTACAACAATATGTGCAGTGGGGGGGAAAAGAAGGGTACTTCAGAGCATATTGCCCATTTCAGTCACAAAAGGAAGGACAAGTATACAATCAAAATATGAAAAGGCAAATTCTAAACTCAGTCTATTGAGCTGACATTAAGGTTTAAAAAATATATTAAAATATGTGAAAAGTATATAGAAAAGTGTGAAAGTATATTTAAATATGTGAAAAATATATAGGGATATGTGTCTTTGTGTGCTTATTGTCAGCCCATAAGAAAAACAGCATATAAGGGTGCTGATTTTGGGGCTCCCTTTTTTTATGCAGGCACTCCAATATTTAATGAAGTTACAAAACTACCCTTTTTAAGAAATAAAAATTACTGGAGGCACTCCACCCCCAAATTATCTCCTCATTTACTAAGGCACTCCAAACGGAAAAATGAACCAAAATCAAACATAAACATTAGGTTCTAAACATTAACATTAACATTACGTTCCAAACATTAAACATCCACAACATAAACATTAGGTTCCGAACATTAAACATGCATCTATGTCAGATTGCTTCACGCCACTTTGCAAAAAAAAAAAAAAACATTGCTAGAATTTTCCAAAATAAACAGCACACAATTGAAAATGTTGATGCTGCAAAATCTTCTTAACGGTTGCGACACAAGATCTTTATATTTTCGTACTCATTATCTACCATTTTTCTCTAAAAATCTTCGTAACGGACGCAAATCTACATTTTAAAACTCGTAGTGAGACAAACAAAACACATCACTAAAGTTAGAGAACTCTTGAGAGGAAAAGTAACAGAACTATCAAGAGACTTTGCATGGACAAAATAATGGTTCTACAATCATAGGCCAAATACCACTTGTTCAGGTTGTCTTGGTGCAGAACATGGAGACAATAACATGAAGACTCTACCAAGGCATTACATATGAAAGTAGGCAATTCAGTGACGTGCAGTAAAAGGAGTAAAGAGTTGAGCAACTGTCTACTTTTTTCTGATAAAAAAAAACTATTTGCTTTTTAGGAGTGTCTGAAGTAAATGAGAAGAGTATAGGTTTTTTGGAGTGCCTGAAGTAAATCATGAAACTTGCAAAAGGGTAATTTTGGAAAACTACTTTAGTTTGGAGCCCCTGCATCAAAATTGGGAGTGCGAATATCAATTTCCATAGTTATTTGTAATGCCTCTCTCACATTTGTAATGCCTCTCTCACATGGACTGAGACCTACACATGCACAAGATTCACATTATGTGAAAAGGCGTTACGAATTACCGTTATATTAAAAAAAACAATCAAAATGTGAAAAATAGCAGATAGTTATTTGTAATACCTCTCTCACATGAACTGAGACCTACTCGTGCACAAGATTCACATTATGTGAGAATGCGTTACAAATTACCCTTTATTTAAAATAAAATCCGTGGAGTACCATTCTAGATCAACCCATCCCCCGGAATATGGCAATTTTCAAGTTTCTGAATTGTTATTCTGACAAAGAAACATAACCCTAGCTGCAAGCAGCAAAAGCAAAGTTACCACAACCCCCCAAATTAAGTCCCTAGCAAATAGGTATGGCAATCTACCGGGAAAATGAAATATAACTAAAATTAGGGTAGGGCAGCTTTGGCGAATTGGTCACACAACTTTTGAAATTAGTTACAACAATAGCGAGCTCGAAATGAAACAACAGCCTGGATAATCCATCAAACCCGAAATTAAACAACAGCCCGGATAATCCATCAAACCGCACGGTAGGAAAATCATTAGGTTAAACAAAATGACCACTTGGTTTTTGAACATACACATCAAATACAAAAGGCACAACTAAAGTTCATTACCTCTCCAGACAATAATCTTCTCAGTATCACAAGGTCTTATAACGAATCACAGACTTCAGACAAACAAATTTTTTGAACATGTACTCTTTTGACAAAAGCAACAAACACGGTAAGACATAAAAGGCATCTAAACCATTATCCGCACTGCAGCACCAAGCCATCTTATCACACTCTGCTTCTTTCATCAACCAAACACTTCTTACCGTTTCACCATACCCTACCTCGGACAAAGTGACTGGAAAGCAGTCAAATCATACCCCCAAGCCCTGGCTTAGATGCGGTTCTTCGATTTTTCCATGGCCCTGGGAGCTGTAGAGGATACCAAAAGGACAGAGAAAATACTTAGTTTTATCCTTCATTCATATTTCAAAACAATGTTGCACATCACAAAATTCGTCGACGAAGAACAAGGACAAAAAAGCATATTAACCAACGATTTCACAACAAAAAAAAAACTATTGCAACAGGTAACCCCAATGCTTGACTTGGAAACCCATATTTTCTGCCTTTTCTCATTTTTAGTGCAACTAGACAGCAGAACCAAACGCATATTTGTAGGTAAAAGACCCAAGACATTCAATAACAAGCTGAAATTTGAAGTCACAAGACTGAACCTGCTGCACCAGAATAGGATAATAAACATCACACGATAAAAGAGGAAAAAACCAAGGACATTCCTTCTAGTGCATATCTGACAATTGTGTGCCTAACAGACAAACTGCTTTAGCACAATTAACTGCAAACTGTTGTTCCACTAATAACATAACAATGCCATTGTACCCTAAGACTAAATTTGCATACAACTGGTAGCAGAGAATTGATAATCGATGGTCCAACAAGGCTTCAAGTGCACTGAAGTATCTGGGAAACTTTAATTTACGGTGGATGCAAACAGTAATAGACAAGCAAGCATGTAATACATACAAAATATATGAACAGGTGAAAATTTTCTACCCATTCCAACACACAGCAATAATAAGTAGTGAAGTGCTCTTAGAAATAAAACAATGTAAGATTATCTGTCCAAATTCTATAAAGCTTGTAGTGGTTATCTAAGACGAAACCAGAAAAACAGAACACGCACCTAATCCAATAGCATCAGAGCTCTTCATGATCTTGAGCCTCTTGCAGGATTCAATGAACATCCTGTGAATTAAACGAAATAGTTAGAAGAGTACTGATGTACAAAAGCAACCAAACAAAACATACTTAATATTTATTCTCCCCAATAGAAGTTGAGGCTAATTGATTATTTCCTAATGCCACCTTCCTTGAAGAACGATATCTTAGTGGAAGGGTTCCTTTCTTCCATTCTCTCCTCTTAAAAGTCAAAGGATATGGAATGATCGATTCACCATTGAGAGAATGAACAGATAAGCAGTGAGCCAACCATTTTCACATATAAATTCCAGAGAAATGCAGCAATTTAAGAGACAGTTGATATAACAGCAGAGAAGACCCACCATTTGTTTTAGTTGTAAAAGTGTATCCAATAAGAAAATTACAGAACATTATGAACTTCACCAACTAACAGTCCAAATCATCTTTATGCCAGTGATCTATTTAGCAAAACAGCAACTTGTCAATATCTTAACTTCATGCCGTTGAAAAAAAATCTCTCAGCTTCATGTTCCTCGGAAGTTCAAATTGATAGCATCAGCCTATCAGGTATGAGATCCCATAATTGAGGGATTACAAAACCAACAATATGAAGTTTTTGTCAAGCAGTATGTCCCGATTTCAATCCAAGTATTCCATCAAGTTATTTGCAGTCCAAAACTTAGTCCACACTGAGGACATGCAAGATGTGAATGCTGAGATTACACATCTAAATGACAGCCACAGCAACTAGCCTACTGAGCGATAGCATCAAATCAACCAGCTAAACCAACCTTTTACAACTAGTCAAACATCTAAGGCCATCATTTCCATACTTTCTATGCAATACACTCTTAACCAAAAACAATTAATGAAAATGCAGTTGAGTAAAATACTTGACAAAGAGACAATTGGGAGCACATCACACTCAATGTACTGCATAAATCATACCAAAGAATTAAATAATTAAACAAGACCTGCAATTATGAACCATATTTAAAAAATTCCAGCAGTGGACAAGAAAATGGGGTCAAGGCAACTACTTTTCGATTTCTGATACAAGAGATCCCTAACGTCTCATTAGTCATTACAAAATATGTTTTATCTGTTTTTATATTATATGTTATTTTTTAGATGAACAAAATATTGGTTCAAAGGTAATCCAAATGACTCTGACCATACAAAGAGGTTCTGTAAGTGAGAAAACTAATCACGCAAAAAAAAAAACCAACATTGAGAAAAGGACATATATTTATGTAGCCCACGATATGGGTTCATTCATTCATGTTCTAGAAAAAAAAAACCAACACTGAGAAAAGATACCATAACATCATGATCTCCTGATGAATGAAGAGAACACATATTTATGTACCATGATATGGGTTCCTGATCTACTGGATCAAACCCATTCAAACAGAATTGGTTCCTTAACAAGATGTGCGTGGTACAAAAGCTGCTCATCAGATGTATATATAATATTCGTAATTCGTAAACAAACAAACTAACAAGAGCTCTTAACCGGCAAATAAGCACTCTTAACCCATGGAATAAGCACTCTAACACATGCGTCTGATGCCCACCAACTCTCCTTTGACATCGTGAACACAACTTGTCCAATTTTGCAAAACTGCATTGCGGACTTCTTACCAGGGTAAGATAATGATCGTTCCGCGTAAACAAAACGAATTAAAGACATTGCCTATCAGTTGCTAAATGGCGCATAATTGCTTTGTTTGGTTCGTAGTTTTGAGCTAATAGTTTTGTATAGGGTTCGGTAACTTTGTCTTTAGTCAATTTTTTTAACATTTTAACAAACTTTTTATTTTTTGAATAGAGATACGCAATATACATCCAAAAAGTAAAAAATAAATAGAAAGTTTGATAATAAAAAAAAAATCAGAATAAATACAAAAAAAAAAAAACGGCTGACGAAACAGTGAAAACTTTTAGAGATAAATTTTGTAAAATGGTAACCAAACAATTAAAGTAAAATCATATCCAAGTTTAAGAAACTAAATATTCCAGTCTTCTTCAATGGTACTTAAAAGTTAAAATCACTAGACCGCTTTTGTCACTTTCTTTGCTGATAATAATAAAAGATGAAATAGCAAATTATCTCTAAACAAGTTAAAAGAAAAGTTAGCTGAGTTCCTTCTGTACATCACATAGCAAAACTAAACTACGTAGTTCAAACTATATAACTTCTACTAATAACTATATATGGAACTTAACGAAATAAATATATTATTTGGTAGCAAGAAGTCATAAAATAGGTGAAGTTGATGGAATCTTACTCCCAGGGTACATCTCCCACAAGCATCCAGTCACCATCCTTATCCTCGTAAGTGAGCACGCAATCTGAACCATGCAGCATATCCCTCAACTTGCTCTCACTAAGCATGTCCTTCCCTGGAGTTCCATGGGATCCCCATTGACCTGAAATTGCACTAGGACGTTAGTAACTTGTACCAACATGGTTACAAATGGCAGTTTTGGTAAATCTTAAGTTAACATATTAAATTAGTATGTATCATCGGATCTAAAATGTAAACGAATTTTTAATCAAACGTTCAAAACTACAAATATAGTTCACCTATGGTGAAGCAGCTGAACATTTTCTCAAGAGCAGATGAAAGTTCTTGATATGTAGAGTACATCCTCAGATCCACCTTCCTCAGATAAGGAGCACCATCCATGCTAACCTTGACAAAAAGTGTACCAGGACCTGGTTTTCCATCAACTTCATCATTGTTCTTTGAAGTGGTTGCCAGCGTATTCTTCCTATATGATCTTATAGGAGGCCAACCAACAACCTGTGCCCTGGAATGGAAGAGAAATAATCACAATAAATAAGAATTTAGTGTTGTGTGTGCTGAGAAATGCGAATGCACAAGTGTTTGGTCTATTTTTGTCCGAAAATCTCCCATTTATAGTGGGTTCTTCACTTACTTTGCAGCAGGTGGTGCACTGCTATTGTTGGTAGGAGCCTTAATTTCATTATGGGTAGCTCTGTTTGCAGCACGAGGTCGTTCCTGTAACACCTTTGATGGCACTTCCTTCATTATGTTCGATTGGGCCCCAGATGCCCTAGAGGCCAGCCCAACATTTGTTCCTGCATTGGCAGGAAACTTCCCTGTGACCTGTGGGGCTTCAGATTCGGAACCCGCATGGAACATCCACTTTCCTTCAGTATACATAGATCCTTTCATCTCTGAGATACCGCTCATGGCGTCAGAGAAGCCTCTTTTGTTGCCCGAAACAACATTCTTTAGCGGCTGTACGCAGACTCCGTCTTTCGAAGGAAGCAAAGGAAACAAATTCTTCTCCTCGAGTTTTCCTGAGCTCAGTTGGCAAAGCTCGGAATCTCGTTCAGGTGATTGGGAACCAGGTAGACCAAGCCTTAACTCAGTTGCCTTCAGATTTAGGTTGCTCTTATTAACCTCTGAATCACTTGAGACTGAGGAGCTGTCCCCCGAAGAACAATCTGGCAACCCCAGATAATTCCGTTCTTTCAGTTCCAAACCATTCTGGGGCGCAGCCATTAGGGAAACACCACCCCGACCTTCCTCCTCAACACCTATCAGTGGTGGAGACATCAGACTACAAAACTTTTGGAAATTCCTCTAAACCTGTTTGAAATCAAAACAAGAAAACAATTAGAAATTCCTTTACAAAATGGAGAGCCCTTGTTCAACCGTGTGCATATCTGCATAGTTATTAAAAAACAATCGTTAAATAATATTGAATCGTCAAGAAAATCTATCTATCATAGGATAAAAATAAGAAAGAAATCCAAAAAATCAGCTTTTTTAGGAAGTCAAAGGTATTCATACTTATATTACTCTTTTGCTAGTAATATTTATCAAGATTATGGACAGGATGTAAGAGTTATCAAACACCACAATAAAGCATCCATCCATTATCACATATTCGCTATTTTGGGCATTAGTTGACCTATCAGTGACGGTGCCAAAACAAGGTACAATGGTGGATTTTTCTTGAGTTCCAATGTTCTATGTTGTGATGCATTTTCTCTTGATGTATTTTCTTCCCGATGGATTTCCAGTATATTCTTAGATGTCTCAAGGCAAACAATAATGCCCACAAAAAAGGACTTAATCAGCCAAACAGACACAGACACACGCGCGCGCGCACACACACAACCTTTCGTAAGATCCGACATGTCTAATAACAATTTAGATAATTATTCAAGTTGGAATGAGGGGTTTTGTGTAATTGAAAGTATTACAGCATAAAATATCCCAAGGGAGTGAAGAAAATCAATTGTTCAACGAAATTGGAATCAGGAGATTTTTACAGTACAGCGCCAGAAGGACAAGCAGAATCTTTTGAGAAAGGAAAACCCCAAATTAGAACAAACTTACTGATCAAATCAGCAAAACCACATCGTTTTGCCAACCCTTCAACCAATTTCAAATGGTCAACAAAAATTAAAATTACGGTAATAAGGTCCTGCCATGGAACAATCTACCATGGAAAAGCAACAGATCAGCGTTTTTCTTCAACAGTGTAAATTTAATAAACCAAGAAATTGAATTTCTTGATGAAGAAAACCAATCATACACAATAAAAACTCTCTTGTTAACAACTCACAAGCCATAATCGATCGAAAGTATAAAAAGTTCTAAGAAAAAGGAAGCACTCAGGTTGAGTTTCCACTAAAAATATTTCTGGTAGTTTTGGTATTTTCCGTATTCTCGCATTCGCACTCACATTCGCATTCTAACCGGCGAAAATACCCAAAATACCAAAAATACCATAGCGGAATTCGGAAACTCACCCTCAGCCAAGCAATTTGATTGTTTCGTTTAGGAAAAAAAGTGAACAGGCAGAGAGAGAGATCAACTAAACACTGTTAGCACAAAGCAAAAATGGGAAAACATCTGTCCATTTCACTCTAGATTTTCCTCGGCATTTTTAAGCGACCAATTAAACACAAAGAGGTTGAAGACTAAACAAAAAAATATCAAACTTCAAAATTCTTTACTCACGAGATCTAGAAAAACAATAAATAGCTGATGATAACTTTATCATCAAACATTGCCAAAAAACCATTTAAAAAAGTAAAATGCCATTAAAAAGCTCAGACAAAAACAAATTCCCAAAAGAAGAAGGCTCAAAGTAAAGCTAAACAGAAACAAAACTAAAGCAAAACCCAGGTAAAATTAAGCCAAAAAAATCAAGATATCACTCCAGAAAAACTGATTTCGACCATGAAATAGCTAAACAAAGACACTCACATGTAATTTTATATGCATGCGTAGTATTTGAAGAATCAATGGCCGGAAACGTACCTGAAAAGGCTTATCTATTCGCCGGAGAGAGAACGGAGAGAGAGGATTTGAGATCTAAGCAGAAAACGCAGAGAGAGAGAGAGAGAGAGAGAGAGATATTAAGGACCCTCCATTAAAGCAGAAAGCAAACAAAAGCTCGAGCTGTTGGCCGTGAACAACGAAGCTCAGCAAAAGATAAAAGGCCAAAAGGGGCAAAAAGGAAAATTACGGGAAAAGTTAGGTCAGTTTTTTTGCCGTTTTTTTTTTTTTTTTAATTATGTTTTTGTTTATATAATGAGGTCGATCTGGATGGGAGTGATTTGATTGACGGATAGGATTGGTTTGAGTAAAAGAATAGGAGCCGTTGATCGGAAATTTTTTATACGTACGTATCTGTCCGTCGTGCAAGTGGTGCGTACGCGAATCATTTTGTTTGGAAAAAGGTTTCCTAAAAGACAATTTCTGGTTTTTGTCACTAAAATTGGAGAATGATTTTCTTCGCGACGTTACTCTCATTTTGATTGGGGAGAAAGTGTGGGTCTCTCCACAAATTAACATCTTATTATGAAAAATATATTGATTACGTAAATCCTACGTGACAATCAGAGCGAGGGTAGCGTTTACTCTCTTTTGATGAGGTTGAACAAAATCGGACTCGTAAAATTGAGTAAAAAATTCTTTCCATATGGAACATCCGGGACAAAAACTCAAATTTACGCATAAATATGGGTAAAAAAAAATATAGGTAGCATAAATATTGAGAAAAAATTTGAGTCTCCCTCTATTTGAGTAAAAATTTATGTAACACTTCAATCTTGGTATAGGTTTGAGTCTTGGAATGGAGTTTATTTTTAGAGATCTTTAATCAAATTTTGAGTTTAAGAGATAAAAACAAAAGGTAAGGGCAAAACAAAAGGTAAGGGCGGGAGATGCTCTAAAAAAATATTTAAGAAAGAGAAAAGTTGTGACAAAATTTAGAAATTGGTGTACACAACTCATTGTTGCATATAGGGATGGAATCAGTATTTTAATGTTCGGTGAATAATTAAATGAAAAAAATAGTAACGTGTAAAAGGCACTTTTAGCTTGCGTCAATACAAACTACAAATATTACTAAATAAATTATAAATGTTTTCGAACAATTTATACAATTAAAAGAAATATGATCATATCTACCTATAGATGCATACGATCTTGTACATTCACATTTATTTGAAAGGTAAATTATAGTAGTCAGTGTGAGATTTTTTACAGATACATACAATCCTACGAAGGCTATTTTTCAATAAAATCTACGATGTACAATTGTCAGATTTCTCCGAAAAGCATTGGGCATCAAAACATATGTCATTTTAAATTTTTTGAGAAAAAATAATATAATTTCAAACAAATTTTAAGTCTTGGGTCTGATAATTATCCCGGCTCATCGAGTTTAAATTTGCTCTTCAAATTATCTATCCTAAATTTGAACTAATTTATCCCTCTTGGTAATAACTTACATTCAGACAGATTGCCTTTATTTCTTGCTATTTTCACTGTAACCAAAATCTGTACTAGAAAAAATCAATATTTGTTATTTTTCCGCTGAACAAAAATACAGAACGTGAAAGAGTTGACAACAAGAGAACTGGTTATTTTAAGTGGTTTTGATTGATATTGTTTAGAACTTGGCATTACATTACTTTCCATTACTTCTGATTTTTTCTATACATATATTTATCTGTAGTAAAAAAACAATTAGATTCAGAATGTGAAAAATAAGTAAATACCAAAAAAGCATTTGTCAAAATTATTTAAGATATTAAATTACGATGTTGATGTTGCTTGGGGTTGGGGGTTTGATTATATTGTACTAATAATTTAGTCAAAATTATTTAAGATAATTAATTTAAGATTGTGATTTCAGGTGAGCAAGTTGGCTGGACAGGGCTTATCAAGAAGACTTTTATAGAGTGGGGGCAAAGTGGAAATTTACATACGTAAATGACAAATTCCAACGCGAGGAAAACGGCCCACCTGTTTAGCCAAAAATAACAAATGGACCCAAAAGATTTATGAATATCAAAATTGAACCAAACCACTCATGACAGCAGGATCATGATTCGTAACCGAAATGTCTAACATGTCCTCGAGTGGGAAAGGGAGAAAATTCTCAAAGATCAGTTTCATAACTACCGGGACCCAGTCCAGTTTTCCTTTTCTAGCTCATTTCGAATATTGGGAAAAAGTTCATTTTGTATTTTGTAGAATTTGTCGAGCATTTCGATTATTGAAAAAAAGTTCATTTTGTATTTTGTAGAATTTGTCGAGAAGATGAATCATTTTGGAAATCACATTAATCGAACATCAGTAGACATGTTTTAAATAGATCTATATTTAAGAAGAAATATATGGATCAGAATATATTTAGTACTGCTTTTTATTGATGTCTAACTAACATAATTTTTGTTAAGGTCTAACTTTTGCAAATTATGCTTTGACTTGTTCACAAACCAACTTAAAACTGATTTATTACACTTTACGAGACATGTCATTTTCTCATAATACATCAGCTCAAAAATTCAACTTAAGTTAGTTTACGGAACAAGGCTTAAAGTAACGGTTTCGATTATTAAAGTGAATTCAATTAGACTCTTATTGCGAAAAACTGGACCAGCCCATGATCCTATCCCACATGGGGAAATCATGCGTAGGGAAAATAAATAATCCTTCAGTCCCAATTTATTTGTCTATTTATGAAAATTCAATTTTTTTAGATAAACATAATGATTACACCTAAATATGTATAATTTCCAAGCAGTTCACCCTTTATTTTTATTTTTGAAAAGTTGCTTTATTTAAAAAAATGCAAGGGAAAAAAATGACGTTTGGTTCGTAAAAAAATCCAAATGTAAAATTTTATAGAACATGCAAAAATCTTGTAAAAATTGACAAAAACAAATCGGGACGAAGAGAATACGAGGGACTTGAGAAGGATTGCGTAGTAGTGGAAGGGGGTGAAAGTGGAAAAAGGGAGGAGTGAGGGTGTAAAAGTCACGTAAAGGAGCATTGAATTTGGAGAAGGTGGAGGGGAGACAGAGGAAAACAGGTGGAATGGGGTGTGATTAAGGGGGGACAAGAAAGCGGCATTTTAAGTAGGTTTGCCGGGTGGTGAATGGGACAGCTAACCTCCACCCCCGTCACCCCCTCTTTCTATCTCTTTAATTAAGGTTTTGTTTGGGATGTGTAAAAAGGGTTTTTTTTTTTCTTTTTTCTATAGTAGTAAGCTAGTACTCTCCCCGTCTCAATTTAGGGTAGTGATAATGTCAAAATTGTTTTTGATTGTGCCAAAACTTCAATGCATAAAAGGCTTGTACATTGCACATAAGTACAAGCATTTTATGCATTGGAGTTTTGGCACCATCAAAAACAGTTTTGGCATTAACATTTGCCCTCAATTTATTGGTCTATTTTAGGATAATAAACAGTGGTATTTGTGACCAAAGATGGGAGATGGAGATGGTTTATATTTATAGTTCAGATTTTCGAGCCAGTTTAACTGCACCTCGACTAATTCTAAAAAACCCAATCTTACCATTTACTAGTGGAGGTCCAATTAAGCCAAAAGAAAACCTTGTATGGATGGATTGGTCACAAATGAGTTAATAGTTTAATAATGGTATTTTTTAATTGTTTTTTAACGAAGTATTATTACTCGATAATTCCTAAGAAAATATGATCGACACAGATAAAAGCGTATAGATCTGTACATAAACGTTTCTGGAATTGCATGACCTGCGTGGCCCCAATTTTAACGTGTGAAAACCATGTGCATCGAAAGGTTCTATGTCCATATTTGTGCACTCCTATTAGTGAGCACAACCATATATCCTTAATTTTTTGCCTCTGATCTTTTCAATTGCAGCGTTAGTGACCTATAAGACGTTCTAAATGATTGAAATTATTCATTTTGAAAGACTTACGGAGAGGGTCATATGTGCAACACGACAAAATTACTTCAAATAGGAGGGCACGTGATTTGACACTTCATTTGAACAAATATTCGAGTCAATCTTTTTGTAACTGTTGACTTTTTTTTTTTTTTGGATAACCGAGGAACAGCTTTACAAGAGGCCACTAATTGGACCAACTGCACGACCCAAACCTCGGAGGGAGCTAGCGCAACTCACACCAGTCACGGCCCCCCGCTTAGCACAGGTACTCACCTTGTGGGGAATCGAACACCTGATCAAAGGGACTACCTCTATAGTCAGGCACTCGCCCTAACCACTGACTCTTGTTATTTTATTGATATGATTTTTTGCAAGGATGATCCTCAACACTTCGTTACATTAATGTCAGTACCGTGAGGAGCCATAAGTAATTTTTGTACAATATACTTGGAAACCCCAACTTCTAATATGTTATATCCTTCTAAAATAATTGACGTTTTTTTATGTTTTTATTTAAATTACTTGAACCTTTTTTTATCAAAAAAATAATTCGTTTCGATTGATTGAAAAAGTGGTGACTGAAACAATGGGCTTTCAATTATAAACTATTTGGGTTTTTAATTAATAATTCAATTGATTAAAATACCAAAAGAATCACTCGCTCAGTTATTCGATGATTAGAGATTATTTATGATTTTTGGGCATCGTCACGTAACACCTCCGGTCCATTTTCTCTCACCCACTAAAGTGGAGTCTACGCACATTACTAGCAACGAATAATGGAAAATGAACTTGAGGCACTAATTAATTAATTTTGAGGCAAAATTTCACTAACTTTGGTTCTTTCCTTTTCGACTATTTGAGATTTTTAGTTAAATTACGTGAGGAGAATGACCTGCCTTGAAAAAACATTAAAAAAAAAAAAACCAAAATATCTATAAATCTCTTTATTCACTAGCTCAAAAAAGGTCACCAAACACTGCCTTTATATCTCTCTCATCCCATTCTCTCTCTGTCTCTCTCTGTCTACTCTCTCTCTCTCTCTATCATAGTTGTACAAAATAATTATCCTTGGTCTCACAATCATCATTAAACTGCCACTTCAGTTTGCACGCTTTGCCTCACCCAAAATCAACACCATGTATGCCACATGCCCCATGACTCCATGCTCTCACCTTACATAACCCCTACGTCACCTCCACCTCATCGAACACTCCTTCCCTGCCCTACGATCATAAATCAACGGTTGTGATGGCATTTTTATGCAACATCAGTGTATGTGCATGTGATCATCTTGTAGTTGAAAAACTTTTTTTTTTTTTTTCCTTCGACCGTCATGAGTGTCGGTTCAGTTTACACGCACCTCGACTAATCTCTTACAGGGTATGGCCAAAGACAGGTTATTTACGCGGGGACTAAGGGATTCACAAAATTTTACTCCCTTCGCCCCATTTTGTTTGTTAATTTTCGAAGATCGCGTACTCGAGTAATAGCTTATATCTTCTATCATAAATTTTTAAAAATATGTAATATGGTTCTTGTTAGATAATTATCTATTAGTTCTAGAATACAAACTTTTCAACATCATGAGAAATATTATAGATTGAAAAATATAAACAATTAAAAATTGATACATTCTTCTAAAATTGACAAACAAATGGGACAAAGGAAGTATTCTTCTGCCGCTATGTAAGGGAAGCAAACCAACCAACCAACCGGACTTAAAAAAAAAAAAAGCCATTTTTTTAGTGAAGTTGTTTACTTTAGAGCCACAGAATTTGCGGGGCTGTGCCACGACATAGGGACCCAATGCCGGAAGACTTCCGCTTTTGCCGGTGACTTTTTTAATTATGACTATGGTTAAGATTAGTTAAAGATGATTAACCGTGGTTAGGAGCTTGTTTGGGTTGGATTTTTTCATCTGGTTATTTGTTTTTGGTAGTTGTTTCTCTTTCTGAAACATCTCTTCCTAGTTCCTGCCGTCTCAGAACTTTAATTTTGATCTATTAGAAAAAGTCGTATAATAGATAGATTTTTTTTTTCTTTTCATTTTGGTGCATAATTTTTAACAAATTTTACACCAATTTAAAGAGCTGATTTGAAGGTGTAATTTAGTGTAACAAATTAAAAATTATTCATTATTTTATGTGAGAAGTAAATGGCTTTTCGTAGTAAACTAGATTTTATAGATGGAAGGAGTAATAGTTGGATCCGAGAACCTTGTAGTGCTCTGAAGCACAATCGTAATCCTCAATCACAGTCGTTCGTTCAGCAATCAACGGTCCCGATTATTCTACATGTAAATACTTTTATCTTTACGAGAAGATAATCCGACCCGTTGATTGCCAAACGGACGGCTGTAATCGGGGAACTACGACCCCTATAGAGTCCTCGCTCCTGTAATAGTTAGGATAAATATTTTAAGCTTGGCTTTGACACTGCGAGAGCAATGGGAAAAAGAAAAGTAAAAAAAAAAAAAAAAAATGATGCTAAAAATGGTTTAACCATCAAAATATGTCTAATTTTTGTTTATTATTGTTCTTTTAATTTTAAATATGATCCCAAATTTTTATGTTGTCAGTTCCTGTTGTTAAGAATAATTGTTTGTAATCGAAGAAAATAAAAATTTGACTAAGATAAAAAAAAAAGGACTTAAAAAAAAAGGAAATGAACGATGCAAATCAAATAGGGATTCGTTTCGAACGTCGAACAATTCAAGCTCTTCAGTTTTTTCCTAAAAATTGTTTTATATGTTTAAAATCGGGAGTTTTGGCTTTTGGAAACAATTTTGTAATGTTTTTAGTAGTTACTTCAAAATGACATTTTAACTAAAATTAAAATAATCGAAAAAAACTGCGAACACAATGTCACAAATTGAGGGGGTTTTTTTTTTGTCAAAAAAAAAAAAAAGAGAGGGTGTTTTGGGATTTGTTTTTGCTTTTTGTATTTGACATTTTTTGCTTTTTAAATTTTGGCCAGAATATAATATGAATATGAATATGAAGAATATTTAGGAGACATGTCGAAAATGCATTTTGAAACAAGAATAGTGTTTGAGAGATGTGCAACGTATATTTCGTAGATTTTTTATATTAACCAAAATCAGAAAATAGTAAAAAATTAAAAGTAAAAAAACTCCCCTTCCCCTACTTAACTTTTTATTTTATTTTATCTAAACTCAAAAATCGAAAATACATTTTAGAAAAAATGTATTATGGGTCACTCCATCTAAAACACCAAAGAGCCTATTTTTTTTCTGAACGAAAAAAAAAGATATTTATTAATCAAATACCGAAGATACAAGGAGAGCATTAGGATAGGGAGTGGAATCCCAACGATGTTGATCGACTCCACCCGACAATAATCATTTGCCTCTCAGGACCCAAATAAATAACCCAAAAGAAAAGGTTGGCAAGAGGTCATAACTTGTTTTTACAAAATGCATTCTTTTAATTTGAATGATAGAGCAAGTGGTGGCTAGCTTATGCGGTAGAGTTCTTGGATGCACCACACTGTATCTTGGGATTCAGTCTCATTTTCCCTCTCTCCCATGTAATAGATTAGGAATGACGAATGACAAAAAAAAAAAGAATGATAGAGAACGAAATGTAAAAGTAATTTTTTT
This sequence comes from Vaccinium vitis-idaea, assembly GCA_963854785.1. Lineage (NCBI taxonomy): Eukaryota > Viridiplantae > Streptophyta > Magnoliopsida > Ericales > Ericaceae > Vaccinium > Vaccinium vitis-idaea. Next base: position 29,614,173 of record OY978222.1, read on the forward strand.
TTTTTAACTGAAAATCTAAAAGTAGGTAGGTTGAGGTGAGCCTTTTGACTTCTCATTTTTTACTTTTCTCATTTTGCATAACAAAAAGACCTACAGAATATATTCAGCACATATCTCTGTAAACACTATTTCTATTATAAAATGCATTTTGTACATATCTTTCAGACACTTTACAGAATCAATAATACATTTTAGCCATAATTTAGAAGGTGAAAAATACAAATTGCAAAATGCACAAAATGAAAAAAGTGGGGATCCAAAATGAGAGGCACAAGGGGCACCGATCAATAGTACACAAATTAACCACCAGGTTGGTGGCCCAGTGGTGGAGGCATTCGCTTTCCGCAGCTTTGTCCCAGATTCGACTCCTGAAAGAGTTAAAGCAACGTTCCTGGGCTCTGCTGGGGGGTGTGATGCACTCCACTGGTGCCCTGGTGGTGGGTCCCTTCCTATGGGTTGGGTTAAATCTGGCCGTCAACCGGTGACCCCGGGGCCAGGGCCTCAGGGTGCAGTGAAGTCCCCACAAGAGCACCCTTTTTTTTGCAGTTCAAAAAAAAAAATAGTACACAAGTTATGTATAAATCGCCTTGTGGGTCTACATACTGGTGCCACATGAAAAATTCTAGCGGTTCACTAATTTTAAAATAAATTTTTGAGTGGTCAAGTGAAAAATTAGCTCTATCGAATTAACGTAAGTATCTGAACCAATGTTTACAAATTTTCAAATTCTGAGAGAAAAAATGGTATATTGGATTAAACATTTAAGATTATCCGATTTAGGTGATCTTTCACCGAGTCAATAAAAAAAATATTTTAAAATAACTAAACAACTAAGTAGAATTTTTCGTGTGGGACTCGTACGTTAGCCTCAAGGGCCTATCTATGCAGGACAGTGCTAAGAGTACCGGAAATGTACATAGCGGCCTGCGGAAACCACTTTTAGGTCCCGCACGAATAATCCGAACCATTCAATAATTTTAATTTTTTTTTTATAATGTTATTGCAAAAAACTAATTCAATTGGATATACATAAATGGGTGATCCAATATTTAAATTCTGAATGAGATTTCAATATTGAACCACCCATTGCCCGGTAATTTGAATAAAAAATAGGTACTCCGTACATCGGATCAACTAGTTGCAAGTACTCTTTTGAGCTGATTTCTCACAAGCCCACTCAAAAAATTATTTTAAAATTTTTAAACGATTCGAATTATTTGTTCGGGTCCCATGTAGACCCCGGAAGCTATCTGTAGGATAAAGATACGGGTACAGAACATTTGGTACAGAAAACGTACCGATCGCGTTCGGGGACCCACTTTTGGGTCCTACACGAGTGATCCGAACCGTTTATTGTTCTTAAAACATTTTTCCGAGGGGCCCCACCAAATTTCAGCTCAATCGGACGGTTGGAAGTGCTCCAATTTTTTTTTGTTGGAACGGTGGGACTTTGATTGGAGCACTTCCAACTGTCCGATTGAGCTGAAATTTGGTGGGGCCTCTCGGAAAAATGTTTTAAGAACAATGAACAGTTCGAATCATTCGTGTGGGACCCAAAAGCGGATCCCCGAACGCGATCGGTACGTTTTCTGTACCAAATGCTCTGTACGGGTAGCACTGCCCCTATCTGTAGGTACGTAAATGGTCGGTACCTGTAGCGGGGTTCCAAACTATGCCTGAGGAAGAAGGCACAAAGGACTTGAGAGTGACGGTTCCAAGGCTGGGCCGTTAGATGAACCGTCCGAGAAATCACCGTTTTCTTTGGTCTGCCGAAAACCAATGAGAGTCTGACACGTTATCTGCTTTGTTAACTTATTGGCGACAGTAATAATGGCACGTGGCGTGACTGACAAGAATGGAGGCTAGTGATTGTGAAGGTCAATGGCCTCTTACGGTGAGGGTCCACCACCCTATCCCCATGCCCTATATCTGAAACCTCACGTGGGAGAGGTATGTCCTAATAAGGGCCAGGGAGTGGATCGTTCTACTCATAAAAAATTTGCAACCGAATTACTCCATATTCAACGATTCTAAAAAATTGAGAACCATAATATTTTACTACAGATATGGAATTGAATTACAATCAAACCATTAACCGGTCCGGTTTCGTTAAAAAAATGATTGCAATAGGGTTAAAAAAGTGCCACAAAAAAAGGTCTTAAAATAGCTACTAACAAAATAGACCATAAAATCATTGCAATAGCTTCATTAATCTTGAAAATTGAATTTGTCTAACAAAATTATTGTAACGTCTTCATAAAAATACTACTCCATCCCTCCCATATTGTTGGTCCTGTTTTGGCATTTGTGTCACTAAAAAATTGTTTATATCTCATAATATATGTTTTTTGGGTCATTCCAAAAACTTTGTTTGATAAAATTAATTGAGATCTATCAAATAAGATCCATATTGAATACAAAAACTAATAAATTAACAATTATAGACAATTCATTAAGTCGTCCAAAAAAGGAAAGAAAAACAATAATTTGGGACGGAGGGAGTACCGTTAAACCAACCCACAAAATAGTTTTGGAGGAGTGGAAGAGTTTTGTTGAAAAGTAGTGGGGAAAATTTTACAACCCGTCAAACTTTGACCTCAATGTCTCAAACACTTTTGAACTTTCAATAAAATTCAATTGAACTCCCAAACTATTACACCGTTATTCAATTTACCTCCTACCGTCTAATTTTGTGAAATGCCAAACGAAATAGCTGAGTTGGACATAGACGATAAAAATTAGACGTTAAATGGTATTTTTGGAGGAAAAGGTTGATGATGTGGCCCATTGATTGCAAGTAAGAGGCACGTGAATCGAATCCCACAACCTAGAATTCCACACCTTTTCAACCTTTAGTTCATTACCACCGACAAAGCAGATTCCACGACCCTGAATACCACCGTTAAAGCTGATTCCATATCAAATTCGAAAGGGTCTCTAGTTCATGACTTGAAATGGGTTTGATTTCTTCATAAATCACCCATGTTCATGTGAGATTTATACATCTACTACTCTATATAAACACGACGACGACAACGAAGAAGAAGAAGAAGAGGCGGTACAAAACCCAGTTGACAATTATTATTGTCACTTTATGTAGAGGAGGTCAGCGCGAGACCTCCCATTGACCAAAGTCAACGTTGACCCACCATTGAGATTATGACACGTGTCACTCAGGTGGCGCGATGTCCGTGCGACACGTGACACTCTCTGCGGAGGGACCCGCGCGGGGGGCCACTGGCGCAGGCACACGTCTTCGCATGAAGGGGGCCACTGGCGCGGGACCCTCTCATGCAAGGCGCCTCTGCGGCGCGCACCCCAAGCCAAATAAGGGCGGTGCTGGGACGACCATGGGCCATCCGAACAGGAGAAAAGCCCACGGTCCCCGAACGACTGGCGCGGCCCAGAACATGGGCGAGAACGCAAGAAGCTAGTCCAACTTAGCCCAGGTAATTATACCTGCTAAGGCAGGACGCCGGGGGCCCCCTGAGGCTTGGCTGCGGTATAGGCGCGACCGAACAGGTCACGACCTTGCCCTAACGGGAATAAGGGAGATCTAGTGGCTTGGTGGCTAAGAACAAGAGGAGCGCTGCCCGGGGGAATGGCTCGTCACCGCGCGGGTCAGCTGCGCGATGATGACGTCACCCGTACGATCAGGTTGTACGGAAAGGACACGTGTTATCATATTATAGGATGACAGCCTGACACCTTATGATTGGTCCAAGGTGCCTATAAATATGGGACATTCCCTTTCATACCCGGAGGTTGGTGAAAATCTTGCCAGAAGCATATGTCATTCTAGAGAGAGAAAAAGGGAAATTGCTGATCGAGAGAAGAATATTCTCTCTGCAAGTCAATCCCCATCTCCTAGGTCACCAAGGGTATCACGGATTCGACTGAGAGCAATCCACTGCCTTAGTTCTTTCTGTGCACACCTGCTCTGTTCTTCACCCTTCCTCTAGACCGCCTTATCCTCTCCTCTCACTATGTCTCTACTATTGACTATCCATACCTCTCCAGCTCATCATATTTGACTAAAGCAAGAACCAACACCTACACTTTACTTTTACTGGCAGCGTTGACAACTCCTACGTGTTAAGGAGGGGATCTCAATCCGACTCTAGCGAGTCCTCGACCTTGGGTGGTTTAAGGGTGGTTAGGGTTTCATTGGTGTTAGAGGGAATTGAGAATGAATTTGCTGAGATTAATTGAGTAGAGGGGATAATTATATGTTCGATGATTATCTTGTTGATGAGGATTCAAGTCTTGGCCTTTGTTTGGATTCTTTCGAATAGGGGGAAAATGGTGTGGAAGGTTTGATTATGAGAGAGATAGTGATTTTTAAAGTTTTTTTTTTTGTTAGTAAAGGGGTGGACCCACTTGCCATGTGGGAGATAAAGACATTTTTGTTTTTAGCGGATTAACGTCTAAAAAAGTCCACCTTAGCGATTTCCGTTTGATATTTGATAGAATTAGACAATGGGAGATAAATTGAATAACAGAGTAATAGTTTGACAATGCAATTGAAATTTATTAAAGTTCAGTAGTTTTTGAGACATTAATGCCAAAGTTTGGGGATTTTTCGAAATTTTCTCAAAGTAGTGAGATGTATCATGTATCTCTTTATTGATACAGATGAAACATACTTACTGACAGAGTTTTCAAGCGTATATAAACATATACATATAGGTAAACAGTCTGGTTCAATTCGAATTATGGTTCCCAATTACGGAACTGACCAAAGCATCTGATTCTTATTTTTTAGAACCAAAGCATGAATACCACGGTACCAATCCAAACAGACTGGTCTGGTCAGTTCGATTGATGGTTTTCTTTTTTCTTTTTTTCGCATCAAAGAAGAACTTCAAAGTTGCTTACCGGATTTCTTGGATACCCACAGTATGTCCGTTTCTGAGCTACTTTGCTACTCATAGTACTAATTTGACCAAATTGATTGATTTACATTTTACTATAAATTTAGACATTACATACACTTATTTAAGTTTTTAAAAATTCTCTATCTGTCTCAAAATAAATGTCCATTTTGAAAATTCTAAAAAAAATTAGGAGACGCACAATCATTACCTTTTTCAAGTTATAGCTTTTCAAGAATGCCCTTCAACAGTTACATCTTTTGTCCTTTTGTTTTAATATATTAATTATTTATAGAAGGTCAAAGTTGGAAAATAAGCGGCTTTGTCCCTTTGACTTTTAAAAATGACGAAGAATTTGGGGAGAAAAAAAAACCTTCACAATGGACATCCATTTTGGAATGGAGTGAATATTTGACTAGATTAATTTTACAATATATGCTTATTTAGGATTTTTATGAAACAAAATGATTTGAATAATTGTTGTAGATTAATTTTGCAACATATATATGCTATCATTGTTAATGCTTAATGAGGTAGGTCAAATGGAAGCCGTCATAGGTAGCTTAGTATGTGAACTTATATTATATAATTAAGTAGGATTGAGGTTCATAATATTTAACTCCGTGGTCTCTTGAACGAAATGAATTGATAGCTTGGAAGATTTGATAAATCTCAATCAACAATGATGAAATCCGACATTGATGATTGAGTAGATCGACACAACTTAGATATTCAAAATAAAAAATGAAGCGTTGATGGAGGAAATAGACAACACTAATAAAAACAAAGAATAAAACTATACAAAATGTTGTTGGCAACATTTGATGGAGTCAAATAAAGATGGTATACCTGGGAATTGTGACGATTTGTACATACAGAGATCTTATATATTAAACAACGTTGTAAATTACTGGCCCTCGAAGGTGTCGTGAATACTTACACAAAGATGGAAAATATATATATATTTTTTGGGTATAAACCACCGGTATCCTGAAGCTCACTGGACCCCGACTAAATCCGGTTCGAGCCGGGTCGGCCCACGAAGGGGTAAAGCTCTCCCAGCACAAGTTTCCTCCATTCACAAGACTCGAACTCAAGACCTTGCTTAAGGGGAACAAGTGCCGAACCACTTGAACCAACCTGCGTTGGTAAGATGGAAAATATTGCATCCCTCTTTAATTTAATTTATTAATAAAAGGAGACATTTGGAGATAATAAAAGATATAGATGATAATGTTGCATAGTATTTTAATGACAAATTCCAAACATGAATATGTATACAATATTGTATTTATAAATTGTGTTGATGATTTAATTTAGAAATTTAGTGATTAGTGTTTATCAACTGCAGACTCACATCAATCTCCTCATATTTTTTTACTTATATAAATCTCTTTTCAAATTCTTGATCCAAATTCACCGTTTAACTAGCTTCAAGATTTTTTTTTCTTTAATAGCATTGTTTTACTTATTGCATCAAGAATTTGTTTGGCCATGTTGATGATGCTAAACCCAAATTGTAATATTTTCATAAGAACCAATGTTGTCAATTCTCTCCTATTATTACCAACAATACTGTGATCTGTTTATAATCTGTTCTCCCAAAGAAAATGAAAATGCCATTTACAAAATTTATACTACGATCCATTTATAGGCCCATTACTGGAGAATTAACAAAATATATGGTCTGATTTTATGAGTTTTACTAGCAAACTCCCCATATAGCAATTCTATCGACATCTATATATACGCGACCCGTTGTGCTTTACCATGTGGAATGGAATGTTGAATCCAAGGAACTTTTTGCCACCTCTGAATATACTAGAATCTTTTTGTTAGTAGAAATAGGAATCTGAGGCCAAATCATATAACTTATATGTTGTTCTTTTTTAGTGTTTTCGTTCAATTCTACATATTTTGTTGTGGTATGACAGTGTGACCTTTTGATTTGAATTTAAGGTGATCTCCTACATAATTCCCCCGAGTAAACATGGAATGTATGCACTGGAAGTAGTGGAATTTACGTTTGATCCAGACACACACAAAACAGGAAAGGGAATTGGAAGTCGTAGTACTCGAGACTTCAAAGACAGATTAGTACATTGGGAAATTCCAAATCAAGGCATGAATCCATGCCTGCCATGCGCAAGCATTAAAGGGAAACCCAAAAGGGAAATGCTAATGGGTGCAATGTTGCACCCGTTAAGCTTACAAAAAAATACACTTGTGGGTCCCACTTGTACTTTAAGTGAACTTTAACGTTGCAATGGTGCACCCGTTAACAAGACCCAACATAAAAATCATGAACTTTGTCTAAGATATATAATGATGACATATATGAAGAAAGAAGAGAAACCTTTATTTACCTGGCAAATTGGGATGCTTTTTTATTTTTTTAAACTACTTCTGTACATATTTTCCGTACATCAAATTATATCAGATTTGAGGGGTATTTAACTAATTATAAGGGGAAGGGAAAAAGGATGGCACAGTAGCAGGGAGTGGAGCACGACTCAAAATCGGACAATTTTTGTAAAGCTCCAAAAAGCCGAGGTTCTTTGTGTTGGTATTTCATTGACAAAACAAGCATTGCTTGTATTCTGTTTATCAAGTTGTATTTTATCTTTCAAGAAAGTCTGTTTAGAGATTATATGAAAAGAAATGTTTGAGTGGGATAGTATAGTTGTATCGGGATTTGGGGCATCAAGAAGTATAAAATGAAGTATCGTTTTGGTTTCTAGAAAGGAGCTCAAGCAACTATCAGGCAACTTGCTAAGCAGGTCTTCTAGATGTATTTGCTGGAGTGAATTTGCAGATTTACAGCAGCTCTTTAAGTGCAAAAAATGACGCTAAGAGCCGTTCTCTCTCTCTCTCGTAAGTGTGAAAAGACCTTGAAACATCTTGCAAGAGATTGAATAGTGTTTCTTTGATGATTCTTGGAGATTAACTAACATTATGAGTTCTTGAAGTGTATCTACGATCTCGAAGTTGTATCTTTGTTCTACATCAATTTGCGATTAGTTTAAGAGAAGCCCTAAGGAGGATTCCTGGGCATTACAAGGTCCTTAGGTGGATTCAGGGAGGCAAACAGAAGGCTTGTAGATTCAAGGCAGCAAGGGTCAAAGCACTGAGTGTGGTGAACATGGACTCAATTGTGAGGGTTCTAGTCATAGGGTAAGTGTAATGACCCGCCCCAGTTGACCTGCTAACTCTTAGCCTAACCACGTGGCTCAAAAGTAGGGCTGCTCAAAAAAACCGGTGAACCGTGAATCCGGTCCGGACCGATCCGATCCGTACCTTTTGGATTTTAACCGTGGATTAATGGTCTGGACACGGATTCAAAAAATAAAAAACCGTGACTTTTGGACCGGACACGGATTTTGATTTTGAAACCGTGGATTAACCGATCCGGACCGTGAGATTTTTATTATATATAATTTTATCACTTTTATAATTATAGTTATATAGATATTGTTAATTTAGCAGACTTACGGTTTGGTTGTACTGTTGTAGGAGTTATGGTGCGAATATTGTTATCTCTATAAAATCTAGGGGGTAAAGTGTTATAAGTGCTACTACATATACTCTCTGTTTGTGAGTGAACTGGAAGTAACTATCTGCTATTGTCTTTGTGAGTGAACCGGAAGTAACTATCTGCTATCTTTTGTGGTAATATAAGTTTGTGCCTTTGTTTGTTCAGTTATATAACTATCTGCCTTACTGTCTTTGTTGTTTTTTTTATTGGGATTTCCAACTTTGAACTTTCTATTTAGTGTATTTGCTACTTGCTAGTGTCTTACTGCCTTTGTTTGTTGTTTTTTTTTCGAATAAGTTGAAAATCCGCGGATTAATCAGGAACCGATCCGTGACTCGTGGTTCGGATTGGAACCGAACCGTGAGACTTTTGGATCGGACACGGATTGTATTTTAAAAAAACCGTGACTCGCGGATTAGGATTGGATTCATGCTAATCCGGACCGATCCGGACCGTGAGCACCCCTACTCAAAAGGTTAACCTTAAGTTATATAGTAGCTGGTCAAAATTGTTTATATTTAATTCTCCATTTTCCTAGTTCGCCGATGTGGGATATGAGCTTCACAATCTCCCTCACTTGGAATTGCAACGTCCTCGTTGCGCCCCATGGCCCATCAATTTCACCCACCAAATGAGGTGAGACAAATACCGACTTAATCACATCAAGCTTCCCAAGCTCGTCACATGGTGGGATCCACCCAAGCATGACAAACACCTCAAGCTCCTCCCTTGTCGGGCCCACCCAAGCACGTCTCCTCGCAAGACCCGCCTCACATTTCCAATTGTTGTTTATATTTAATTCTCCACTTTCCTATTTCCCCGATGTGGGACAGGGGCTTTACAGTAAGATTTTTTTCCCCCCAATAAATGCAAAGATTTTATTAAGGCACAACCAAATGAATAAAAAAGGGAGGGACATCAATCATCCCAAAAACATCAGAACTGAAAAAGCACAGCAAAAAGAAGCAAAACAAAACTATACAGGCAAGATATACAGATCCTAAAATTCTATATGTCAACCTCCATCTCGTACGTATTGTTGAGCCAGAATTTTTTACTTGGCCCAAAAAAATAAATAAATAAAAAATGACGGACCACGTCTATAATTTATTTTGATAGGTTATCAAACCAAAAAAATAAATATGCTAGCTAGCTAGCACTGTGAAGGTTGTGGTGGATTATTCTTGTAATCACCAAAATGAGGCCAGCTCCCACGCAATGTTTGGAGTGGAAGATGTCATTCATGCCTTGTTCAAGTTTGAATACCTGTGCACAGCCATGCTGTGCATGGTGCTGTGCACCCCTCGGCCGTTGGATCGACTTTTGGACGGTTCGGATGTGTTTTGATTTTTTACCGGTAAAAAAAATCAAAATTAAAAAAAATTGCCGAACGCATCCGAGTCATCCAAAACTCGATCCAACGGCCGAGGGGTGCACAACACCGTGCACAGCACGGCTGTGCACAACACCTCCCCGAGTCCGTCAATAAAAATGTAGTTAGCATAAGATAAAGCAAAGATTAGCATGTCAACATATACTATATCCTATGTACATGTTCCACGAAACAAAAAGGTGCAAAGAGTAGCAGTGGACAAGTGGAAATTAACTACCCATTTTCTTTGTCACTTTCCACAATACAAGGTCAAATGCTGAGTAGTTGCAAATGAAAGAAAACTACCTCATTTCCCAACGTGGATGAATTGAGAAGAAAACCGCCCCACTTTCTAACGTGGGATGGTGGGAGGATATGGTTCGTTCTCTGCCTATAAAAGGCAGTTTTCGACACAGTTTGAAGAGAGAACTTCTGAGGAAAAAGAAGGATTTCAGAAATACAGAGCAAAGAGGAGAAGAGCACATAACATGACAACATTCTGTGTGGGTTCCATTACCCTTCTCTTTTGATCTCTTTTTCCTCCCTTTTAGTTCCTAAACCAAAGTTTTCTAAAATTCTAATTTGATTCACTCATTCCAAAGGAAACAGAAGAAATCCAAAATCAATTTCCGGTGTTGTGTAAAAGCATAACAAAAGCCACGAAGGTCAAGTTCAGTCCATTTGTTTAGCCCACGAAATACTTGTTCATTACTACTCTTATGGATATATGATGAACAATGTTTTGTGGTCTAAAACAAAAGAATAGATTTTGTTCATTACGCCCCTTGTGGCCATATAATGGACCGTAAATTATGGCTTGAAGAACTTGTTCATTATGCCCCTTGTGGCCATATAATGGACGGATGTTTGTGGCCCAGAATAAAAAAAACTACGCTGGAGAAATTAGAAGACATCGGCTAAATGCCATTTATTTGGTCTGTAAAATACTTGTTCATTACTCCCCATGTGGACATTAATAGACAGTATTTTGCGGCTAAAAGACCCGTTCATTACGCCCCTTGTGGCCATATAATGAACGGTGTTTTAGAGGCATAAAATTTGCCCCTTGCGGTCTACAAAAGTGACACAAAGATGCTGTTTATTTGGCTCGCAAATTGCCCGTTCATTACTCCCCATGTGGACATATAATGGACGGCATTTTTGGTAGCCTAAATAACCCGTTCATTACACCCCTTGTGGCTATATAATGGGCAGTGTTTTACCGCTAAAAAAATTCCTCTTCACAACCATTGTAATGATGCCCCTTTGAGGCCTAAAAAATTGCCTTAGCGGCCTTCAAAATAACACCTCTTTGTAACCTAAAAAAAACTGCCGTTGGTGGTCTTTTTATTTTGTCACCGATGGCTTATGAAAAATGGACTGTGATGATGGGGAAAATGGATCGAATGTCATAAACTAAAATTGGGACATCACGTGGGTTATGTCCACTGAGATTTGTTTGTAACCACCACCATTTGAGGTCTTGAATTTCTAGCCTCTTTGTGGTTAAAACTGATTGCTTGAAATAGCCAGGGTGAACAGCCTCTTATGGCCTTGAAATCTCTCCTAAAGACCTTGTCATTTTGGTTAATAAAATATGGACAAAGATTGAACTTACAGTCGTATACTAACTTGCAATGGAGCAATTGGTATTCCAAAGGCTGTATAACATGTTTTGGCTATTTCTCTACAAACCAAAGAAAGTAAATAAATTAAACAAGTCTTGAAGGCTTAAAAAAAACAAAATAAAAAAAACTTAGTGAACCCCAAACGTTCACTAAAAATCAATTTCTCAAATTCGAACTAGACTTGATTCCGAATCAAACTCGGATACGTAGGCAACCCATTCAAATGGGTACAGTCACAAAAATTGTGAACCTTAAATATTCACTAAAAATCCACTAAATAAATAAAGATTCAGGATTGGCATATGAATGATAAAGGAGTGGGTGCCAACCTAGTTGGGATGTGCTCTTCTTATAGTGATGCCACAATTCCTTGAATTTTATAAATGAATCTCGAAGGTTCATCAAACAACCAAATGAGTCGCAAAGGCTCGGTAAAAATTAAATCACTAAGCATGAACTACGTTTGGCTTGATCCCAAACTATGGGTACGTAGGTAGCCATCTTGGTCTAGCCCCTAAAATAAAATAAAACCCAATTCCCCTTTTCCTTTATTATGAAAAGAAGATAAAAAAAAATAGCTGGAATCAAAGGGTTATCTTTTGAATGAAAGATGTAATTAAAAGAGTCAAATTTTTGCCTAACACATATAACTTTGTTCTTGATGGAAGCTTCAAATTCCTTTTAGAGCTAAGGAAATCCCTGACAGCGGTATGAATACCTTGAGAAACTTGATCAAGCGCAGAGATCCGTCCTTGAAAAATTCTAGCATTTCTCTCCCACCACAGACCATAAGCTGTAGCAACTAATGGTCCCCTAAGACAAAGGCACCTTAAACTCTTCCCCTTGGCATTGAGACTATACCAACTGAGAATATCAAACAGCGTATCCGGCATCCCCGTAACCTGGCAACGATTCATCAAACTGTGACATACATGCAATGAAAAAGGGAAGGCAAAAAAGAGATAAGTATGGGACTCGGGTGCAATCCCACACAGGCAACAATGACCATCCACCACCATGCCCCAATTTCGCAAACGAGCTCTTGTACTTAGTCTTGACTGAGCAGCAAGCTACAAAATAAAAGACCAACGAAGGACACTATTGTTTCCCTAAAAATACTACACCAGTCCTGAGGAGTAAACCTCGATTTGATAGCTTCCCATGCTGACTCAGTAGTGTACTGTCCACTCGGATGTGGCATCCATACCACTGTATCTTCCATTGCAGGATCGGGTAAAATACAAGGAGGAGAATGGACAATTATAGATTGAATTGCTAAGGTCCTCAATCTAGGCCAACACCAGTTACCATTGACAAAAACAGTTGCAAATTAGCCAATAAAGCGATGCTCCTATTAACCACCAGACTATCCCAAAATTGGTCTTAGGGTCCAAGAGAGTGCCAATTGTCAATCCATAAGAAAGTTGTTAGACCATTACTGATAAAGGGACTTAATAAGAGGCTTACCAAGATACCTCAGACCCCAAACTTTTCTAATTGTCTAAGAAGCATCATGGGGAATGGCCATATTCCAGATACATTTATCTTTTATAATATAAGTATGGACGACCCGTTTTACCCATAGAGTGTCAGCCTTTTTGCAGAGGGCCCACGGGTGCCTAAGCATAGTTGCCCTGTTCCTATCTTTAATTCTTCAAAATCCCAAACCTCCTTCATTCTTAGGACAACAAATCTACTCCCATTTGACCTTTACTCCACTATGTTTAAGCTCTGCACCAAACCACAGAAATGCCATAAGGGATCCCTCAATCTCTTTAACCAGCTTGCTAGGAAGGATGAAAATAGAGCTCCAGTACACTTGGAGGATTAAGATAGCCCTCCCATCATAAGTCAAGTACTTATTAGACCAACCTTATATTTGATGCAAGATTTTATCCTTCAAAATAGCACAATCCCCAGCTTTTAACTTGGTAGAAATCAGAAGAACTCCAAGATACTTGATGGGGAAAAAACCTTCAGGAAAATGCCAAGCATTTGGAGCTTCAAAAGGATCATTCACACCTCCAAAGAAAACTGCACTCTTCTGAACATTTGGCTGAAGCCTAGAAAAGGAATGAAAATCATGCAACAGATTTTTAATAAGGATCAAAGAATCCTGAGACACTCCACATAAAATGAAAAGATCGTCCGCAAAAGCAAGGTGACACAATTTGAGGGCACAACACTTTGGGTGATAGTTAAAACTGCCATTCAATACTCTGAACTTGAGAAGAGTAGCAAACAATTTCATCACAATGAGATAAAGATAGGGTGATATAGGATCCCCCTACCTGAGCCTATCACCCCCTACCTGAGCCCTCTTTTACTAGAAAACCCCCCCTCAAAACCTCCATTGATAACCACCGAGTATTTCACAGAACATACACATTGTTGAACCCAGTGCATAAACAAATGAGGGAACTCCATACAAACCATAGTATCAAAAAGGAAATGCCAATCCCAGAGTCATAAACCTTCATAAGATCTATCTTAATCGAACACCTAGGATTACCATCTGACCTATGATACCCTCTCACTAGCTCTTGCATTAAAAAACATTGTCAAGTATTGATCTCCCTTTTATAAAAGCAGACTGAGCTTGGTCTATGATATATGGAAGAACAAGTTGCATTCCACTGGCCAACACCTTAGTGATGCATTTGTATTTAACATTGCAGCATGAAATTGGTCTCTTTTAACTGATGAAGGAGCACTCACCTTAGGGATAAGAGAAATTGCAGTAGCATTCCATTCCTTAACATGAGCTTTTTGGGAATTCTCTTCTCGATGGCAAAAATTATCTTGTGATCAAAACAACCTCACTGAACTCCAATCGAGTAATCTAAGGTATCCATTTAGCTCACATCCCGCAAGTAGAACCAAACCCCAATCCCCATTCTGCTTCTGAGTGTAAAAATGGAACCATCAACCAAGTAGTACATTACGAAAACATATTGGGAGAAAATCTTGACTGGATGTTCGACCTAATTTTCGTCTGACATATATTTTATTACTATCATTTTGTATGTTTGAAATGACAATATAGTTCTTCTAAGAGGTTAGAGTTTCAAAAACAATGTAAAAAAATGTAAAATACGTACAGAACTCATTTAACCACCTTCTTGATAACGAATTAGAAACTTGTAAATGAAGAAGCAGCTCATTGGCAAAGAACAAACTTGGTGCATGCAGTTATCGTTTTCAGAACGAATTAGCAGCTTATGCGTAAAAGACACACCATGGAGGGAACTATACAATTTGCAATAAATAACTTATACAGTTATCGTTTTCATTTTTGGCAGCATTAGTTCCAAGGTACTTGCGATAGTGGGACCAGAGGTATAGTCGAACTCTTCAGAGATTGGTTTCTGCATCGTTGAAGCCGAAGCAAGAGTATGCATCTTTGTGTCATCAATAACCTGGACATAGATATGCTTGTTCGAGCGTAAGACGCACAATCTTGGTCTTTCTGGTGTCCCTGCTAACTGAGAGATAATTACTGAATTTCAGAAGCAGCATTATTATTTTTTACTAAAAAATCCAAGGACTATAGAAACCGAATCCCATAATCAGTAGAAAATAAGGTTCCAACTGCAGGTTGGAGCAGGGATTTCCCTTAGCAGAGTCAGTAAAGTAACTAATATCCCACTTCTCCATATTAAGCATATAATACAATCTCCAGTACTCCACCACATCATATACATGTACTAAAAGAAATCGAAAACATGATATTAGCGAAGTATATCACCATTATACGTTTATATGTTCATACATGACCAAAATTGAAGTTAAGTTCATATGTTCTTTCTAAAAGCTGGCAATATCACCATTATACGTTTCTTTTTTTTTTTTTTTTGCCATTCGTTAATCTTAATCTACTCTATCCTAGGGGACTTGGGGAGGGGGATGGGTGCTTACGGGAATCGAACCCTGCCCATGTGCATGGGAGTATAAGGGAGACACCAATTGCACTCCACTCCACTTGCACCATTATACGTTTATATGACCAAAATTGAAGTTAAGTTGTAGATGATGGATAAAATATCACCATTATACGTTTATATGTTCTTTCTAAAAGCTGGCAATCTCGTGGTCTAGGAATTAGGATAGTGATGGCAGAATCACACATATTTGCCAGGTTCATGTTAAGTTATTCAGAGTAGTATATCACATAGACATGATATTAGCTCCCCAATTTCTAACGTTCTAGGGGAATCATTTACCCCACTGCCCCACTCCAATATGTCGCAAAATCTTGGCTCCGTCCCTGCTAATGACTCAGCCATGCAACAACAAAACCAGGAGAGATTGAGGTTAAAAGAAATAGAAAGAGCCCAAAGGGAGTCTGGCAAAAGAAAGGAAAATATTCTATGGATGATAAGCATGCATGTGAGGCTTGCAATGATAGTAAACCTAAATAAGCTACTAAAGGAACAACTTGGGAACGCTACGCCTACCGTTATTGAGCATTTGAACAACTGCTAAGTGCTAACTGCTTCTAGAAAAATGCTAACTGTTGTCCTAATGTAAGGTGATCATGCTCACAACCACCTCAAAGTTTTACTGGAAGTTAGCTATTAGCATACTCTATAAGCGACTCCAAACAGGCACAAATCCGAAGCTGTGTCCATTTTCAACTCAACTCAACAAGCTAAAGCCATAGTTTTTACCTCAGCTCAAGAAACAATAATTTTAATTACTTGGACTCGCTTAACAAAGTTCGTGTTTAACCAATTACTTATTAAGTAAACAAAGAACCAAAGCTACGTTAGATCCAAGTAAATTGAATCCATTCTTACAGGATCATTACAAAGATCTACTGTCAATAGTTCACAGTTTCAAATAGCGGTTATGATCGCCTTAACAAAAATGGCAATGACGTGGTTGGAGGGTGAAACAGCTGTAGCATAACACTGGCAGCAACAGAGCCGTGATTTTCTCTTCTCCACACAATTGTAGGGAATAATGGTCGAGCGCATTGAGTGGCAATAACCACCCATAAGGCTAGCAGCATCACGTTATGGTTGCAGCCCATTGTTAAAACGCTCTGTGTCATCCACTAGTTGCAATAAAAAAGCCGGCACTTTCTTAGGTGTTTTCTCGGTTACCATATGAAAATCAATGTATCAGTCAAATCGGGGTGGTGTTTGCTGCAGTTTCGTTGGCTGGAATTTAGATTCATTCGGGTGAGATAGATTACGATGTCATGATGCGCCCATTCATATGACAATTCCTTCAAGTCAAGAGCAAAGTCATGCGGATCACCGAAAGTAAAGAAAAACAGTTTTGGCCTTTAGACTAAATTCCAAAAGGAGCATCTACTTTTAAGTCACCATCCAGTCACCTCTCCACCAAAAGTGAAGACAGCATCTGCTTTCAGTCACGTCTCAACCATATATATATATATATATATGACACGCTTTTTGTTTGTTACTGCGCTGCTGCATCTTGGCTGAAAACAGCTTAAGTAAGTTGGAAAACATTGCTAATCAGAGAGCATCAATTTGATACTTTTGACTTCCGATTCAACAAATAACTTTATACTACAATAATACCCAAATACCCACATTCTCCATCTAAAGACACAATCAAACAGCTGAAGAGGTTTCTGAACCTCCAGGCTACATCAAACAAAATTCCCAGAAGCCTGCCTCTAACCAGCAGCAGTTTGGATTTATGGCTATTTATTCTAAAGAGAGCTACCAGTAGAAATCACGAATCCCTAATAGGTGACGCTACGGCTTTGTTTGACATATCAAAGAGCATCTCCATCCCTTACTCTTTTAATTGACTGAAAAACAAATTCTGAGCAAAATCCCTCCAAACTTACTCCATTCCTTGACTCAAACTCGCACAAGATCGAGTTTTTTATTCATATTTTTAACCAAATCAAGGGAGACTCACATTTTTACGTACATTTGAAGGCTTGTTTTTTGCCCTTCACAATTTACATCTATGCCATTAATGAAGCTTTTTACTCAGGGTGCTGTGCTTTGGTGTCTGAATATTGGTGGTTTATAGGAATGAAGGCAAAGTATAAGGGAATATAACATGTTGCCATTTTCTCATTTTTGCATTGATAACAAAACAAGCACCTACTCTCACACTCTATGCATTTGGCAGCATTCTTACATTCATAAACCTTGCTACATTCAACTCTAAAAAACTAATGACAGTTTATTTGCACCGATAATTTGATCACATGATCTTTAAACCTAGCTATATTAAATCCAAAAACAGTTCTATGGGAGCTCAACAATCTTTGGTCGCTTTTTTGAACTACCGTTTCCAGAAGGTTTGGTAGAAAGATCACCATCGAGAGGCTGCTTCAATCTTTTTATTTTCGTAGGTGAGCAAGCCAAACTGTCAACATCAACATAACCACCATTGGTTTCGTCATTGTCACTATCATCACTGTCGTCATCGTCATCATCACTGCTACTGCTAGCTGCCAAAGAAATCACTGGTTGATAACCAGCAATTGCAGACTCGGCAGCAGCAACAGCCTCAGGTGTATGGAGATCAGCAACACCCAACATTAACTCCTAAATAGGACAAATACCAACATCAACTAGTAGTTGTATTATGCTACTTTGTCTGAATAGGGAAAAAAAATTACTGAAAAAGTTCTTACTTACCATTTCAACGTATTCGGATTCGCTCCCAGTAAGTGCCTCAATATCGTATTCCTTAGCATTGTCCTGCATGTCCATGAAGTCTAATTCATGTTATGACGAAGGAGAGAATTGGTGAAATTTGAGAGACAATTTGGGTAATGATATTCATATGCGTGCCTTTGCATCATCCTCCAGCCTTTTATTTGCTTCCAAAAAAATTCCAAGGAAGTCCTTTGCTTTTCCAAGAACTGTCAAAGAGACGATAGATTAACCATCAGTTCAGATTAGTAGTTACTACTGGTGCCAACTTTTTGGGTGCTAACAAGGAGAAACCCAACAAATAGCGACACCATTCCTTCACCACCCGTACAAAGTCTATGCCCGCTAGAGTAGCTGAGAAAAACTAGAATCTGTAAGTGATCACCACCATGAGAAAATAGAGCCATATACACATCGGGGATAGAGATAAGATCCAAAATAAGGGAACATAACAACCAGATATCTCGCCAAGTAACTATTAAACGATATACTCCTACATGATTATTTCCTTGATGTTCTTTAATATGAAGCATATGCCAGCAGTAAAAGGAAGACATAGTTACGACTCACATCTGCAGCAAAAACAGGAAGAAATATGAAGGCATAAACATTACCCAGAAGTATACCACCTTATCTACGGAAGAAAGACGGAGAACTAATCACTTAGATATCTTGAGTAAAGATATAATTAGAGATACTGGAAATCTAATGTCTAAAACCACATACTACCAATATTATCAGCGTAGGATATATATGAATGACCCTAAAGTGCAAGGGAATTCCAATATGCAAAGGTAATGTTTTCACACTCTGTCCCATGGGTAAAAAACTTGAGTAATTGCTGAGCCAAAAAAAAAAAAGAGTTTTGAATAATTACAAAGAACGGCCTTCTCCGGGATACCATAATCGCTCGGAATGCAAAAATATTATTAGCGTAGGATATGTGTGAATGACCCAGAGCTACCAGCAAAATAGATCAAGGAGATCCATAGCAAGTATAGCCATAAAGTCAACGTGTATCAATGTAAAACTTTGTATTCAAAGTAATCTATGTTGATTTCCTCTGATGTCGAAAATTCGCATACAAAGTTGCAGTATAGAATAGCATTATAAGTTCTCATTTTCATATGATGCCCAGGTGAATTTAGAACCATAACAGAAATTTCAAACCAAATTAATATGAACAAGTCAACCAACACAGTAAACTCCGCTCATAACCACACCCAAAGTCTTTTTTCAATGTTAATTTATTTTAGTTTCATTATGTTCCTCATACCATCGCTGGAATCCTTAAAATTGTCATGCTCAAATGCAATACATACAGAGACATAAGAAAAATAAGATGGGAACAATGTTGGGGGTACCTTGGCTTTTCGGAACAGAAGAAGTGAATGGCATTCCATCGTGGGGTTTAGGTTTTGGATTTGGATTTTGAGTCTGACGAAATTTGTTGTTTTGGCAAACAATAAGCTTTGATTCTGCACAAAATACATTTTAGGACCAAGTTAACATAACCTTTACAAGAACACAAGTGCACACATAAAAGATTTAGAGAGAGAGAGAGAGAGAGAGAGAGAGAGAGAGAGAGAGAGAGAGAGAGAGAGAGAGAGAGAGACCTATGGTTGAAGAGGACGAATTGTTTTTCTCCAGGTTGAGAAGATCTTTGTTGCTATCAGCCATCTCTCTGTTTCTCTCTATTCCTCTGTCTCGCTCTATGTAAGGGGGAGTGCAAACAACAGGTTCGGCGCTAAGTTTTTTGGAGCTCAAAGAGAACCTAAAAAATGGAGCCCTTTAGGGAAAATTGCAAAAACTCAACAAGATAAAAAGTCAAACAGTCAAAGGATATGGTTCATTTCAAGAATTTGGAGGTATCACTTTAACATCACTCTTATTACACAGTTGTCAAAGGCGCGCCTAGGCAGGAGGAGCAGGGCTAGCGCCTTTACTGAGCCCTCAATGAAGCATAGCCAAGGGGCGCCCGGCGAGAAAGGCGCTTTCACTTTTAATACAGCCATAGGATCAAAGCAAGGTTAAACAACTTAAACAATCACCTTCACCCTTTCAATTCAGTCGATAACAAACACGTAAACACAAGTTATTTCAGCGACATCTCCACTTGACCTTCTCTCTCGATCAATGAAACAAATCTCAGTTGCTCTCTCTCCCCTTGTCTCTCTTGATCATCCCTCAGTCGATCTTCTCTCTTGCTCATCTCTCAGTCAATCGTAAACACATCTTAAACAGTCAATTTTCTTCAACATCCGAGGTAATCTGTCCCCTCTCTCACTATATATGTATATGTCTAAATACTCTGATCTGACCTATTTAACGAGAAAAGAGAAATTATTTATAGAATTAAAGACCGATCTGTTTATGAAAATAAAGGCAGGTTCAGGTTTTTGGTATTTCCCTATTTTTCTTTGCATAGGTGTGCCTCACTTCAAAAAGGTGGGTACCACGCCTTACGCCTCTCGCCTACGCCTTAACAGGACTTTGCACTCGGTAAGCTTCTCGCCTTAACAACTATGCTCTTATAGCCTTATTGCATGATTTGCATATTTAGAAGCAAAAGTACTAATTAAGCTAAGGTATTCAATCTTCTCCACCAAAATTTTGTCTTTCAATGAATAGCATATTATTATCATCACATTGTGAAAGAAAACATAGGAATGAAACGTAGCACTATAACCTATTATAGATTGTAGCAATTACCAAAAATTACTAACAAATCAAATACCAGAGGAGTACAAAATCAAATCATACAATGTATTAAAAAACCACCGTAGCTTCTGATAACATTACCAAGAGAAACCCAGGATTTGAAAAGGAGTCAGAAAGAACAAGCAGAATACAGTTGCGGCGAGGTCCAGAGAATATCTATTGTAATATACCAAAGGAGAGAGAAGTTGGTGTGACCCTCAAATCCAAGCCGTGAAAATTTCCGTCCAATTCAATGCTGCCCTTACCCAGATCACCTAATTAAATATTAGTAATCTATCAAGGACAGTGCATTCGGCATAATTGTAAGTTGAGTCCAACCAAACCCACGTTAGCTTCTTCGTAACTTAAAACTCCCACAGAAATAGTTTGAATCACATTTTGAATGCTTGGATATTTTGAAATTCTGTTATTACAAATTGCTATTTATTTTTAGACTTGAAATCTTGATGTCAATGTTCCTTCAAAAATTGGAGAATCGAATGAGAGGGCAACCAAAGATAATAACTAAGTGATCAGAATATTGGCCAAGATTCTTCTTACACTTTAATCATGTTTGAGAGGAAGAGGATTATATCGACTTAACCAGCTAGTTGTTGTGTAAGGACCGACAAACCAATCACACACACACGAATCAAACACAAAGGAGACGCACAATTTTACATGGCTATCCAAAACCGGGTACCTCCACGAAGGCGACAGATTTCACTATATGTGGGGGAGGATTACATTCACACTCAACCTCACATACACTCTACAATTGTTCCCTCAATCACTCAGATTGCTACAACAGCGAATACAAAAGAAAAGCAACAACAAATATATAGGAGTCCCAGGGAGAGGCTCCAACGGGCAATTCTTGAAAAGGCACAAGGCTCCTCTCGAATGCACTGTTTTGGTCCTCTGAAGCTGCAGGTGCTACTAATTTCTCTTGTTAGATCACCGAACTTCTAGAAACCCAATTGAGGTCTAATTGGATTTGAGCCAATAATCCCCACACCAGGGTAGCCCTAATTGGCCACCCTTGTTCACTCTCTGCTGAGAGATCTAGAGGTTAATAGTTATCTTGTGTAGGAGTATTGTTAGTATAATACTATAACATTTTTACAGTCCATTCAATTAGCCATTATGTGCGTGTGTTCAAGTATGGAGATATATATATATATACACAGAGAGAGAGAGAGAGAGAGAGAGAGAGAGAGAGAGAGAGAGAGAGAGAGCTGACTTGTGGAGCCGCGACGGCGGTTGACGGCGGAGGTTGAGTAGGAGCGACAGAGGCAACTGGCAAAGCTCTGCTTTCTTTGAAGTTTGAACCTCAAGAGGAGCACCAAAACTAATTTAGGTCAGTCTCGAACACACGAATGAACACACGAACCTATAACTTTGATGATTTTCTTAAATTTGACCTCGGTCCCCTTTTAATCATATGACTTTGGCGACCGAACATGCCAAGGCTCCAGAATGTTGTATCCCCTATTTTTTTATACACTCCTTTCATCCAATTTTGATAATTTAAATGGTTCGCAACTTTTTAATGGAACATAATAATTGCAACAGAATGTGGAGTACTTAACTTTTTAATTATACCCCATACCTATTCAAATTTGATTAATGTAGATACCAGTACTTCATTTCAAACATAAGGGTAATAATGAATTTTTATCAAGTTACTATGGTTTGAATGAATTTTTATCAAGTTTCTATGGTTGATTTTGAAAAGTGTACATGTATTTTGGGACCTCCCAAAATGAGATATGGGATTATCAAAATGGGACAACGGAGAATCACTTTGGACACCGAACATTCCTTGGCAGGGATGCAATTTCCCCTGCACATACCATTCTCATTCCCGCCTCGAACGGCATGAAGATTCACCAATTTTTCCGGGGACCGGCAAAGGTTCTTAGAAAAAATTTGGGGAATGAGTCATGGATAGTTTTACCCTCACCCCCGCAACGTTCCCCACCATGATCCCCTTTTGCCTTAATAATTTCGTAGTTATTCCTTTTTGCCTTTGCCTTGGGATGTTCAGCGGCCAAAGTAATATCAAAAGTTGTGGGGTCAAATTTAAGAAAAACATCAAAAGTTTGGGGAAAAGGTTCATTCGTGTTTTTGAGACTGACCTAAATTAGTTTGGGTGCTACTCTTGATGTTCAAACTTCAAAGAAAGCAGAGCTTTGCCAGTTGCCTATGCCACTCCTGTTCAACCACCGCTGTCGTGGCAACACAAGTCATCTCTCTCTCTCTCTCAAAATTCAATTGGGAAAGGCGATGTCCTGACTTTAAGCAGAGTCAGGGATCCTGACTAGAAGATTTTCGTATATATATGCCGGTTCCACTAACACCTATTTTGCACCCCACTTTTGCAAACCACTTTTTTTCACGTTTCAAATTCCCATGATTATTGGGATTAGTTATTTAGGTCATCATACATGAACCCTATTCACTGCCTGACCATCTTCAAAAACAACCCCCCCTCTCTCCTCTCTTCGAAATCCACTCTTTCTCCCCTCTCTCCGGCAATCCTACTCAGATCCGGTGGTCCACATCCACTTGCGGCTCCCCGCACGATCAAATCCCAAAGAGCTTTCTCATCCAAAACGTTGTCATTGGAACCCATCGGAGGAAACGACTCAACAACTGTGGTATTGGACTCTAATTTGTACCGGTATTGATAACGCAAATCATTCTTGAAGACCCACATTTAATTCTTTTTTGTTTTTAAGGTTTGAACAATTTGTATTTTTCTTTCTTGCTTTTGTTGAGTTACAAATTTGTATTTAAAGATTTGTCGTTTTTTTAAAGATTGAGAATTTTAATTAGGCATCATGTATGAATAATGTCCTTATGGTTTCATCCTATAAAGTTTGAATGCTTATAATTACATCCTGAAATTGTATAATTGGACAATTGTGCCTTGTTAACTCTCCCTAAATACCATTTAATCAATTATATTGATACCATTTATAGATTTTCCTTAATTAAATCATTACCCATATCAGAAGATGGAGTGTATGTATATCATTACCTATATTCATTACCTTTATTCACATTTCAAATTCCCATGGTTAATGGGATTAGTTATTTAGGTCATCATACATGAACCCTCTTCTCTGCCCGACCATCTTCGGAAACAAACCCCCCCCCCCCTCTCTCCTCTCTCCGGCGGTCCACATCCACTTGTGGGTCCCCGCACGATCAAATCCCAAAGAGCTTTCTCATCCAAAACGTTGTCATTGAAACCCATCGGAGGAAACGACTCAACAACCGTGGTGTCGGACTTTAATTTGTACCAGTATTGATACCGCAAAATCATTCTTGAAGACCCACGTTTAATTCTTTTTTGTTTTTCAGGTTTGAGCAATTTGTATTTTTCTTTCTTGGTTTTGTTGAGTTACAGATTTGTTTTTAAAGATTTGTTGGTTTTTTAAATATTAGAATTTTAATTAGGAATCCTGTATCAATAATATCCTTATGATTTCATCTTATAGAGTTTGAATACTTATGATTACATCATGAAATTATACAATTGGACAATTGTGCCCTTGTTAATTCTCCCTAAATACCATTTAATCAATTATATATCTACCATTTATAGATTTTCTTAATTAAATCATTACCCATATACATGTATGCACATCTCCACAAAATCAGAATATGGCAGTGTACGAATATCATTACCTATATTCACGTTTCAACTTCCCATAATTAATGGGATTAGTTATTTAGGTCATCATACATGAACCCTCTTCTCTGCCCGACCATCTTCTGAAACAACCCCCTCTCTCTACTTTCTTCGAAATCCTCTCTTTCTCCTCTCTCTTTGGCATTCCGGCTCAAATCCAGCGGTCCATCCACTTACGGCTCCCTGCACGATCAAATCCCAAAGATCTTTCTCATCCAAAACGTTGTCACTGGAACCCATCGGAGGAAACGACTCAGCAACCGTGGTGTTGGACTCTAATTTGTTGCAGTATTGATACCGCAAAATCATTCTCGAAGACCCACGTTAAATTCTTTTTTGTTTTTCAAGTTTGAGCAATTTGTATTTTTATTTCTTGGTTTTGTTAAGTTACAGATTTGTATTTAAAGATTTGTGGGTTTTTAAAAAATTTGTATTTCAAGGCTGGTATTTTTCTTTGATACAATAAAATGGTAAATCAATAAAATATGTTCACATGCCCTTTAAAATATGGTTATTTCATACAGTGAATATGGTTTATTGATTTATCGTTTTGGTGATTTAATATTGTAAAAATGGTAAATCAATAAACCATGTTCACTATATGAAATAAACGACACGCGAACATGGTTTATTGATATTCTATATTGGGTGATTTAATACAATAAAAAATGGTTTAATGGTTCACCACTTCGGCAATTCACTGATTCGGCAATGTAAACATGATAAATCAACACATGATTTAACCATGTTTTTCATGTGGTTTTATGGTTCATTAATCAACCATATTTTTTTTTATGGTTTTGGATGGGGTTGTGGTTTTTTGGTGCATTAATTTACCATATATTTCATGATTTTTTAAGTTTTTTTTTGTGCATTAATCTACCTATCATGATAAAAAAAAAACATGGTGAATTACTACAAAAGTGCATGAAATCAATATCTCATGACTCGTGTTTTTAGGACAAAATATCATGATTATTTATTTTTAATTTTTTATTGAGATTTTAGGTGTGAGAAGATTAGGAGAGAGATCGAATTATAGGATTAGGAAAGAGATTTTTTAAGATAGGAGTGAGATAGAGATTGAGATAAATTAGGAAAGTTTAGGAGAGAGAAATGTTAGGAAATTAGGAGAGAGAAATATTAGAAAAATCATGAAGGAATTATTAGGAAAATTAGGAGAAAGAAAGGGTGTTTTGGGGTTTATTTGAATTTCAGGATGGAATCATAAGTATTCTAACTCTAAAGGATGGAATCATAAGGATATTATTGATACATGATGCCTAATTAACTCTCCCTTAATTAATAAATAGAAAATGATATGTAGACCACATTATGTAGTTTCTTACACTTCATCCAATTTCTCAACATGTAGTATCTATGTGATCTTATAGAGGTGTGAAGCCAGCTTGCAACACATTCTCTTTGGACTGGGGTCAAATTAGTTTAGATGCCTGCATATTCTTTTGACGCCTAGAGCTTTTGGAAATCCCTTTGGACAAGATGTAGCCGTCAAAAGGTTAAGTGTATTCTAAAGGATTTGGCATATTTTGATCATTTTAGTATCCTACGTCAATTTGTAGGGTTATGAACATCATTTGAGAGAGGCTGTTGTATGTTGAGATAGAAGTTGTGGTATCTCCCTTTTATTCACTTTTATTCATAGCGGATGTGTGTGGTTTCTGAAGAGTAGGCACCTAGCCGAACCTCGTATAGTAGTATTTTTTGTTTTCTTTTCTTGCTTTCAATTTATCTTGTTTGGTTATGCGATTCGTAGCATTCCAAAACGTTGTTGCCTTGAACTCTTTTTAGAGGCTTAAAGTGAATCTATCTATCTATCTATCCATACATATCCTAAGCAAATGTATTTCTCCAAACCCCAAATCCTTAACTCCTTAAAAGTAGGTTCCCCCCCCCCCCCCCCCCCCCCCCACGTGTTATGAGGGAAAAAACTACCACTTCTTTTAACTTTTAACTGCCTCAATTTCTAGAATTTCAAGGTTTTTAAATTAAAATTTTGTGACAAACCTATAGGTGTGCTAAGCATATGTCGGAATCAGTTATCTGTTGGGAAACGAATCCCAGAATCCAGTAATACCGTGTATAGATTAGACAAAAAAAAAAAACACAAACCCTACATGGCGGAATTAGGGTTTACCTGTACCTCATGATCTTCTGCCATATTCCCTTATACCTCGATCTAGTAGCCAAGTGTGGACTTCTACGTAGTCTCTTCGTTCTCTTTCGCACAACCTCTCATTCTAATTTTTCTAAATGACTGTTAGGCGACCTAGAGGACATAACGATATATTTATAGGGCTAGGCAGGGACCTGAGGAGAAACAAATTTGGGCTCCTTGTGTAAATAAGAAAACCTAATTCCACCTGGATTCTATTCTTATCTCACAAACTATAATTCACACCACTAAAGAATTATAATTGCACTCCCGTCTTTATCTCAATTATATTTCGAGCTCCACGTTATTAAATACCTATTAATCTCCCCACGTTAAGATTACAGATACCCGTTGATTTCGTTTCCAGTCTATACTCCTTGAATTTCTCAAAAGATTCGGACTTACGGTGCATCAAATAAATGTAACCATATCTTGAGTAATCATCAATAAAAGTATTGAAATACTCAAAACCACCTCTATCTTGAATATTCATACGTACACACAGATCAGATTGAATCAATTCCAACGTTTATTTGCTCTCTCTTTTTCTTAAAAGGGCCTCTTGGGTCATTTTACCTTCCAAACAGGATTCACAGACCAAAAGTGCCTCCACTTCTAATGAACCCAAAGGTCCATTCCTAACTAGTCTAGAAATCCTATTCAGATTAATATGACCTAGGCGTAAGTGCCAAAGATATGTTTGGTTCAACTTATAAGGATCCTTTCTTTTATATGATAATCTATTAGTGTTATTCAATTCATTTAGTTGCATCGTAGGAAAGATAGATTAATAACGTAGAGTTTGTCAACTAATGAACCATAATAGATAAAAATGTTTATTTAACATAATAACCACAGAGTTATTAAAATAAACCAAATATCCATCTTTAATCAAATTAGAAACCAAAACTAAGTTTCTCCTAATTCAACGATCATAAAGACAATCTCTCAAAATGAAACGCCTACTGCAACTGCTGTTACTTTTGTAGCACTTCTCATATGTAGATAAATCTCTCCATCATTGAGTCTTTAGGCTTCTTGGAATCCTTGCAAATAATTGCAAACATGATTAGTTGCACCCATATCTATGCACCAGGTAGTGGTAGATAACACCGCTAAACATGATTCAACCACTAGTGAAAACGATTTACCTAGATTGTTAATTTTATTGAGATAAATCGGATAACCTTCTTCTAGTGTCCTTTCTGCTTACAGTGAGAACACTTACCTTTAGCCTTTTGCACTTTATCTTGGCGCCAATTAGCAGCCTGAGGAACCTTGGCTTGTTTTGAACCTCTCTGCTTCTTGTTGCCTTTTGGATTAGAAGTAGAAGACTTCTCAACCACAAGCACAATTTTCCTTTGATTAACCAAAAGACCCTCAGTTAATCTAATGCTCTTTCAACAGTTCTGTCAAACAATGATGCATTTTTTTCATATTGTAATTCAGGCGGAACTGTTGAAAAGGCTTAGTCAGCAACTGGAGCACAATATCAAACTTGGGTTTCCCTATTGATTTTAGCTCTTAGGATCTCCAGTTCATACAAGAGACCTGTTATCTTCAGAACATGAACCTTTATTAAGGTTCCTTCTATAATGGTTATATTCGACAACTCCCACATTGCAACCTGCCTAGTCGCACGATTCTGCTCCTTAAATATTTAATTTATGTTATGCATCATGTCATCGGCAGTTTCTACATTGCAACCTGCAATAAATTCGACATAGAAGAATGTAACACCGCGCCATCTCATCAGTTGTAACCCAATCCTTATAACATCAGATTTCAGGTTCTATTGCATTCTCAGTGGCTTTGGGAGGGCACACCTCAGAGATTACAAATTTGGTCTCCTAGCAGTCAATACAATATCCAGATTCCTTTTCCAGTCAATTTAATTAAGTCCAATTAAATTTATTTTCTTTGAGAATGGTAACAAGTGGATTGAAAGAGCCCATTTTTGAATCTGAGAATCACATAACAACAATTATGAAGGGCAATAAAAAAACTTTTTGTGTTTCTATTAAATTGGTTCCCTCAACCAATCTATTAAAAGAAAAATATTAGAAACCCTACACACCATGAAGAGTATGCCTCGATGGGTAGGTCCACTACTCTTCATCATTCGTGTATATAGGCACAAACTTTTAATTTTACTATCTAGACACTAAACCGTGCCCAATAAAATTAAATAGCTAATTTGCTTCGGTCCTATAAAAAAAATAGTGACTCAGATGGAGAGGATACTTGTTATTTATAGCTAAGTGTATACCATTACCTAACCTCAAGATCCATTGTTCCATAATGAACTACCCCAGATGGAGGAGTAATCCACACAACAATTATCTTGGAGCTATCCTCTAAGGAAGTAAGTACCGATGATGCCATAATTAATTTCATCCAATGAGGAGGAAGTAATAAAACCAACACACAAAACTTAATTATATCATCTACATACTAGTAATGGAGACCATGAGATTTATACTTAGTTATTTAAATTTTTTTGTTAGGGTTATCAAAATTAACATGTGTGCAAAAACTGTGATCTAGGGGGCCAAATATTATCATGTTGTCCAAATATGGTAAACTATCACACATGCAAACAATCTGAATTTAAATATATCCATAAATAAGGAAACATAAATAATATGTATCCCAACTATTATGACCTAAGATGCAATCCTTGAACAATAAGGAATCCTTCCAGTCTTGAAATCCTTAAGCAATAAGGAATCCTCCCAAACTTGAAAGCCGCAATACTTGTGTAGAAGACTTAGATACTTTGAATCAATCAAAGAAACCAAAATCCAACCATACTTGGGTCAAAACAGCCATGAAACCTAACCCTAAAAATCTGAAAAAATTCTGCTGCAAGCCAAACATCCTTTTTTCTTGACAAAACTTATCCTCTTGCCAAAAAAGCTTGTTTCCTCCTTATCTTATGCCCCCATTACAGAATCTGTAATCTTACAACAATTCTATATATCTAAAATGATGCAACAGAAGAAATAAAGATTATATCAAAAATTTATGGCTCCCACATACTACTATTACAGACTACAAAATCAAACTTGTAATAAAAGAATAGTAATAGTAACCACGCATAAAACAATTACAAAGTGTGGGATCCAATCACACAATAAAAAACATGCATGACCATAATAGTGCGATAATCTTTTTTTTTTTTTTTTTTGCCCGGCAAAAGAAATTTTATTAATCTTTGAACGGAATACAAAGATTAACAAGAGCAAGGGCAAACGAAGCTACCTGAGGCCTAAGAAAAACGTTGGCAAGATACCAACAAGAGAACAACATAGAAAAACAACACCACCACCAGAAGGAAACAAAAACAACGCCCACGACCTTGAACAACCACAACACCTGCACTAAGCACCCCAAAGAATTACGCAAGAAGGACCGCACTACCCAAAAACAAAGCACCCAACAACAACCAAACGACCAAACAAAGAAGCAAGAACCCAACAGCGAACCATTCAAAAACAAAAGACGACCAACAGCTTGAAACCAACGAAAGCAAAATCAAAACTCATTTGACAGAGATGCACCTACATCCAAATCATCAAGAGCTTCAATATCCTTAGCAGAACCTTCCTTCAAGTCTTCAAGATGAGCTTCAATCTCCTTAACAGACAAATTAACTCCCTTTAATTCCATTTTTTTTATATTAAAGCTCTCCTTTCCATAAAATTTTTACCCCAAAAAGGCATTTAAATCCATACTCTCACAAACTACCTTGATTAAAATCAAATTTCTATTGCGGATGTCACAAGATGAGAGAGAAGAGAAAGAAACCTCCAAATCTTTCTTACCCAAATTGACCGCCTTTAACCCAAACTCAG
This sequence comes from Vaccinium vitis-idaea, assembly GCA_963854785.1. Classification (NCBI taxonomy): domain Eukaryota; kingdom Viridiplantae; phylum Streptophyta; class Magnoliopsida; order Ericales; family Ericaceae; genus Vaccinium; species Vaccinium vitis-idaea. Next base: position 29,644,674 of record OY978222.1, read on the forward strand.
AAATAAGTTTATGCCTTTTGATCTTCCTTCTAGATCTCCTTAACCTCTTTTCCAATTTATGAATTGCTTTATGGATTGAACGCCTTCTAGAGTTACACAATTCCACATTAGTAAAAGTCTGACTCTTTGAATCGAAGCGAGATGCATCAACCACATCATTCCTGCCAGGGACCAAACAATCAACCTTCCTTGAAGCACCTCACCATTCACATCTGCAGAGACACCATGGTTCTCCTTACTAGCCAAAATGACCATATTATGATCCCCTACATGAGAGAAAGAGGGATCCTTATCATTCTTAATTAACTCAAACTCAACATTCTTGACAGAAGAATCGTGAGAGTTATCCCCAACATTAGAAGAATAATTAACCGCGCCATTTTCAAGAGTAAACTTAGATTCCCCTACAACAGAATCCACACCTTAGAATCAGAAAATTAGATCCCCAATACCGCATTAAGATTACACTGTTCAATCTCCTTATCATTCTTCTTTGCCGGGCTGAACAGACCATCCTTCTCCATGAGAGGGTCATTCACATTAAAATCACAAGAGTCCTCATCCTCAGTCTCAACCTCAATCATTTCAAACACATCATCCTTCCCACCAATGTTATGATCCCCATTCTTGATCTTAATAGACGTAAACACACGCTTTTCCCAAGAAGTTTCTGCCATAAGATCTTCTAAAACTTTAACCGGGAAAAAAGAACCATTAATCTTAACGTGCACAACCTCATCAATACATCCAAGATAATCCGTTAAAATAAACATAAGGCCTTTATCAAAAGCAATCAATTTCTCTGTTAACTCGTCGAGTCTAATAACATCACCCCAAAGCTTAACAATATTAATAAACGTAGTAGAGCACCAAGCGTTGAGAGGAACACCATAACAAGAAATCCAAACGCACCTAGAAGGTTTTATACTATGATTATCCCATGCTACCACAGAAGAGAACACTTACATACCAAATTATCCTTGTCATTGAGAAAAGCGTCCAACAATTCATAAGAATCGAAGGACACTAAAACATTTAGGCCACCCAAAGGACGAACGTGAGCATCCCAAATTCCATTGTTTATGAAGATCTTGGAGAGTATTGACATGACAATAGCTGATCAATTTTTCCACCGCGCTATTTTTGAGCCAATCCAACTCCGCAACCTTACCATCCACCATCTTCGATTTGCTTTCAGATTCACCTATAACAATATCAGCATAGGAAGGAAAACTCGAAGTTCTCTGCTTGCTATTATCCCCGCCAGCAATTGGTTTCCAAGTAAAACCATTAGATGCTAAAAAACCATTTTTATTCCCATTGTCAGCCTTCTGATAATTCCTTGAAAAAGGAGAGGAACATTTAGAATACATTACAAGCTGCACAAACATTCTGAACCCTCTGATTAAGAACCCATCAAGATCATCGATAGCATGTAAAGCCTCCTCCCTTCTCTTGAATCTAATAAAACCAAATTTAGTGTTGAAAGATTTACTTTTCTTGCTCGGAATAAAAACATCCTCCACACACCCATAAGAGATGACGATCTGCCGGAGCCAAACGACATCCATATCTCTGGGAAGATTGTCGGCATAAACCGTAACCAAACCATCCATAGATGACAACAAAAATCCGGAGGGAACGGAAAAAGCAAGGGAATATGAAGAAATGACGAGATTAGAAAAGGAGCAGGGAAAATGGGATGATGCTAGGAATGGAGATTAACAACAACGATAGGGACTGAGGAAAAAAGAAAGACGGAGATGAAAGCAAAAAGGAAACGGAGACGAAGACTACGAAGACGAACGGGAATGAAATTGATGACCACAGGAAAGAGAAAGACGAAAACAATGACAAGATCTACAAAAAAGGAAAGGAAAAGGGAAGAAGAAAAGGGGACTGATAGAGATGAACAACTAGAAGGGGGACTGTCGGACAGCGAAAGCCGCCGCAGGGAGAGGAAGCGGCTAGGGTTTCATGGTTACAAATCGCCTGGCTAGGAAGAGGAAGGGTCTATATTGTTTCAAAATAGTGACTTACCATGTCACCTAATAGTGCGATAATCGATTATGCAATACAGATGCTAGAACAAACTAGAACTCTGTAAAACAACGGTTAGCACAATTCTATATCTATGTTCTACATACAACATGGCCTGTTTAATCCATAAGCGTGATTACAGCCTGCTCCAGTAATGACGCGTACAGATTAGACAACAAAAAAAACACAATCTCTACAAGGCAGAATTAGGGTTTACCTCTCATCCGTAAAAACGAACACTGGTTGACTTGTATTTATTTATTAGATTTTGACAGACCCGATTAACGAATTTTCCCGCGTCTCCCCCTCTCCAGTCCCCCACGACAATACATCATGATTTTCTACCACATTCCTTTATACCTCGATCAAGTAGCCAAGCGTGGACTTCTACGTAGTCTCCTTGTTCTCTTTCTCACAGCCTCTCATTCTAATTTTTCCACGTCTCCCCCTCCCCAATCCCCCATGTTGCCCATTTGAGAGAGGTTAAAAAAAAAACAGTTACTCCAAGTTTGCCCACACACTTACATCCCCACCTCTCAACTGTAATACTAATTTCATGTACCACCGCAATTCTTGTATTCTTCTCCCATTGATGTTTCCAGGACCCATCTACAAATATTTTAGTAGGGAGTTTGGCTCAATTGGTTACGAGAATTCGTTCATAAATTTTTAAGTACCAATTTCCGCGAGAATTCTATAACAGATTTGTTCGCCTTTGCTTAGGTAGAGCATACCAATGAAGTTTGGTTTCCATCTCCAAACTACTTATGCATTTACTTTTTCCCTTTGGCGATGTGCCCACTTGATGCATGAGGTACCAAAAAAACGTGAATTTTTTTCTACTCTCCTGTGTATCGAACGGGCAGAACGCTAGTTTAAACAGTAGAGCCCTAGTTTATTTAACAAAAAAATTCAATATTTGTGGCAAAAAATACTCGTTTAAAAAATAAGAGAACTATATTTTAAGCCTTTTTTTTTATAATTAAAATCATAGTTTGTAGAGCGAACATAAGTTATTTTGGTTTATTCATAGTCAAAATTATTTTATTTGTGAATTTGATATAAGTTATAAGTAAAACAAAAATCAACGAAAGATAATTAAAGAAAGAAAAAAGAAATATAATTAAAGAAAAACGAAAGAAAACATTTATTGTGTGCTAAAGATACCTTTGTTCTTGTAACATCTACAGTAGAACAAAAGCATTGTTTGTAATACAAGGGGAACAAGAGTAATGTATGCCACGCGTAGATCCAATAGAAGAATAGGGAACTCTGCCAAAAGGGCCCTCTCCTAACGTTTAAGCCAGGGACACGTTAGTTGTACCAAGAGCCTCATCTCTTATCAATCTCTAAAATTTTATTTTAGAAACCGGATGTGACACATTGAGAAGAGATTTTTCTAATATATCTCTTATCTTCTTCAGCTTTTTGTACTTTATGAAAAGGCTTACCATCCTTTTTAGAGATTTTGTATACAAATTTACTTCCGGGTCTCCAATTATAGAGACCTACACATCCATTTTGATCTATGGGTCCCTAAAAAAATACAACAAATTGAAGAAAAGAGGAGGTCAATTACAAGATCTTGCTACGAATCATCATAGCCTTCTGTTGATCATGGGAGCTCTGGAAGCAAAAAGAGTTAGTATGCTTTGCTGAAAGGAAATCATGATGATACCTCTGCATGTTGGCATGCTAGTTTTAGTTCCCAATTTCTTAGTTGATGATTGTATCTCATGTCATTTTGGGTTTTCAGCAGTGGCCTCTGCATGGACATGGCCATGGGGTTATTTTCCTGGGCTTGGTTGAGTTCTTATCAACCATGCTCTTTCTGAGCTTAAGTGGCGTATGATTGTCAAGTTTGTATGGTGTCAATCTCGTTGGGATGCTATGCTTTTGTTATGATGCCTCCTCTCTTGTCCTTTTAATCTCTTGTATCTGTTACACTTGATTAATAAATCTCCATTTCGTTGTTCAAAAAAAAAAAAAAAACATCCGGCTTCTAAAATATAGTTTTAGAGCTTGGTAGAAGCTGCTCTAAGTTCCCGCGTACCACTGTTGCTAGTGCTCAAGGAGTATCGAATCACGGAAAAATATACTATACAACTTGATGAATGATCGATCATTATAGATTTTGATTATATGATCCGATTCGATTCGATGCTTAATCCAGTCAAACAAAAGCCATTAAATGAAAGCAATGATTTGCTTTATCTGCATCGAGACTAAAAGACCCTAAGCTCACAAACTTTTAAATTTCTACTCACTCTTGATTACAACAACTTTTTCAATTTTTTAATTGCAAGAAACAAGGTCATGGGAAAACCTTCAAATTATCAAGGTACATTTTTTTTTTTGATCGGGGAGAAATTTTTTATTATTACTCGACAAAGGATACATCGAGGAAAGAAGCCAACCTCGGGCAAATAGCACGGATGAGACAAAAGCCATCAATCCAACGAAATGCTGAAAAAACTGGCCAAAATAAAAGAAAAAGAGTAAAGCACTAGCCCATAACGGTACATATTACTGAGCCGTGGTGGATTTTACTCCTATACTAACAGAGGAGGATAAGAACAATGGCGGAAGCACCCTGGAAATATACCAAGTAGAAAGTGCCAAAGTGGTGATATCTGACAATCGTTTGAAGCAGAAGGCAATCACTTTCTTTCCCGATACTTCCTTGGAAGTAAGCAAAGTAAACAGTGACGTTGGGGTCTCTTGTGGATAAAGACTTGAGCAAGACGTCCTTTCCGTTACATCTGATTAGATTCGAACGATAAATGAGAAGATTAGCATGATCTCTACGCAATGACTTCACATGCACAAATTGAGAAGACTTGAGCAAGACCTCTGATCACGAGTCTTGTTTGTCTTAAAATGGTTGTTTCTTTTTCTATTTTGGAATTTCTTCTGTTTGTTTTTTATGAATTTTCTTGAGTTATTTTATTTTATAATTCGTCTCGGAAAGTGAAATCAAAGAGGTGAAATTATTTGGATCAATATATTTGAAAAAATCAAATTCAAAAAGATGAGTTAATACCTAGAACCTTAATTATCTAATTTTTTTTAGTATAGTTATCAAATCTGAAATACCCCTTTAATAATGTCGAAGTGTGTTCGATTCAATGGCGACCCTATTATGGAATCTGAGGGCCTCGGCTCCACCCAATCTTTTCCCACTTTTATTTACTTCCTCCGTCCCTAAAAGCTAGGGCATCCACAGTGGACTCTCAAAATGGCTCCTAAGTGAGACTCATAATATTTACTTAGCCATGTGCTCAAGTATTGGCTTCAATGGGCTCCCCATACAAACTCCTAAGGGTGGCTCCTAGCACAATAGTTAAATTTAGGTAGCCTTCTAGCTAACTCTAAGTGGGGCCAAAGTATTTAAATTTTTTTTTAATATGAAATCTTTGAAAAAGTTGCCTAATTTTATTTTTTTCACAAAATAGAGAATGCTATTGTTAGCCCATTGAGTGCACACAAATCGTCTCTAAATTTAACAAGCTCTAGGAGTGAAAAGTGGACCCCAATTATGCTTATGTGTACACTTTAGGAAACAATTTAGGAGTAATTTTTAGGGAGCCCACTGTGGATGCTCTTAGACCTTTTTTGAATAGTATGTCATTTTAGATTGCTTATATATTTTGATTTATAAAGTTTTAAGTGATTTTGAAAACTTTGTTCAAGAGAACTAATTAAAATCTATCAAACAAGATTGATATTACGTATTTTTTAACATTCACATTGAAAGATATATGCATTTGAAAATGACACGCTATCCAAAAAAGGTCTAACTTTTAGGGATGGAGGGAGTAGTATATAAAAATCCACTATAATTAAAAAGCGAAAAGGATTTTCAGTTTGAGAATACGAAATTAGAGTGAATGATACCGTGTGATAATGATAATGAGTGTTCTCGATTGATATAATAGCATCAACTCTTTGACATTAATTCTTTAATTTGTTAATATCGTATCCTAAAAACTCAAATGGCTAGAATTATCATTGAACAAAAATTTCTTTCATAATTCGACCTGTTCAACTTTAATTTCTGGTCCCGCCATCGGACTAAATATAATATGTACTTGATAGGAAGAAATATATGTAAGTTTAGTTAGTGCCCTGGATTGAACTTCTGGATACAGTATTGCAAAATGGGTTTACGGGCCGAAGCCACAAAAGCTAATGGTACGGTTGCTGGTGAAGGATGGAAGGGGAGACAGATGCATTTTAAAATGGGTCTTGCTAATCTTCACTTAATAGGAGGAGGATAATATGCATATAATGTTAAATTAGTTTAGATATTAATGTAAATTTCACGAATATCAATATACTTTCACAAAATATTAATGCAATTTTCTCTGATTATCTATTCACTTCCTAATTGATCCTCCACCTATTGGATGGATGTTAGCATTTTCCTTTTAAAAATTAGATTTTCTGACTAAGCCCGTTCATGGCACGAACTAATAATAAGGATGAAATTGTTAAAGGGGCGCTCGGGTGCGGGTTAGTACGAAAAGCATAGGGGGTTAGAGCATTTCCAATCTATCTACAAAACTGATAAAATAGAAAAAATGATACTTTCCCACTTCATCGGCTCTTGAAGCAAAAAATGGAGCTATCCGTCGTGGACGTGGTGTGGTTTGTTGGAGGGAAAGGAGTGTAAGAAATTATGTAATGTGGCCTACATATCACTTTCTATTTATTAATTGAAGTTGTGAGTGATAATTAAATTGCCCATTTATTCGGTGTTTAATTGTGAATAGGTGTCTTATTATGAAAAGACATATCCCATGTGAAAGTGTGTGTCCTAACTGAAAGGGTGTACTTGTTAGGAATTATTACACTAAGAGTCATATCCGTTAGGAAATGATCAAGAGATACACCCATTGAGAATGACACATTTTGGAGACAACTTTTCCTTGATGGTAGGAAATATATTACCTATAAATACCGCATGCATAGGGTCCCTGGCCTAACCGGAAAAGAAGAACAAGCCCGTTTCCATCAACGGGGTTCATTACATGGGTCATAGGTTAGAAGATCTCTCTGCTTTGTTCGATCACTTGAACAATAATGTCTGAAAGTAAGATTTCAAGTTTCCGCTGCGGTCACAGGTATTATCAATTTCTTTCAATTGGTTCAATTGGATGAATTCGTCAAGTCAAGATCAACGTATGTAGCAGCAAGGATGGTGCATCGCCAATTTCTCGTTCTCACCCGAGAGCCAAAATGAACACGCCCGCTACCTACTGTACTAGACCTTCAACCAGCCATTCTACCTTTGTAGAATCGGAACCAACTACCATTGTATTGCGCTCGAAGAGTTGAGCGGCCGTCGGCCAGCAACTTCCATGCACAGATATAGATTCATTCTTCATATCTGGTTTAACCTGACAACCCTTCGTGGGTTGGTAAGAAGTCAGTCTTGTTTGGTAAGACAGAATTGGACAAAGAAAAAAGAGTGCTTGACCGGAACAACGGCCAACAAAAGACCATAATTACATAGATAAGTAAAATCAGGCCATTTTCTAGTTTATGAAGAGACTGCAGAGTCAAAAAGAGAGCAGCCATCTTCTTCTTATTCTCACCCAAAAGCCATGTGGTCCAAGTTATGGGCAGTCCCTACAATTCTCAAGGTGTGTCGTTTCATTTGGAGAGTTGTTCGCAATTGGATAGCATGTAAAGATAATTTGTTTCGTAGAAAATATACAATTTCCCCTATTTGTCCCATATGTGAGAAGGAGAGTGAATCAATTGAGTATATTCTGTTTCGCTGCCCATGGACTAGGGCGGTTTGGTTTGGTAGTGGGATGTCCTTTTGAACTCTTGACTATCCGTTAATTTCAACTGATAATTGGGTTGAAGACTTGCTTTGTGCAAGCCTTGCAAAGGAAACTAATGGTGAGGTGGTGGCCGAGTTGTTTCAATTATGTTGGGCTATTTGGAAGTCTAAGAATGACTGTGCTTTCAATGGAAATATACCCAATCTAGAAAGGACAATTGATAGGGCTAGAGTGGCTTGTGTGGATTACCTTCATGCTATGTTCGAGGGGAATAATATTTCAGTTTCGAAGGTGAATAGAAGTGGCAAATGGTCTCCTCCTTCTCGACCGAGTATCAAATTTAATTGTGATGGAGTGTTTTTCTCCTCCCGCAGTTTAATTGGCTGCATTTGGCATCATTGTTAGAAATAGTGGTGGAGTTGCTTAGATTTGTAATTTCAGTATATGTACTAAAGCGCGATTGTTTATTTATGCAGAAGCTTGGGCTCTTAGGATTGCATGTGGCCATGGCTATTGATATGGGAGTCTCAGATGCGATTTTGCTATTGATATGGGAGTCTCAGATGCGATTTTTGAGTCAGATTGTCACGCGATTATCCACAGTCTTACCAGTGATAATTCCCAATACCCGTGGGAGATTGGTACTTTGATCGAGGATATCGAATTATGGGCTAGTTGGAGATCATGGTCGTTTGTGTGTTGTTGTCATGAGAAGAATAGAGCAGCTAATTGGTTGGCTACAAAGTCTTTGAAATGTCTGAGTTTTTTCAAGGTTGTATTCCATCTGGATTAGAAGCTTTTATTTCCCAGGATAGGCCTTGTTAGTTTTTTGTTATCATGCGTTCTCTTAAAAAAAAAAAAAAAAAGAATAGTCTCCAACTCGCCTCCATTTTTGGGCTCGAAAATGGAGAACCGAGTTTGAAGATGGATCGTTTAAAAAATTAATAATTTTGATGGTGGAACTTCATTTACGTAAATTGCAAATACCTCAGTACACCTAGCTCCGATGTATTACAAAATTGTACCGTTATAAAGACATCTACAATACCTTCAAAATGAGATACAACTATGATATACTTTGATAAATTTATATATATACAAAAAAAAAAAAAAAAGACTAAAGATTTGGAGGGAAACTTGTGTTTTTTAAAAGAAATGTACATATATTTTTAAAAATAGACGAAAATAGAAAATTGGGGTTGTAGTGTGTGTGAAGAATGTTGTGCTCCAAACACATTCTGGCCCCGTTTGCTAGCACTTAACTAACTTATTATGCTTAATTATCTGCTTAAAAAAGACTAATGAATGAGTATTTGTTAATTATTATGAATAATCACTTATTTGCCTTTTCTAACTTATTTGACCTAAAAATCTAGATTATTTTAAGCTCCAATTTGAAAGATTTTTATTTATTTTAAGTTGTTAAAACATGAATGGAAAAAAGAATCCTCAATGAATAAGTTATTCTTACTCAAGTTTTAATTAGGCACTCTACACATTAGTTAATAAAAAGTTATTTGACAGCTTATTCAAACAACCACATTAAACTTCTTTTTTTACAACTTATAAAAGGCTATAGCAAACAGTTTTACAGCTTATTTTAATTTTTTTAGCCAACAATCTAAAAAGCTAACTTATACATTATAGCAAATGGGGCCTTTATAAATAATACAGTATATTTTTGTGTGCGTCTTCAAAATAGAGAATTTTTGAGACCTTCTCCAACCCATTTCCAAAACTCTAAAATGGAAAATGTATATGACAAAGTAAAGAATGAAAAAACTCCAAGCATTTGAGTATCTATAAATTGAGACTCTCTCACAAAATGGATATGGGGATCTCCATTTATGGAAATTTTGGATAACTCAATTTACCTATCTATATTACATTACACAACGGTTTTGTAAAATGTCTCTCTCACAACTGTCCTCTGTGGCACACATTCAAGGGCTGTGGTTGAATTTTAAAAAGTTGAGTTCGAATTGATCCAAGGGCTTTTATTATTCAAGTTCAAAATTCAAACCCATGTGTTGTAAATTTCTCTTCTAGGGTTGTGATTGGCCCAAAGTTAATCTAAGGGGTGAGATGAAATCTGAAAGATTGAGAACGGATCATTTTCAATTTCAAACTCGCTATTTATCAATATCAATCTTGTAACGACTCGTCCCAACTGACCTGGTAACCCTTATCCTAACCATGTGGCTCAAAAAGGTGGGATTGCCCTGATAAGGTCTCACAATCTCCCCACCTTTTGATGCAAAGTCCTTGTTGAATTGGTAACCTTCCCCCAGTGGCCATGGTGTAGCACCTAGTTCTGTATAGCCCTTTGCTTCTATTCCGGGATTCAAGAGGTGGCCTCCACCATGTAGACCGAGGTTGTGCTCTGATACCACTTGTAACGACCCATCCTAGCTCACGTTCTAACCCTTAGCCTAACCACGTGACTCAAAAGGTTAATCTCAAGTTAATAGTAGCTGGTCGGTCTTACTTTGTAAACCAGATGAATTTTCCTTTACTTCTCGACGTCGGATTGCTCTGATGGGGTCTCACAACTCTGCCCCTCACACACACATACATAAACCTTTTTAGTTTCATAATTAATAATCATATTAGGAAAAATTAAGCCTAGTATAGTAGGTATAATCCATAATTGTCTGTCTTTCATAAATCACGTTAATAATTAGGAATTGTTTTGGGAAAAAATAGTTGCCTGAATCCATGATTTATGCATTTTCAAAATATTTTATAGTTACATTTGCTTATAGTATGCTGTAATTACAGTTTTCTATATTGCTCTTCATCCTTCTTTATTCAGTTGCCTGTATTATACCCTAATACATTTGCAAAAGTAGCAGTATACCATACTTAAAATTCGAAGTTTGGAATTTCCACGTTTGTATATAAAAAGAAGTCCTTTCTCTAAATTTCATTCATGATTCTCTTTCTCTTTTCTTTTTTTGTTGTTACAGGATTAGCATATCTAGAAAAGATTACTTAAAAAGATGATCAATTGGCTATGAGTGCTCTAATCCTCTCCAAAAGGACAATATTTAGCACGCCATACCATGCCTGGAAGCATGATCAAACAATAAGGTTACATTTCTTGAGAAGTTTGTATTTGTTTGTTAATGTTGCTTATCCACGGGCCTTTCTAAAAGGTTATTAATACATCTTTCCCTATCTTATTTTTGCATAGTTTTTATGGCCTACGTCTTTTGTGTCATGTTTCTCTAACTTATGAATCATAAGTAGTTTGACACTTTAGTCTCATTTCGGTATTGGTTATTGTATGAGATTGACTGATCATAGTGGAAATGGTTAGGGAGTTATATCATCTACAGACCAAGTTTTGAAGAATATTAATATTTCCATAGAATGAGTTGACAGGAACAACAACTCTTACATGATTGTAATGCCCTCAAAATTTGGGCACATTAATAATATTACAAAATATAAATAAAAGTCAAAATATGAAACTTAATACAATAAAGTCTGTCTCCATGAACTAATATTATTACAATCGGGTTGGATCTATGACTCCGTCAATCGCTGCCCCTGGTTGTCCCCCATGTTGGCAGCACCTCCGGCTCCGAAAGCCTCCTGCCCGTAGAATTCCTCCTGTTCATCTAGGTACATTGACATAATACGTTGGAGTCACGTAGCAACATCGTAGTATTACGTCAGGGTTACACAAGTGCAACACCGTTAGCAAAGTAGATCATGACAAGTAAAGCAGGTTTGATAACAGAAGATCTCATGAGTGCAAACATGTCAGTGTCAATGCGGATCAAAGTAGATCATGCGCAGTAAAACAGTGTCTTGTATTATCTTTCTGTATTAGCATTCTTCTTCAAATTTCATTCATGTCAACATCTCCCACCACTGAAAGTTATTGGTCCGTTTTCGTCTCTTTTCAACTGACGGCACCAACCTTTCTGCTCAAGGTCCCGACCGTCTTGCATCACCAAACTTAACAGCCTGTTTGCAAGGTCCGTCCACCCCACGACTCACATGACATAGTCCCGGCCATCTTATATCACTGAACTTAACCAGTTTGTGTATAAGGTCCGTTCACTATGTGTTGTGCACGCTTAACCCAATCCACCAAGTTCTCCCGTGAAGTTGGGGTGTCGCTCTCGCCGCACTACCGTATCCTTTCAATCCATTTCTTTGCATTTTCAATCTCATCTCTATTTCTCGTCATCGCTATCATTTTCTCGTAAAATCGTGTCGTGTCAATAAATGTATCGTGACATAATTATGCAGCATGAATGTTAAACTCATATCGTGTCAATGCAACATTTCTCGATAAACGTGTCACATAAAATAACGACTTTCCTACGCGCTATCCTTTTAAAACCAGTCTAGGTTAAACAAAAAATCATTACTAATTGTTTACTAAGTCATTTATAAAACTTAATTTTCTTTGGTGACTTTCTTTAGACAAATGAGAGTCCCAGGCCAGATGGTCGGAAGAGTCTAGTTAGAATTACCATTCCTTTCTTAGACAACGTGAAGCTTGTCCTTTTGACAGACCTCAAGGGTGTTAGCCTTGGGTTATCTCATAGTCCAAATACGGTCAAAACATTTTGAAGTTGCTTTAAGAAAAATTAGTCGATCTTATTTTTCAAGTCGGGCATTATAACGGCGTAATTTCGGAAAGTTGATTTTCACTCGGGCATTATAACTGCGTATTTTCAAAAAAATCTACCTCAATTTGGGCATTATAACGACTACGTTTGATTATGGAAAAATCACCTTAAGAACTTCTAACTTTTTACTGTAAGCTTTCTAATTAGGAACTAACTTTCCGAAAAAATGCACTTTAATCAACTTTAAGGAATAAATTAGAAGTAATGCAATTATTATAATGGTATAGAAATTGACTAATTAAAGTTAATTTCTACCTTGATTTCCGGTAGAAATTGACTAATTATAATGGTTAGGAAAGCTACCTTGATTTTCAGGTGCCGGAAGCCGATAAGCTAGGTTGGACTCCGGATTTGGACTTCGAACGACTAAACTTCTAACTTTTCTACTAGTTTTGGATTGATGGGTGGTTGTTGGTGGAGGAGTGTGGTGGTTTTTAGTGGTGGAGGAAGAAGAACAAGGCTTAGAACTCGAGAACAAAGAAAGAAGTTGGAGAGCTTCTTGGTGTGAGGAAAAACAAGTGAGGTGCATGGGTAATTATAGGCAATGGAGTGACCTCGCCTCCCTCTTGGTTTGGCCGCCCCCCCACCCCCCCCCCCCCCCCCTCCCATGTGATCGAGATTTCTCCCATAAATGGCAAGATTCAAGTACAAGATTTGGGGGGATTTTGGAAGAATAAAATCCTAGGTTAGTACTTAGGATATCCTAGGTTTTTTTAAAAAAAAATCTTAGGGTTTTAAATGGGAAATCTAGGGTTTTAATTGCTAGGAAATTTCTAGGTAGTTTCCTTGGCTCTAAGTAGTGTATAATTTTGCATGGCCACCTTTATTTTAGGGAGTTTTGGTTACTAGAACTAAGTTAGGAGACATATACCTATTAAGGGCTATGTATTCTTAGGGCAATCTAGGTTATTATATAAGGAATAAGAATATATTCCTCTAATTAATGAGAGAATATATTTTCTCTAATAATTGGAGAGAAAACCCTACTAATAGAGTTTTAGGTGCTAGTTATACACACAAATGTGCACTAGATTAGACACAAGTCTAATTGGCCAGGGTACTACTACATCTAGCAAAATCTAGGTTAGATTCACTTAGGAAATCTTTCCATAAACGGAAGAATAAAATCTAACCTAATTTCTAGTCCTAGGGTTAGACACATGCGCACACACACACACACACATGTCTATCTCTCTCTCTCTCTCTCTCTCTCTCTCTAAAACACAATCCCACAAATGTGGGGGAGTAGGAGAATAGTTGGTGAATGAGTTAGGAGTTGTCTTAGAGAAGAGGAGAAAAGAGATTTTGTTGGAAAAAGGGTGACAAAGTTGGTATGGGAAAATATGGTCAGGTTGTGATGTGTAATGGGTGTGGTACTTGGCTTGTACACATGCATGCATGGCTTGATGTACCAATTAAATAATTAAAAAGGAATTTTAAACAATTAAAAAGGAAATAAACCAATTATTATAAATTAAAAGGAATTACTGAATTTTCAAATTGAAATTTTAATTTTACAAAAATTAGGGTTTTTTTTTTTTATCGGCAATAAAATTTTATTAGAACTCGACAAGGGTACATCGAGGAAAAGCCAAATACTAAGCAAAGAGCTAAGTATAGGCTGGGAAAGAAAAGAAACCGTTCAGTAAGAAACTGAAGGAAAGAAAGGTTACAAGATATGTAAAAACAAGGATAAAACACAAACAAGGCTAGCAGAAACACTCCGAGGGAACATCAGTAGAAATGTCCATGATGGCAGTGTGTGCCACCAAGAAACGATCTTGGCAGCATCAATTCAACTAGCAGTAGTACCACATCAACATTCATCCTCACAGCATTAATAACAATAGTAAAAAGGTCTCCTAAATCCTTGGCATCAGTCGTGATAACAGCAGTACTAGAGACTCCAGCAGTAGTGTAAGCCTCCCAGAATAGCAACAGTAACATCACACCTAGAAAATATCAGTAGAAGTATCCATGATGGCAGTGTGTGCCACCAAGAAACGTCATTAGCGGCAACAATATATATAGCAATAGTATCACATCAGCATTCATCCTCCCAGTAACACAAGTAAAAGGTCTCCCAAAACCTTGGCATCAGTCAGGATAGCAGTAGCACTAGAGACTTCATCAGTAGTGTAAATGACTCCCAAAATAGCAACAATAACATAAGAGAAAACACCAATGGATTATACTCCCAGATTAAGCAGTAGCAACATCATAAGTACATCAGCAACCATATCATCAGCAGTCTGGGACTAATAGCAGCAGCAAGCAGGCTATGAAATTGACAAAAAGTTTCAGCACCACAATTTGACAAACAGTTTCGGCAGTGAAATCCATCATTGGCACCACAATATGGCACTAAAATTGTGGCAGTTGGAGGGCTTCAAAGGGAAAGCCCAGGATCAGAGAACAAATTAAGACTCTGGATACCAACTCAACAAACAGGACAAGACACCAAGACCAGAAAAGAAAAACAAGACACCACCACCAGGCAACTACCAAGACACCAAACACCAAACCCAAAAGAACCACCCCAAACTCAAAACTATACCCCAAACCCAGACCACATACACAAAAGAAAGAACCACCCAAAGGAAACAAGACCCCACCCCAAACCCACCCCAGCCCACACAAAAGAACCAAAACCCCAATACCCCATAGACCACCCCAGACCACACTCCCAGAACCTCGACCCAAGCCCAGCCCCAAAGTAAATCCCCAACCCAAAAAGAATCCCCTCCTCCAGAGACCACTCAATTTAAGAATTCAAATCTTCACCTTGCTGATACCTTCTAGGCATCTTTTGAAGTCCTCCACAGAATAATCCTTCACATTGTACTTTCCTTTAATCCATATAGCCATTCTAGACTTTGACAAATCCAAAATTTCTTCAAGCTCCCATTTTTTGTTATTAAAAACCGTTTCATTTCTACAAGTCCAGGTAGACCAGATTACTGCATAAAAGGTTGCTTGCCAGCACAACCTTTCCAAATTCTTGAAGCTGAAGCCATTCCAGAATTGAAACAAGCTAATAAGGGTAGGAGGGATTGCCCAGACCATCTTCCACCAGGAGATTATTGCTTACCACACACCCCAAGCAAATTTACATAGCAATAAAAGATGATCAGGGGTTTCAGCTTCTGAGTAACAGAAGGGACATAATACTGAGTTGATATTCAGAATACCTCTATTGCTCAAAACTGATCTGGAAGCTATACAATTCTGTAAAGCCATCCAAGAAAAAACCTCCACTTTAGGAGGACATATATTCTTCCAAACAGAAAACAACACAGGGTCCTCAATAAACTTTTGGTCTTCCCATCTTAGGTAAGCAGATTTAACAGTAAAAGACAGGTCCTTACTCCATCTCCAGTGAAGGCAGTCATCTCTACTACTATCCAACTGAACTGAACTTAGAAGTTGTTGAAGTGTAGCTAACTGTACTAGCTCCCAATCTCTTAATGTTCAAGGTTCCAAATGCCTTGTTGTTGGTCACCCACGATATCCGACACCCAAGCATCTTGCTGTGTTGAGGCATTGAATAGTCTTGGAAAGACTACTTCAAAAGACTCTTCACCTAGCCATTTGTGTTTCCAAAATTTGATACTTGTGCAGTGATACTACGAGAGAGAAAGAAACAGTTTTCAAAGTGGGTATGCCATCTTGTTCCTCCTTTCTTCGTTTTATTTTTTCATAACTTATCATTACATTTAATTGGTTAAGTGTATAACTTGCTAGAGAAAAGGCACGGCTTGCCAGCATGTTGACTATATTTCAACTTCTTTTGGTAGGTCCTTTCGAAGTTTTGGTATGAAGAATGTGTATGAACTTTGGTGTAATTTGACTGTATTTGTCAGGTAGAACAAGATCATTTAATTTTGAAAATTTATCACATTCAGACATGTGGTAAAAAACGTGTTGCTTCGTGTCTTTAGCACAGGCAATCCCTAGTATAAAAATATGGTACCACTGTAAAGGTATCAACGATACCTTCAAAGTGAGATCCATATTCTATATAGTTCGACAAATTTATTAAACTATTAAAACTACATATTTGGAGGGAAACTGTGTTGGTAAAAGAAATGAATGTGTCTGTGCAAAAAAAAAAAAGAAAAAAGAAATGAATGTGTATTTGGAAAATAGAGATGAAAATGAAAATTTGGAGTTGGAGTGTGTGTAGTAGAGGTTTATTGAGAGTTGGGTTGGTGTCTTGGAGATGCCAAAACGTAAGGGGCTATTAGCACGAGACCTAACTTTTCCTTCATTTTACTTCTGGGGTTAAATTCACAAATAAGAGCAAATTGGAAGTCTTTACCCAAGTACTTGACTCAGTAGTCAGTACCCCTCCCCCCACGGTAAGGTGAGGCTCGTTCTACCACATGACCTGACTTCGAGCTTTATTTAGGGTCTTCCAAAATTGACCAATTGATGGTTTTGGTCCCTTTTGGATGTCTAGTCAAATATATGTCCACATTTCCTGGTTTGGGTAAATTGAAAAAACTGATTTTTTGATTTTTTTAGTTTTGTCCTTATTCAAGAAATTTTTGCATTTGTTAGTTTTCGGTCGATTTTTTGTGGTTTCTTGGTTTGTCTCGACGAAAGGAATCTAAAAAGTATAAAATTATTAGCCAAACTTAAAGTTTTGTGAATAAAGACGAAGGTGACATCCAAAAAACCGGTTTTTTGGATTGTTTTTCGTCTTTATTCACAAAACTTTAAGTTTGGCTAATAATTTTATATTTTTTAGATTCTTTTCGTCGAGACAAGCCAAGAAACCACAAAAAATCGACCGAAAACTAACAAATGCAAAAATTTCTTGAATAAGGACAAAACCAAAAAAACCAAAAAACCAGTTTTTGTCAATTTACCCAAACCAGTTTTTTCAATTTAAAGTATAGGTTCCCACCAAGTCCCAAGATAAGCTGTGCCTTTTGTTATGGTCTTGCAATTATGTTTTCTTCATTTACTAAAAAAAAAAAAAAATTCATTCATTTATTTGCAATTCTGTCCACAAATGTCTTCATTTATTTGATAACAATGGGCAAACTAACTGATAAGAGTGATAGTAACCATTTGAATTGACCTCTCCTTTTTTTTGGATATATAGTACTTGCATGTGTGCATGATTGTCCATTTTAAGAGCCCAAGAGGCCAAAACATCCTTTTGTACTGCTTCCTTAATTTAGGATGGGAACACTGTAGCGCATGTGAATATTATTGGAGTATAGTGCAACAATATTTCAGTAATTCAAAAGTGTTTTTAATAATTAAGTAGATTTTTTTAAAAGGCTCTTTCCCGAAAGAAACAATTCATTTGGGAAAGAGTCTTTTTAAGTTCCGGACCATTAATCGCTAGATGAACATCTGAAATGTTGCACTACAATCCCATAGTGCACCCTGTTCTTTCTCCTTGAAATACATTGAAAGGATTCAGATTTCTATGATCATAATTTTGCTCAATTTATCTTCTAAGTTAATCACTCGACCATAGAGATTCCTAAATTGATACTAGTATTTACAATGATATTTGTATTTACAAAGTTGTGACCTCATGACTTTAGGTAGAAATTATTAATTGCTCATTGAGTACCGTCATGTGGTGCTCTAGGGACCCCCTCCACCACATATTTATGAGATTTCCACCACTAAGTATGTAGCCTCCACACAAATGTGTGACAGGGGGAAAGCCCTTGGAATACCATCTCGCGGCGCTCTAAGAGCACTGAATGATCACTCCATTTTACAAGCTAAAGAGCATTTACTAAAGATGCGATGCGTTATCAATGAAAATGAAATCACATGAGGGGCATTTTTTTTCATAATTAGGTGTTAGGACAGTTTGCACACACCTCGAGTAATCTCGGGATTCTAAAGTAAACAACCGGACAAATCTTGAGTGGCCCCAAGGGGTTGATACTAGATAATATACTAACCTGAGACTTTTTAAAAGAGAGAACATTTCTAAATTCCAAGTCTCGACCACTAAGTCAACAACTTAGGATTGCACGAAGGCTGTTAGCTCAGTAATATTGCATGCTTGATTAGAATTCAATACTAATTCAGAATTTAGGAACGGGCTAAGTTTTTGTCACACAGCCGTCTTGAAAATTAGATGGCTAAGGTGACTATTCAGAATGGATTAGTTAATGTTGTAAAAAATCTCTTACACAAAATTAATTTTAATGTCTCGATTCGTGAGATTTAAATTTACTGATCAAATCTTTGTACCCGGGTTATGCTAACAAGTCAATTGGAGTTACTGTAAACTTTAAACTTAACTGGTCAATTAAGTATTTGAGAAACTTGAATTTGAAAAAAAAAAAAAACTATAGGTAAAATAAATACTTCTTCCGTTGGGGCATTTTTACATTCTTTTTGTCTAGAAAAGATAACTAACATCACAGTGTTTTGAGTTTTGTTGGTAATTTGTAGATCTCTTTTAGCACAAATAGTATAAATTACACTTGTATAGCGACTGAAGACCCGAGGACCCTGTAGCGTACTGTACTGTGCAGCGCATATCACAAGAGGAGTTCGGGGCTTGAAAAATTGGAGACCTAAAGCAAAGGCTTTAAGCCTAATGCTTAATCCGGCCCTGAACATGAAAAAGAGAGTGAGCGTATCATTTGCAGTTGCACCCTCCAAATTTATGAGTGTAGTCATGATATTATGTGGTTTGGCTACTGCCACGCACTGTAAATGTGAACCATGTTTGACTGGTACGAAATTAAATGTCATTTTCATCCGTGGTCAATTTGAAATTTTATCATTTTCCGGGTAATTTTCCGATTTACTTATAAATTTACGGAGGTAAAAGAACTTAAGAAGAACCAATAAACTTATGAAACTTATTTTCTATTGTCCTTCCATTTTTGTTTTGTTTTTTTTTACTGGAAATCTAAGATTTAAACACAGCTGCATATTGTTCCACACAAAGGATCAAAAGCATGGATTGGTGGGCTATGCTGTTTTCTCGAGGGACGACAGACCTGTCAACTCGCAATTCAAGTTGTTTATCTTTGCAATTAGTTTAGATATGTAGTGAACTTTTATCGATAAGAGTTAACTCGGGCGAGTTTGCCAAATGATAAAATTCGGGTGAATTTACCAAATGATTAAAAATCAACTAATGTGCTAAAATCTTGAGAGAAACAACTTTTAACGATAAAAAGTTCATTTGCGAAACTAAATCATCAATTGCAAAGATCAACTACTCAAGTTGAAAGTTGACAGAGCTGTCCCTCATGGAGCCCCGGGTCCTGATAGCAAGGAGAAAAGGAAAAGAGCAACCTATTTCCCTATAGTTGCTGGTGCCAGCTAAACGGCACCTCACCCTTTTTTCATACGTTATAATTTCAAATTTCAATATTTGCTTTTCACATTCACAAATTTTTATTTTTTATTTTTTTAAGGCAACAAATGAATCGAGTTACTCACGACCAGTCTAAACTCAACTCGTTAAGAGTTGGGCTGGGATGGGCTCGACTCGTTTGACAATGAGCCAATCCTGAGCTTGCTCAAGCTTGAATTGCTCATGCAAGAAATGAGCTAAACTCTGAACTCAACACTCTAAACATTGACTTGGCTCGTTTATAGAGTCTTCTTTAGTAAATGAATATGACTTGGCACTTTGAGGAGCTCGAATACTACGACTACGTTTATTTAAAGGTTTTGAGAACCGAATTTGAAGAATCGGTTTTGAGAACCGATTTTTGAGAAGAAAAAAAACCTTAAATTCCGAAACAAACTCTATAGACTATGTTTGTTCATTTTAAGGTTTTGAGAACTGATTTTTAAAATCCAGTTTTAATGACCAATTATGAAAACCAGTTTTGCAAACAAAGAAAATCCTACAGGAAAGTGTTTGGTACCCAAAAACTTCCTCATAAACTCACCCAGAAAATGCTACACAACGCGGCTCCACTCGTTTGCAACGTACCTTCCGGATTTTCACTCTGTGTTTCGTCATTTACCTTCATTTTCCAACTGTACAAGCAAGGTGGGCCCCAAAGAAACCCTATTGTGCTCAAAGCTGTCAAAAACTGGACCCCACCCAGTTTCCGTACCACATCCCGGACAATCAAGCGTACCCTCCTTATAAAACCCCACCTCGCACCTCTCCTCCTCCCTCACCCTTCTCTCTCCTCTCTCTACAAAAATTCCTCCCAGCAGATTCTTTCCCCTCCACATGAGGGAAGGAGCGAGGTTTAGTTACAGTACAAGTGATGGAGAGTTCTTCTTATGCACCGCCCCGGATGGACACATCTCGACCGTCCATTGGGTTCCCTCTCGGAACAGCACTCCTCTTGATCGTCATATTCAGCTTGAGTGGGGTCTTCTCCTGCTGCTACCACTGGGAGAAAATCAGATCCCTCCGTCGATCTGTCTCCGGCGATACGGATCTCGAGGCAGATAACCACGAGTCCACCTCCAAGCCTAAGTCCCCTTACATGGTAACATTTTCCTCCCTTTTGAGCAATTTTAAATGGAAAAAACCCCACAATTTTACATGCTCTCTCACATCGCCAATATTTTAATTTTCATTTTGTTTAAAATTTTCCAAAATTATTAATCTATTTATAGAAATTGTACCGTCTTTATATATAGAAAAAGGAAGTACTTTCGTTTGTGAGTTTTTTTTCCGTGTCGATCTGAAGAATTAATTGCGATTTTTAACACGATAAATAAATTTAAAAATTACACATGAAATTAATTTTTAAATTTAGCAATTATACAATTTTTTGCGAAACTTTATGAACACGCAAACTCATCACATGAATATATTGATTGTATTTACGATAACGGCTGAAATTCTGGTCTAAAATAATTAAATCTTGGAGTTGTGCCCATGTTTTTTGGCTAGCTTCGCGCAAACTCGTCACTTTCAAAGAAGAAAAAACAAGGATACTATAGGTACAATAAAAATAGATAACACGGATCTCAACCATTCGTTTCGGCAATTAATGGTGCGGATTTGAAATACTCTTTGACCCGTAAGAGAGCACTCTTATGGGTCAAAGAGTATATCAAATTCAGACCGTCGAAAAACACTTTTGCACGGCGAAAGATGCGTTGTCCGCTTCATTCTTGAAGAAAAAAACTGTTCAAAATTTAATACACAAAAAGCTGTAATTTTGATACTTTTGAGGTCTAATTTTATACTAAAAAAGCGTGTCTGTATAATTATATCATTTTATTTGCCTTTTATTGGCTTCTCAAATTAATAAAGGAATTAAAAATTACTGTACCATTTTATTTCTCTCATCTGTACTAATGAGACATTTATTGTTTTTTTTTTTTTTCTGAAACAGAATTCAAATGAAAACAAAAGCCAAAGCTTGCCGGTTTTAATGCCCGGGGATCATATACCAAAATTCATAGCATTGCCATGTCCGCGTGAGCCGCCGCGGCAGGAGAAGATTTTCGTGGCGGTGCAGAAGTCGCCGCCTAAGCCGCCGCGCATCGCCGTGCCTTTGTACTAGCAACTTGACAAATTAATCCATGTACATATGTCATAGTGGATGCAAATTTTAGTGTGAAATTTTCACATCTTATTTTATTTCGAAAAAAAGATTGAAAATGGTTCATTTCATAAACTCATTAAAAGCTAGACCTTGGGAAAATTATATAAGCGTACGTTGAGAGTAGAAAGTGGTCCAAGTGGAAATTGCAAACTTGTCCCTTGATTTGAGAGTGTAAATTGAGGAATTAGTACTATCATTTTTTTTTTTTTAATGTTGCAAGAAAATATTCTTGCTTAGATCAAAATTCAAATGTCCACCATCCCCACCTGCTCATGTAGGGTCGAATCAAGGAAAGAGCCAGGAGATAAGAGGACATAATATCCACCACTAGATTTTTATTTTATTTTATTGATTTTTGTTTTATTGGAAGCTTTAATCCTCTTTTTTTTTTCAAGAAAAAGGCCCAAAAAGATATTCCAAAACCAAATTCCATGGGCCGCTATGAAATATTAAGAAAGATGAGGTCTTTCGGACGAGGTCTTTCCTTAGGCCTCAAAGGATTTTAGATGCAGTTGTGTTTTAAAACTGTGTTTCTATCATTAGTGTAAATTAGTGGCAGGAGTTTGGTTGTCTGGAGAAGAACTTGGGTGCTAAATGGGTACCACGTGGCGGTACCCATTACCCATCTCGACTGTCCAAAAGTGCATTAGACGGTCCGCATTTCTCCTCCCACTCTCTTTAAAATCCAAACCGTCCAAAACACTTTTGGATAACCAAGATGCGCGGCGGATACCGCCACGTAGTATTGGTCTGGCACCCAAGTTTTTCTCAGTTATATGGGATGCTTTTCGTTTCTAGTTCGTTTCCCTTTTTATTTGTTTATGATTTTTGACAAATATCAAAATAATAAAAAGTTTGAAAATACTCTTGGTTTTAATATCGTGTTAATTTGCTACGAAAAAAGTATTTGAGAAATCCATATTTTTTGGAGTATGTGCAGGGCTGGTCCCAATAGGTTGTCCAAGCCTGACCCAAAACTTGGTTGTCCACTTACTATTAAAGTCATAAAAATAAAAAACCATACAAGTAAAAAACAATATTAATGCTACACTGTGCTTTAGCTTAAGGCTATGTTTCCACTATGGTATTTTCAACGGTATTCTCTCACTAGTCTCATTACATGTATCAACTAATTTGACATTTAGCGAAAATAATATAGTATACTTTTGAGTACAGTGAGACTACGATATTTTTAGTAAAAATTTATCCTGAAGAACATCAAAAAAATAAAAATAAAAAATAATCCCGGTTATAATGCTTACTGACTAACACAATCCAACTCAAAGAAAACAATTTCTCTTTGTATTTTTCGAAGCAAATTCTTCTTGGTTTTTACTGTATTCGAGAAAGGAATGCTTCCCTTTTTCTTGATAACCAGTTCTCACTAAGTGGTTGGGATAATTAAAGAAAATAAAACTTTATCTCTGTGAAAAACTATTGCAATGAAAACAAGGAAAATGAAACGATAGGTGTTAACTAAGTGGTTGGGATAATTTAAGTAGTCAATTTGGCTTTTTATTTCTCTCATTACGGACCGTACGTATCCAATTCCTTACACAGTTTACCGGCCGCCATTTACACAGTTGACGTTGAAAAATTTACTCATGTATAAAAAGTTAGGACAGTGTATAAAAAGTTAGGACAGTGATACAGGTACAGAGGTTTTGGACCCAAAATTGTACCGATCGCACACGGGGATCCACTTTTGGGTCCTACACGATTGATCCGAATCGTTCATTGTTCTTAACACATTTTTCCGAGGGGCCCCACCAAATTTCAGCTCAATCGGACGGTTGGAAGTGCTCCAACCAAAGTCCCACCGTTCCAACCAAAAATTTGCGGTTCGGATCACTCGTGTGGGACCCAAAAGTGGGTCCCCGTGTGTGATCGGTACAATCTCGGGTCCCTTTTTTCTGTACCCATATCTTTATCCAAAAAGTTATGGGAAAATGTACTATTCATATGTGTAGCTCTGATTTCATTGTATGAGAGAGTTAATTAGATATCATGTATAGGATGAAATCATTATGATTTCATCCTATGAGATTTGAATATTTATAATTCCATCTCGAAATTCAAATAAACTCCAAAATACCATTTCTCTCTCCTGATTTTCCTAATATTTATCTCTCATAATTTCCTTACATTTCTCTCTCCTAATCTTTCCTAATTTATCTCTCTCTATCTCTCTCTCTCTCTCTCTCTCTCTCTCTCTCTCTCCCCCTATCTTGAAAAATCTCTCCCTTTCCTAATCTTATAATTCTCTCCTAATCTTCTCACACCTAAAATCTCAAAAAAAAAAAAAAATATTTGCAACTAAATAATCATGATATTTTGTCCTAAAAATATGAGTCATGAGATATTGATTTCATGCACTTTTGTAGTAATCCACCATATTTTTTACCATGATAGATTTATGTACCATGAAAATCACTTCACGATTTCCATGACTAAATTAACTATGGAAAAAATGATAAATTTCTAAAGAAATACAAGTGTAAATAAAATGAACTAAGAGACATGATATATTAATGCACCGTAAAAAATAGGAATATGTAGTCCAAGGATAAACGTCAGATTGCATATACAATAACCATAAAAACATGGTATATTAATGCACCACAAAAAACAAAACAAAAACATGAACATATGGTAGATTAATGCATCATAAAATCACACAGTACTAAATCACCATGAAATTTCATACAGTGAACATAGTTTACTGATTTACCACTTTTATTGTACCAAATCACCAAAATACTAAATCAATAAACCATATTCAATGTTAGATAGGAAAGAAAAGATTTTTAAAAAAACTATGAGATCTATTCATGCATTTGTTTTTTATTCTTTCAACAATATGACCAAACAGATTGGAAGAAGTTTGAACGTTATACACCTTTTTTTAACAATCCAAAATGAGGAAAACTTGAACAATTTTGGAGAACGGCTATGGAGATCGGCGGCGATGAACGATTGTGGAGATTGGCAGAGACGAACGGCTGTGAACGATTGGCGGCGATGAACGATTGGAGATTGGCGTCGATGAACGATTGTGAAGATTGTCGGGTCCCACAGAGAGAGAGGGCGGTGGCCTTCATGGAGGTGGGGTAGGCCTTCATGGTGAACGATTGGGCGACGGCCTTCAAATCGCCATTATAGGAAGATGACCGGGCAGAGAGAAAAAAAAGGTATAAGATGAAGGCCTAAATAACTAATCTCATTAATCATGGGAATTTGAAACATGTATATAGGAAATGTATATGACCGGACAAACATGTATATGACCGGGCAATATTGATACCATTTAGGAGTAATAAAAATATTTCCATGTTGGTATCATTTCCGAGAATAAGGTATAAGATGATTTTCCTTATTTGTATATAGGAAATAAATCGCTTTATTTGTTTTGTAGACATGTATGTTTACATGTATATACGTACAACTGTATATAGGAAATGATATAAATAAGGAAAATCTATAAATGGTACTCCTATTAATATATAATTTATTAAATGGTGCTTAGGGAGAGTTAATAAGGGCACAATGGTCAGACTATACAATTTTAGGATGTAAACATAACTAGCGATGAGATCAGGGATGAGAACATAAATAAGATTTTTAGATAGGATGCCTAAATAAAATTCTCTTCATTTTATTTGCCCCTCAAGATTTTAGGGGAAATGATTGTTCAGAGGTAAAAAGGGGTAAAATATTACACTTACATGAAACTTTTTGGATATCATTAGGTAATGGGTAGAGGAATAATAATTATAGATTCACGGCCTGGGAAAAATTTCCGAACAAAATACCCTGAGCTTTAAAATCCTTCACAAATTAACCCGACTCTTCCCTCACCATCACTGACCACCACGACCACCAGCGAGAAATGGACCAACTCTGACGTCAACGCCGGATATCGCTGCCATTCCCAAGTCCAACCACAAAACTCATCCTGATAGGCAACTAGGTCGACACGAAACGGGATGAGGACGGGAACCATGGTGGGGATCGTGGTGAGTGATGTTCTGGGAGTGTCGATTCTAGCGTTGGTTTTCTTGTACGTTTACCGGGTGAAGAAAGTAGTCGAACCTCTTAAAACTATGATTGGTCGTCGTCGGAAGAAGAAGAATTGAATAAAGGGATTAGAGCTTTGGTTGTTCAGAGAGAGATTTCCAGCATTGCACCCTGGGTTCATTTCTATTGCACCTTGAATGTAATTGTATTGCACTTTTAAGCAAAATCATTGCACTCATGTTGATCCGAATGGGTTGCCAATGTGAGGTCAAAATCAAACTTTCTGAAAATAGATTATCAGAATTGCACCTTGGGTCCATTTCAATTTCACCTTGCATGTAAGTGTGTTGCACTCCAAAATAAAAGCATTGCACTCATGTTGATCCATATGGGGTTGCCAGTGTGTGGTCAAACCAAACTTTTTGGAAACAAATTCTCAGCATTGCACCGTGGGTCTATTTCTATTGCACCTTGAATGCAATTTTGTTGCACAAAGGGAAAAAAAAAAAACCATTGCACTCGTGTTGGTCCATATGGGGGTGTTAGTGTGTGGTCAAACCAAACTTTCTGCAGATAAATTCTCAGCATTGTACCCTGAGTCCATTTCTATTGCACCTTGAATTCAATTGTGTTGCACTCTCAAACCAAATCCTTGCACTCATATTAGTCAAGTTAGAGTGTTCATTATACAGTTTTCACCCTGAGGGGTAATTTCTTCAATCAATCTCTCGGTGCCACTTATGTGGAATTATTCTTTTCCTTATCATTCATGAAGTAATTCCCAATAACTGTGTCATGAGAGTGTATAATTGTTTTTTTCTTTGACACAAATTGTAGAAAATATAGGAGGGTAAAGGAAAAGGTGGAGAAACAAAAGCTGGAAGTGAATGACAAAATGTAGGAGGGGCCTTGTTTTGCTCCAAGGGGTTGTCCCAAGCCCAAAAAGGGATTTGAAACGTTATTTTTTCAGCATCAATAAGAACTACTAGTAATTAATAAATTTTTAATAGAAAAGTTTAATGGTTAATATGATTTTGATAATTAGTTTTATGACAAAATATCTAAATTACTTGGACATATACCGATATCCTATATATCAATCAGTATACTTTGAACGTGCATTGATAAAATCAACAAGACAAACAAATTGGATGACCCGAATTACTTAGATATATAGGCACAACGGAGCTTCCGATCCATAAACAAGAGACGTAAAAAAGCTGAAGAAGGTTGAGTTTTGACCCTCCAAGAAATCAAAATCGTGGTTCCTTCTCGGGTGCGATGGTTGAGTAGAAGCATATTATTTCCAAAATGCAAGACCATGGGCGAAATTTTTTAGTCTAACAAGTCATTGCTGAGAATTTTACTCATAGGGGCAGTAGATTGTGTGGTCTGCCATTCTGCTAGAATTGTCAAAATCTAAAAGATCTTTGAAAACCAAAAAAGTTTATGACTTTTTACATCATTAATACTGTTGGAAAATTACTATTGGATATAGTTATAGAACGTACTGGGGTACTAAATATTTTGTCCCCTTATCCTTTTTGGACTCTCTTTTCCCCTTTAATTGACTGTACGAATTACTATATTAATACAGTCTTCAAGCTTATTATTCTGCGTTGAATAAGTTCCTCTAAGAAACTTTTTTTTTTTTTTTTTCTGGGAGCAATTTCAAATAGTCTATAACCCTTTACACAAATATTTCCTACCTTGAGTTTTTGTCGAGTATATTCGTGTAGAGTATGAGTGACAACGGATTTGTGGGACCCGCATATGGACGAAAGCGTGCTTGAATAATTGCGCAAAGTGTATGTGCTTTGTTAAAACATTTCTTGAATTTCTTGGTTTTTTTTTTTTTTTTGAAGTACAGATCGAGAGTCGATATTTTCCGTGATGATATTTCTTGATAGCAACCAACTTTGTACATATAAACTTGTTTTCGGACCTCGAACCCAAATCTAAAATGGAACTATGGAAGTGCAAGTGCGGTGCCTCATCGCCTCAGTGGGCTAAAAGACTTGTTTTCACAGCAGTGATTCTTCTCTTGTCATAATCCAAGTGATGCTTTTGTTCCACCAAACGCCACTTTCTCTTTCTCCCTCTCTGATCTGAAAGCTTTGTACTTGTTCCGTGATTGTTTGTTGTTGTTGCCAAATACGATACCGACTTTTTTGACACACAAAAACCTTCCAAATTTCACTGTGTGTTGATTCGTTTCTTCTTACCAAGAAAACCAGGGCTGCCCATTGGTTTCACACTTCTCATTCTTTACCGACTTTTTTGTGTTAAAGGTGTGTAATAGGAATTAGAGTCGGCTCTAGACCGGAGTCGGTAAAGTCATTGCTTTAGGCACCTAACTAATTTTGAGGGTCTCTAATTTTATAGACTCGGTTAGAATTGAGGCGTGAATAAAATTCAGATTGTTCTTGAATTTATGATTGAATTGTGTTTTTGAAGCACAACTCCTAATCAATTAGTGTATGAGGAAAAATAACGTTTTTTTTTGTAATTATTTAAACTGCGCATTAAAAAGGTTTTTTTAGGCCTCACAAATTTCAAAACCGACCCTAAATAGGATAGAAGATAAAGAGAAAAATTGTAGGATAAGACAAAAGTAAGATTTAATGTGCAAGAGTTCGTTACTTTAGGAGGTGAATAACGGACTGAGATCACCTGTGCCGGATTTCCTCTGTGCCGAGGAACTTCTGGCCGTTGGATCACTTAAAAAAAAAAAAAACAAAAACACACAATCCTGTGGTCCAAACTCCCTCGGTACAGAGGCACAGGGAGTTTGGCCACTGGTGATCTCACACTGTGAATAACTAAGTGCTTCAATTAATTTGTTAAAATATGTGCTTCAATTAATTTGTTAAAATATGTGCTAAAATACGAGCCAAAATTTATAAAAAGTAATTCAAGACAGACGTAAGTCTAGGGTTGATAATAAGGTAAACTAGTAGAGAAGAGAATTGATCTAATTTCACAATTTAACGAGTTTTCAAAATATATTCGCAATTAATTTGTTTGATACTTAAAAGGTTCGATCTAGAACAAACTTTTAATCAGTTTGAACATGAACCGAACTCGTTCGGTTCATAGTGAATCAAATATGAATCGAGTAGTTTGATTTGTTCAACAACCATACACAAGTCCGCACCCATTTGATCAACATGCCCGTTTAACATAGCAAACAAGGTGCCCCACTCCCTCTCTCTATCTTTCTTGTTACATCAGTTTGGAACCCACACGTAACGATTTTATTCGACATTTTGTGATAAAAATATTTAAAAAAAAAAAATCTGGTTTGCATAATTATGGCCTATTGTGTACAAACAAAACAAGTAAAATGATGGACCTCATGGCCCAACTGCCCCCCAATTGAACTTTTCTCAATGAATCTGATTACATTCTGTCATACTACACAGGAAAACAATTATAATATAAATAAAGCAAAGATTTGCTAATAAAATATTACTCAAAATCAATTTATGTTTCTTGAAAGTTCAAGGAAATTAAGGTCAAAAGTAGGGTTTGTAAATGTACGGATCGTAATAAACTTGTACACCCCCAAAACCACATGGGGGAGTGGCCCTCTCAAAAGCTAGGACACTACCTAGTGGATTCTCAGTGCTCATCTCCATAGTGCAAGGTGATGTAATTAACCTTCTATTTTTTCGTTTTATTATTTGTGCAGAAGATAGAGTTTTAGTTATTTCAACACCGTGAAAAGTAAAATCAATTTGGATTCAATATGGATGGTAAGGGGGCGTTTGGTAATGTTTTTATTTTCTATTTTTTGTTTTTAAAAAACTAAAAGTATAATCATATTTATTGTTTATAAAAACAAAAATCAAAAAACATGTTTGCTAATAAAATTTCTCTTTTCTGTTTTTTTTTTTGTTTTTGAATGATCTTGTTTTAAAAACAAAGCAAATCACCTTTTTTTGTGTTTAGAAAAATTTCAGAAATTTTGAAAATATTTTTAATAAACACAAAACATAAATAAATTACCAAACACATTTTTGTTTTTAGCTATGAAAAATTGAAAACAAAAACAGGAAACAAGAACGTTACCAAACGGCCCTAAGAATTTTTATGCAAAGTGTTATGAATCCAAGGAAACTCAAGGAGGTATATATCGTACAATATACACTCAAAATGTTATGAATCCGAGGAAACTCAAAGAGGTGTATATCGTTCATACACGCCCATAATAGGATAATGTAGATTGCACGATTCTGCATAAAATTAACTTTGAGATATTCTAGTAAATGAAAATCTTAACTTTATATATACTACTATGATGGCGGTTTTTAATATTTAGTGATTGATATTGTAGCAATCAAGAATCATGCAAAACCATGGAATGGGTTTCAATATAAATAGAAAATGTAGGAGACAAGATTATGTTTATGGGATTCTACATTTGGGCACTAAACATTAGTAATTATGGATAAGATAAACTATAAGAAGAAAGCTAAGTGTGGAGATGATTGTGGTTAGCACTTTATTTTTCTCCCACTAACCATATAATTAATCGACCAAGGAAAAAAGGAAAAGTTACAAATTAATTGCAATCATAGTTTGTTCCTTCGCAAACAAACCTCGAAACCAGATATATATGGATAATATAGCTGCTTTGTGTTTTCAAATCAGTTTTTTAGAGCAGCTATTCTATTGTTAGCCCACTAGGCGGACGATAAGACTACTCTTTGACCAGTAAGAGTTCATTCTAACCGGTAAGAGTGTTTGACGGTAAAATTTTCTTTTTAGAAATGGTCTAGTACAAACTCCAAATACGTATATGATATGCACCCTAGGAGGGTATGGAAATTTTTAATATCTGGATTAAAAATTCAACAATCTTACATCTATAACTTTTGTATAAAAATTCAAAATTATGCTTATAATTTACGAATATTATGCGAAAATGTTTCCCAAAATACTATATTCTTTTGAATATCATCTCCGACAAAACCTAAAAGATGTCCTACACACTTAAACAAAGGTTGTTTTCGGATGGCCCTAATGTTGAGTGAAATTATACCTTTTCATAATTACGAATCTTACATTCAGTAGGGTTCGAGTCTCACCGTAGAGTCTCATTCAAACAATAAGAAATTTGATTATGTCATACCGTAAAAAAAATATTTTTATAAAAACTTAGAATTAACTACTAGTACTCTAGATAATAATGGCTAAGTCCGAATGATGATAATGATCTATGCCCCAATTCCATGATGATAATGATCAATCAGTTTCCGATAAAAATGCTAGATCGAATTCGACGGCTTGCAAATAAAAACAAAGGACACCAGTGCGGTGCAAGCCTATATACCCATCCAACGCCTATGTCAGTTTATTTGTGGTAGATGATAATGAAGAAAGAACTCAAACAAGTAGATAGCCAGAGTTGCGTACTTGTCCCCAATATTATTGAAATGTTTTTGTAGGCGTTTAGGAGGTTGAGTCTCATTGGGATTAAAATTCTTGGATCTCGGGATGTAGATTACGATGGCACCAATCGGGTCTAATAGCCCTAACTTCCCTAATCGCTTTAGGACTATAGGACTTAGACTGTTCGTGATTATTCCGGTAGAGATAGGAGACAGGTACAAGAAAATCCTTGCACATCTAGGAGTGGTTTGTTTGAACACCGTGGTGACTCCCCGTGCTTGGCCATGTATGGTCCAAGCAAGTGTTAGCCCGAGCTAAGCTGTGTCCAGTCTGTCGTCGGTTTATACCTATTAGACAAGTTCAAAATGATCCTTATTGTTTATTCTGTCCTTCAATGCATTACACCAATTTGGGGCAAGTTGCCAGCTGAATAGTACAAAGATAAAGAAGATCAGTACTAGAAACGTAGAAGAGTCTCATATAATTTGAAAATTTTGGTTTTGACTACAACTGAAGAAGCTGATCCAGATCATGAAAGTGGAGTAGAGAGAGATATAATGAACAAGAAGCCACCAGGAATCCATAAAGTGCCATTTGCCAAAAGTTCTAGTGGAAATCCTACTTAAAAAGTTAGGTATATGTCATACAGAGAGCATAGTGTATCCAGAACCCCTCTTTTTTTTTTCCCTTTGAGAGTTGGGTTTTTAACTTAGGAGGAAAATCACAGTGTAGGAATCCATTTGAATTACAAATTCAACCAATAGATAAGCCAGAACGATATAAGAACCTCACTCACTTTACACACGCACACAAGTGTGTGGGGGTGTTTGTGAGCCTACACACTTGTGTGTGTGAGGGTGTGTAAATGGGTCTGGTTTTATTATTTTTTATCGTTACAGAAGAAAGTATAAAAATACGCGTCTGATAGATTTGTACATATATATTCAGATAAAAAAAAGATTTGAACGTATATTTTATGAAAAGTACCATAATATCAAATGCTATACAATTCCTTTTGAGGATACAAAAATACTAAGGGTACACATGAAAACCGTACATATTGCATATAGATGTTGTGAGGGGCCCACTCAAGATCCCACACAAATAATCCGAACTGTTGATAAAATTTTAAAATAATTTTTCGAGGAGCCTTGAGAACAATCAGCTCAATCGGATAAGTGGAATTGTTCAATTCAATCTTCTAATTTTTCATTCAGATAAAGGAAAAGCTAGAAGGTTGGATTATCCGATTGAGCTGATTTTACTAAAGACTACTCAGGTCCCATTTTGAAATTTATAAGTGGTTCGGAACATTTGCATGAGACCCCGAGATCCCCCGCGTATGCAATATGTACTAATTTGATCGGTACCCATAGATAAGTTCTTTGAGGATATGTCATACTTTTTTATGAGACTATACTTATGTCATCTGAGATATTGATTTGAGGTTAAGTGGTGGGGGCAGCCAATGATGGAAATTAGGTAGATAAGTGTCACTATTTCATCAATTTAGGTGGTTTAAAAATGTATATATGCACAATGGTGCTTTCATGAGAGTGATGCTTACCTAAGTTGACCACTCATATCACCAATCTATTTTTTTCCCCTTTTTTTATTTTATTTTCTCTGTCTCATTTAATTTTTCCTTGGTGCCTTTTCCTTCTGTCGCCGATCTAAATCTAGGAGTATTAAATTATAGGGCAGCTAGCTTTCTGTCCAAATATATTATTTGCCCAAGAAAAGGTACAAAAAGATGGCATGGTTATATTATATGCATAAAGTAGCCGAATACATAAAGAAAAAGTTAGGGGCATCTTGATACACACGAGGAAAAATGCTCTATGTTTATCACCTAAATTGATCTTGTAGTTGAAACTAATGACAACAAAAACTGTGACAGAAATAGCAGTTGGGCACAACTCCAAGTGATAAGTACGTGAGTAAATTCGTTGATATACAACTTAAAAAAAGCTCAATACTCGCTAGGGCTGCAACGGAAAGGGGTGCGCTGTCCGGGAAGGGACAGCATGCGTGTTGACCTAATTCGGGTTGTTTGTGCTCCGTAATCAATGGCGCAGATCTACTCAGACCCAAACAAATAAGCACTGCCCATTACCGAACTGATCTACGATGTTAAACGCCGAGAACGAACGGCCTGGATCGGGTCAGCATGCATGCTGTCCCTTCCCAGACAGCATGCACTCCCTTTCCGACTGCAACTTGCAAATGAGTCAAGTCGAGTCGAGTCGGGCCGAGCTTTGTCGTGCTCGAGCTCTGCTCGTTTGTAAAAGAGTCGAGCTTGAGCCAGTTTTTGGAAAATAAGCTCGAGCTGTTCATGAGAAAGTAATTCATTTGCAGCCTACTACCCACTAAGGGTGCTCACGGTCCGGATTGGCATGAACCCACTCCTAATCCGTGAGTCACGGTTTTTTGAAAATGAAATCCGTGTCCAATCCAAAAGTCTCACGGTTCAGTTCCAATCCGATTTGCAAGTCACGGATCGGTTCCGGATTTGTCCACCGATTTTCAACTTATTCTTAAAAAGAAAATAAAAAAATCATCAACTCATTCAAATTACCCAAACTCAACATTGAAACAAACACTTCAATGATAATATAGTGGGCAACAAAGTTAGTTCATCATCCAGCTCACAAACAAAGGCACTTTAGTTCAATTACATAGTGGCGTAATAC
Source organism: Vaccinium vitis-idaea (assembly GCA_963854785.1). Taxonomy (NCBI): domain Eukaryota; kingdom Viridiplantae; phylum Streptophyta; class Magnoliopsida; order Ericales; family Ericaceae; genus Vaccinium; species Vaccinium vitis-idaea. The sequence goes on from OY978222.1 coordinate 29,678,798, forward strand.
TTATACTTCTGTAGTACATCAAAGCCCAATTCAAAAAACAATTACTAACAAAAAAACAACTACTGAATTCAATGAACTTCAAATGCATATCAAAATATCAAATTGACAATATTTATAAAAGTGGTAAAATAATTTATCTATACATATATATTTATAATTTTATAACAATAATATATACTAAAAATCTCACAGTCCGGATCGGTTAATCCAAGGTTTCAAAATCAAAATCCGTGTCCGGACCACGAGTCACGGTTTTTTGTTTTTTGAATTCGTGTCCGGACCATTAATCCATGGTTAAAATCCAAAACGTACGGATCGGTTCGGTCCGGACCAGATTCACGGTTCACCAGTTTTTCTGAGCAGCTCTACTACTCACTAGTGAGAGACAAATAGTTTTTCAGAACACAATAAAAGAGAAATATTGAAATTAAAAATGCATTTATAAAGGGGGCTGGGTGTGGAAATTATTTCCCATTAGGTTACTCAGAATCATCCTACAAATAAGCTCAATCATGTTTAGCCCGTACCAACTAATGTTTTCGAATAGTAGTCCAACAAAGAAGGGATGCCTAGCTAGTGGTAGTGGTTATATTTCGATTCAGATCAGTCCAAACATCACAAAGAGGACCTCTCTTACTGGGCTTTTGCACAGTCATGGGCACCAAAGGGTTTTCATTGCTAAAGCTGAAACCTAGCTAGCTGAAAATTGTACGGACCCACATGGCTAGCCCAAGGTATTTTGGTGCCCTAGATCCAATCGTCAAATGGTGTTCTATATATTATCAATTAAACAACAATAGTGGAATAATTTGTTTATATAATTATTTTAATTCATATTGAACAATAAACATATTTTGGTTCTAGTGGCACAGAAGTCTGTTCAATATATATTAGCTCTAAGTTCTTACACTGAAATCATTTTTTGACAAAACAAAACACTTAAAAAGAAAGTGTTAGGATACGATTTGGACTAAGGCAAAAAGGGTGGAATTTTCTCACCTCACCGTTGGACCAAGAAATGCATATCTATATATGTTACGAAAAAATATTTATAAATATTCTTAATTGGTACCCCTTTGTTGGTCCAAAATCCGAGGCCCTTGAGCCTTGGCCTAGGTGCCCAAAGCAGAAAGGGTCAAAATAAACCAAAATACACAAAGACATAGCACTAATCGCTTATCTGGTAGGATCGAATCCACACTGAAGTTCAGAAATAAAACCGAAGGCACAATAATTGAGTCTGGAGCTTGAAAAGCAACAATGACATTTCTACTTGATGGAACGAGAGCACCATCACAGTTGAATCAACATAAGCCGAAAGTGGACGTTGCAAAGCTTACTATCCTCCTCCAACATGACTCACTGAATCAAACAACTGAAAGTAGAAATGCACCTGGATATCAAATCTCAACATCCTAAACCATCACCGTTATTAACCTAATAACTAAGCCGATATGGGGAAATCAACCAGACAAAGTCGCCGGATTAGGGAAAACCCAACCGGGGAAAACACACAAAAAGCAAGAAAAAAAACATTCTATTTACCCATTCTCATTTCTTATTAGTCTTGCCGCGGGCCATAGCTTTCCAAAACTGTAGAGGACAAGGACCAGAGACGGATCAGACCAAGGCCACAACAGGTCAGTAGTCTTGTACCAACAATTAAGTGTTTATAGGTTCTGGTTTTGAGTTGATAAAGCAATGCCAATACTCTTTAGTTCGACAATATTGCCCATGGCCAAAAATTTAAGTATGAGATTAATTTACTGTGTTCATTTTCTGAAACTAGCTACAAACGTATTTATCACGAATGTTGGTTAGGATTTCTCATGTAGCCTCGTCGAATTGAATAACCAAGTGTGAAAAGTTAAAAATTGCAGAGTCTTTTTGATTATCAGGCAAGTTACATGCTTAGTTCAAAAAGAAATGGATCGAGTTGAAAACAGGGTTTTGAGGTTCCGTTCAATTCACTAAACTTAGGGCAAGTCCATTGGTTTTCCCATTTTGGCTTAAAAGCCGATTCCCAAAAAAATGGCAATGTTGGCGTAATGGTGTACTGCTGTAATGTCATTTTTTTCAATGATTTTCCTTGTATCCCAAACCAGACATATTTAAGATGGACGGAGGGATTTGGTGGTTGCAATGATGATATGGCAAAAATGGTCCAGTAATTTTAGTGCCGTTATGGGGTGAAAATGGGTGGACAAATGAATGCACCCAATTAGGACTAGTGGATGGTCATGGTCATTGGGGTAGATTTTTTTTTTTTTTGGGTGCAAATTTTGCCATTTTTTGGGAATTGCTGAAGCCATTTTAGCACCATTGGATTTACCCCTACAAAGGTAATAACCAAAGCCTTTTAGAGCAAGAGTATTAGCTTGGGCAAAAATTTTACCAAAAATGCTAATGAACAGTACTTATTTAACTCACATGTCATGGGCAAATACCTCAAATATAGCCAAGTAATGTAGCAAGAGTTACTTTACCAAAAGGTTTACAAAAGATGCTGTAGTTGAGATTTTCATCTTTTGGTTAGGTAAAATACCTCAAATTGCATTATAGCTTAGCTACCGCTGTTCCTCTTACATAGTTGGAGAAATGATTCATTAGTTTAGCTAATTTACATATCTTATCAGAATTTTGACAATATGATCCTATTGTGACTATATGAGATTCCATAACAACTAAACCAAGACTAAGGGCTTGTTTGATAACACAAATTCAGCACTTAAAACTGAATCAATTAAATAATAAGTGATTAAGTAGGTTTGATAACCACATTTTATATTACTTAACAAATTAACTGCCACTTAAAATGTAGGCAAAAAAGTTGATAAAAATTAAGTAGGTTTGAGCTACTGAATTTTGGCTGAATTCTTATGTGCTTACAATCAACCGTCACACCGCTGCCGCCGCCGCCACCACAACCATACTACCACAACTATCAAGCCACCTCTCCACCACCACCACTGCACCACCGTCACCGCCTCTGCCACGCCACTACCACCACTACTACCACCACGCCGCCACCGCCACCACTATCACCATTACCCATATACCATCACTACCACCACCACTATTGTCATGCCACCTCCATCACTCCACCACCGCTCTCACTCTACCACCACTACTAGCACTCCACCCAGCCCACCACCACCACTACCATGCCACAACCATCACACCGCCACCATTACACCATCACCATTGCACCACTATTACTCCATTGCCACCACAACTCACCATCATTCAACCACCACCATTACTCCACTGCCACCGTTACACCACCACCACCCCACTACCTCCCAATCACCACTCCACCATGTTTTACCAAACAGCTTTTCAGCTTAAAAAATTCAGCATTCAGTTTTCAGTACTTAATTTTTCAGTTTTTAGCTTTTACCTTTCAGCTTTCAGCTTTCAGTTTTGTCAAACAGCCCCTAACAGTTGATCAACCAAGGAAATAGTTCTATAATGGAAAGAGCAAAAACAAAACCAATGGATAACAAAGGGTAGTTAAAATGGCATGAGTTCCTTCTAAGTTCTAACAGTACAAGGTTCTATGTTCAAATCTTACTGTAAGGTCCCCTGCCCAACCATTTAAAAGTTGGGCTTGTACATACGAATAAAAAAAAAATCACCTCGGTTAATTGTTCGCCATTTTTTTGTGGATTAGTAGTTCATCTTGAAGAAATAAAATTTAAAAATAAAAATGATAATTATATTTGTAAAAAAAGGCACTGAACACAAAATAAGTAAAAAACAAATTGACTTTTTAGATAACTTTTGGCTTTATCCAAAAAAATTTACCGGGTAATGTATGGTACCGCCACTATCAGGTAATGGGTTAATCTGTCCCGACCCGCATCGCTTCTTTCTTTTTTTTTAAATATTAGGAAAATAGGTTGTAGACTCCGAAATAAGTAAGCACAAATAATAAAAGTTTACAAAATAACTACCATAACTTGACTAAAATCTATATCTAAAAGCAAAATGAAAAACAATTAATATATAATGTGGTATTTTAGTTGTAAGGATAAAATTACAAGAATAAATATAAAAACAATTGTGTACAAAAAAATTTGGGCAAGTATAATGTCTAACCAAACCCGATTGGGTTTTATCTATTCTCTCTGACCTCACCCAACACCCGAAAATGTTAACAAAAACCCACCCCGGCCGGGCGCGGGATTGGGGCAGGTTGAATTGCAATCTCTAGAATTACCAGGTTGTACCCTTTTTTATTGGTCAAAAGTTAAGAGGGAGAGAGAGGATGACGTGGGGTGGGGCTGGGTCAAAAATTAAACTGAAATTTTTTGGTTCAAGAACCAATCCGAACACAGCCTCTACTTCTCTACCGATTATGGGATTTCTGAGCAACCAAACAGAGTAGGAAAAACTAAAAAAGATGTAAAACCTACACCATCAGGAGAAAAAAATTGACAAACTTACCGGTAATCGAGATTTGCTTGGGAGATTTGAAGAATTTGCTATCTACCTTCAATGGAGGACAGGAAACTGACAAAGCCACCGGACGATGAAGACGACGACGAAGAAGAAGTAGAAGAGACGACAAAGAAGAAGAAGAAATAGATGACGAAGAAGAAGTTTCCTCCTTCAACTAGGCTGCCGGGTGCTACAGTACATCGCCAGCCCCATCTAGCAAGGTACTGTAGCTCGATACCAAATTGTCCATCGTGGAGCTAGGCTAGTACCTGCTGAGGTTTCCCTTTCGGCGTGTTTGGATACCGGATATGAACCCGGATATGAGAGTACCCTGATTACATATCCTGGTCCTACCCCCTTCTCCGCCGTTTGGGTTGCAACTCTTCCTTCCCAATTATTTCACTGTTTGGAGTCAAAATCATGGCTGGGGTGGATTTGTGAACGACTGGGGTACCCCCTGTCGTTGAGAAATCCGGGTGTATTTGCGGTTTTTTTAGTCGATTCTACCCCTGCAAATCCACCTTGTACACGTTGTTGGATCTAGGGAATCAGTAGGGTTTCGTTTTGTTCGAGAGAAGAGGAAAAAGAGAGAAGAGAGAGGACATCGCCATTTTCGAACTGTGCGACTCCTTGCTGCTCATCTCGACTTCGCCTTCAACCTGTTCACTGAGGTATGATGCTTAACTCCATTGATAAGGTTGATTGTGATATAGATCGATTGTATTTCGCCCTATTTCTGCAATAAAATCTGGGTTTCCATGGAAAATGGTGATTATTTTGACAAATTTATATGTTACAAGGCTTCTATTTCGATTTTGGGGGTCGTTGGTTTCAATATTGAATCTGGGTTTGTTACAAGCTTGAATATGTGCTTGAATCTGGGTTTTGCTACCTCGAATATCTGTGATTCAATCTGGTTTTTGTAATGTCTGATATTGGTTATGGGTTTTGTAGCCCTAATTTGTGAGATTGGTTGTGGGTTTTGTAGCCCTAATTTCTGAGATTGAATGTGGGTTTTGTAGGCCTAATTTCTGAGCATGAATCTGGGTTTCCATGGTTAAACGATTTAGCCCTAATGTTTGAGATTGAATGTGGTAGATTATCCCTAATTTCTGGGACTTAATCTGACTTTGTTAGCTTGTTTGGTACTTATATTTTGCCCTAATTTTTCCATTGATGGTAGCCCTAGTTTGGGCCTAATTTTCTGTATTTTCAGTTAATTAAGTTAGTGTATTTTGTTTGGCGTAATTTTCAAAAAATAGTTTTCCTAATGTTTAGCAACCCCAAATAGTTAAATAAATTAGTGTATTTTGTTCGTAGTTTGGTCTAATTTGTGCAACCTTTTTTGATTGAGGTATACAGATGGCAAGACTAACTAAACGTGAACGAAGGAAGAAGTTTAGGCGTAAGCTTGTGGTAGCAGCCATATGTTTCATGAGAGTAGTAAATACTACTCTCATGCTTTCCATGTTAGTTATGGACTTGATTGCTGAACGTTTTCGACGAAGGCCTATTCATATGGATCCTAATGTTTACCAACCCCAAATAGACGCACTGCATAGGGTAGTAGGTCGTAATGACAAAGATTGCCACAACCTATTAAGGGTAAATAGGCACACATTCATGAGGTTGGTACGTTTATTAGAGGAAAGAGGCCTACAAAACTCGAGGAATGTCAATGTTGTTGAGAAAGTTGCTATCTTTCTATGGATCCTTGCGCACCACAATAAGAATAGGCCTACGAAGTTCCAATTTTTGAGGTCCAGGGAAACAATTAGTAGGCATTTCAATGCTGTTCTGTTGGCCGTTTTGCGACTTCACAATTCATTGTGGCATCATCCCCAACCAGTTCCTGCTAATGAGCCCGATCCTAGGTGGAAGTGGTTTGAGGTAAAATAACCTTCCTAATTACATTAATAAAATATTATGCAAATATGTTAATTATTTGAATATGTTAATTATTTGTGGGTACTAAAACTTGTGGGTGATTTTCATAAATAGAATTGTCTAGGGGCTTTAGACGGTACATTCATACCTGTCCTCCCCCCAACCGAGGACAAGGCACGGTATAGGTCAAGAAAGGGTGACTACGCGATAAATGTCTTAGGAGTTTGTAGTCGAGGCCTACAATTCATATATGCCTTGTCCGGTTGGGAAGGATCTGCCACTGACTCGAGAGTCCTACGCAACGCCCTTGTTAGGCCTCATGGGTTGAAAATTCCACAGGGTACGTCAAAACTTTCTATTAAACTACATCCCGAAACAATTTTGTGCAATATTTCTTACATAGGCCTTCAAATGAAATTTGTAGGGCGTTATTACCTCGTCGATGCTGGCTATAGTAATGGGCCGGGATTATTAGCACCGTATCAGGGTCAATGATACCACATTAACATTTGGAGGCAAGGACACATGCCCCAAAGCCGGGAAGAGTTCTTTAACATGAAGCACTCTGCGGCAAGAAATGTTATAGAGAGAGTTTTTGGGGGTATTGAAGATGTGATTTGCCATATTGAGATCCTGCTCTTACTACCCCATTAGGACTCAATGCCGAATTGTCACTGCGTGTTGCCTTCTCCACAACCTTGTCAAGCGAGAAATGACAGTGGATCCGGTTGAGCTCGAATACACGCAATGGGAGCAAGAAAACTTGCATGTTATCCCATCGGATGAATACATTACGACCATTGAGCCTACCACCCAATGGACTGAAATGAGGGACAATTTGGCACAGCAAATGTACGACCATTGGTTAGCTAATGGTCATCAAGAGTAGCAAATCTTGTCTTGTAATCTCCTATTTAGACATGTTGAACAATGTTTTTTCTAATATTTGGGTTGTTCCTTGCTTATTTATGTAATAACATATTGAATGATTTTGGTTATTTCACTATCTATTTCAAGATGTATTGCATTATATCATATGTGACTTGTGTTGGGTTTAAATTGGAATTATGTTTGACTTGTTCCATATCAAAGGCAATGGATAGTCAAGAACAATCCCAATCCAAGCGATCAAAGAGTAAGAGTAAGGGCAACGGGGAAAAACAAGCTCGTAGGCTTTGGATGGTTAAAGAAGAGGAAGCCTTACTAGCATGCATGCTAGAGGAGTTTGCCGATGGGTCGAAGTGGAGAGCCGAAAACGGCTTTAGGTCGGGCTTATTTGGCGCCGTTGAGAAAACCTTGCAAAAGATGATACCCGAGACTAATATAAGAGCTCAACCAAACATAGAGTCCAAAGTGAAAAATTGGAAGGACAAATATGGTGTGCTAGCAGACTTGTGTCGTATAAGTGGGTTTTCGTTCAACCATGTCACACATACCGTCGAAGTGGATGATGAGAATGTGTGGGAGGAATATGAGAAGGTCAATTTCAAAAACCCATTCAACGTTTTATTTACTCACATTGTTGTTGTAAACTATAGTGTAAATGTATGGCTTCCAATTTGTACTTGCAGTTCCATCCCAAAGAAAAATGGATGAACGGCAAGGCTTTCCCCATGTACGAGAGTTGGCAAATACTCTTTGGGAAGGATAGGGCAACCGGTGAGTTGGCCGAGGATCTGCCAGAGATTGAACCTGAGGATGTCGATGTTGATGACATAAGCATAAGCATTGGCACTAATGACTGCTATACGCCAAGATTTTCAAATGGTGAGTTTGTGCATGTCACTCAAAATTTCACTGACCTAGGTGGTGGTACGCAAGTCGGAAGCCCGAGCACTCCCACAAGCCATGCCAACACTCCCATGCAACCAACAGTGGGTGCCAAGACTTCGGGGATGAATCCCCCGGCGAAGAAGGCCAAGAAGTTGTCAAGGGCCGATGCAAAACAAGCGGCACTTAATGACATAATTGGGAGTTACATGGCTGACAACAAAGAGGTGATGGGCCAGCTCATCCATGCGGTTGGGTTTGAGCAACGACTTGCATATAAGAGAAATGGGGTCTTTTCTGAACTACAAAAGCTTGACATACCAATGGAGGATCAGTTTGCTGCCAACAACTTGATTTTGGCAATGGATGAAAGGGTTATTGAATTTTATAACATACTAGAACAAATGAGGCAAGTATGGGTGGGGATGTTGTTAGCAGGGAAACTCGTACAGAAAACGACATAGGCTTGTTGTTTGGAACAAAAACTTTATTTTGTGCCGATAGAGCATCACTGTATTTGTAATCTATTGCTTAAATTATGTGTTGGATTTAGGCCACTAACTATGTATGTGCACATTATTTTGGGCCACTTTTTGACTTTGTGCAACGTCAATGGCAAAATTAGGGCAAACTATGATGTACTTGGAAACTATTGTCCTATTAATGAAATGTAATTATGTTTCAGGTTAACTGTCAATGATGAAATTAGGGCAACTTGGACAGCTTCTTTGAGGGCAATGATGGAAATCTGAGCCGTGTGTGTGTGTGTGTGTGTGACTGACTGATTGATGGTAGCTTCTGCAGCAATAGCTGCTGTTGCTGGTAGTTGCCCAATTTTGAGAACCTTAAGCCCAGATTTCATGAAGTCAGTGTTTAAATGATATGGCAGTGATGAATATCTGATCCATAGTGTTGAAATTATATGGCAGTGATGAATATCTGAGCCAGAGTGTTCTAATTATATGGCAATGATGAATATCTGAGCCAAAAAATCTATAAGATGAGGCCCATGATGATACTTCATAAATCTGAGGCTAATGATTCTGGTGCATAATCACTTATGTGCATTACCTGCTGCTGTTCTGTTTGAGTTAGTGCAGTTTGTGGTTCAGTTATTGGTTTTATGGCCACCTGTTATGCAGTTTGTGTGCAAAGGCAATGTATAGCAGTTTGTGTTCCAGTTTATTGGTGATTTTTGGACACCTGTATGCAGTTTCTGTGACAGTTTGTATATCAGGTTTATGGGCTGGTGTGAAGGTATTTTATGGACACCTGTTATGTAGTTTGTGTGAGTTTGTATAGCATTTTTCTGGGCTCCTTGCATGGTGTTTTATGAACACCTGTTATGCTATTTTTAGGGAGTTTGTATCCTGATGTTTTCTGGGCTACTTTGATGGCTAATGTTCACCACCTGATATGCTGTCTTTAGGTACTTTTTAGTGCAATTTTGTGGGTTGCTTTGATGGCTAATGTTGGGCACCTGTTATGCTATTTTTAGGCAGTTTGTAGTACAGTTTTTTGGGATGTTTTGATGAGGATTTATGGGAACCTGTTATGCAAGTATTGATAGTGTTTCTATAGCAGTTTTGCTCGGCTGTTTTGGTAGTGTTTCTATAGCAGTTTTCTATATAGATGGCTAGTGTTTTTATAGCAGTTTTATGGGCTAAGTTTATGCTATTTTTATTCACTTTGTTGATGCAATTTTTATGGGCTCATGGTTTGCATTTTTTGGGGTCATTTGATGCACTTTTTTCTGGACTCATTTGCTGCACGTTTTGTGGGCTAAGTTGAATAGTTATCTGGGCTCATTTGATGCATTATTTGTAGCGAAAGTTGATGTTTTTTCTGGGATCATTTGATGCTTTATTTGCGGGGTAAGTTCATGCAGTTTTGTGAGCTCATTTGATGCATTAAATCTGGGCTCATTTGGTGCATAATCTGGGCTGCTTTGATGCATTATATCTGGGCTCATTAGGTGCAGTTTCTGGCATCATTTGATGCATTATTTCTGGCCTCATTTGGTGCATAATGTGGCCTCATTTGATGCATTATTTCTGGGCTCAATTGGTGCATAATCTGGGCACATTTGATGCATTATTTCTGGGCTCATTTGGGGCATTTTTTGGGCTCATTCGATGCATTATTTCTGGCCTCATTTGGTCAATTTTATGGGCTCAGTTTGGTTGGCTGCTTTTCAGGTTCGCTATGATGTATACCTGAGCCATTTGGAGTGGGTGTGTGTGTGTGTGTGAAAATGTATCAACTTAGCCCAGAAAACTGAATCAACAAGTGTCATAAAACTGTTTTTATGTGCATTAGGATGGTAGTTGCCCCTACTGCTAGTGTTCATCCTCGTACACGGCTATGATGATATTTCCGGAACAAAAAGAGGCAAAGCACTCGTCTTGGCGGTCAATTTATGATGGTCAATGGTTGAATAACCGTTTGGCAACATAAATTGTTGTTAGACTTGTGCAATGTGTGCCGGCGCCATTGAAAATCTGAGTCAACGACATATATAAATTAACTTACCTATTTGTTAAAGTAAGCACTGTTTTTTTCGTTTAGATTTCGAAATGGCAGGTCAAGAGTCACATTGGGCGGTATTCGTTGGACATCGGCCGGGGATTTACAATACTTAGGAGGAAGCAGAAGTCCAAGTGAAAACATGAACCAAGTGACGGTGCTTCAACATCCCGAAGTGATGGAAATTGTTCGTTTCTTGTAATTTTCTTATTAGGCTTTGTATGTTGTATTTTGTTCGCACTTTTTATTGATTCTGAATGAAGTTGTACATTTCAAGATTTTGTAAAGATAACCCTTTATTCAAATGCAAACTTCGTTACTAAGTCAAACATAAATTATCAAAGAAATAGTTCATTACTTGCAATACATTATAAGGCTCCAAAACAAATACACATAAACGGAAAAAACATAGACTTGGAACTTGTTAAAAAATTCTTCACATCCAACTGCTTCAATCTTCATCTTGCCTATCTTGCCCACCATTCTGAGGTGTGAAGCAATAGTGCCATCAATTATAATTGAGAAATTTTTTCCCAATCCAGTTTGCAAATTGTGGACGACCCTACAAAATTAAACAAAATATCTAATTCATATTATATAACAAGAAGTAAATAAATAAACCTTGCGTATTGACAATTTCTTACTTGGACTAATTCGTTCCAAAGTTGATCATTTTCCACGACCAAGTTGTTTTCATTTTCATCCCATCCAATTCCATCAACTTGACGCAACTGATTAATATAACAAAAATCTCGCTTCCAAAGCCTAATCTTCCGTTCGATATGAATATTTGTAATACCAGCTTCAGGGAAACAAGCTTGCATCTGATTTTTTAGGACTTCTGAATATGAGGGACGAAATCCAAAATTACTTTGCCAAACACCCTGATCTACAAGGGCGGTAAAGGACTGGAGCAAAATTTCCTCCTCCACCTCGGTCCAACCATGACGTGCCATTTAAACCAACTTAAAAACACACAAGTAATAAAGACTTCTTTTTTTTATTCAAAAATTGGTTGTAAAAATTATGAGTTTTGTTTGGTATTTATAAAGAAAATGTTATCAAACATTTAACCACAAACCCACCATTCAATCATCTATCTACCACTGCACCAACCATTAACCATTCAACTACCATCTACTCTCCATTCAAAAATAAAAAAATAAAAAAATAAAAAAAAAAATATATATATATATATATATATATAGAGTCCCGATCTAGTCCGGGAGTCCCGGATCCGGGACTCCACCTTCCCGATATTTTTTTGACGATCCGAACCGTCCAATGTGTTCAAAAGGTGTTTTCCAAGGCCCACGCGGAAAATCTTCAAAAAAAAAACACCGGGAAGGGCTTGATCCAAGCGATTTTTGCAAAACTGTAAATATGCAATTTTTGCGAAAAACTGCTTGGATCAAGCCCTTCCCGGTATTTTTTTTCGAAGATTTCTCGCGTGGGCCTTGGAAAACACCTTTTGAACACATTGGACGGCTCGGATCGTCAAAAAAATATCGGGAAAAGCATCAAAACGCTTCAATCCGGGAAATCCGGGATCCTTGATAGGATAATTCGTGTATATATATATATATATATATATATATATATATATATATATATATATATATGCGGACTTCTAACGTAAGCCGTTGGATCTCATCCAACGGCCAGGATTAGAAATCCAAACGCGCGGGTCAATAAGGCCCTGAACCGGGTAAAAAATGGCTGAACCGTCCGGTTCACCTGGTAAAACCCCCTTCCCCTCAAACCCAAATCATTTGAAACGTATTCTCAGATTTTTTAGAGAGAGAGAGAGAGACGACAGGCGATTTGGAGAAGACGAACACGATCGAAGAATCGAAGAACACCTGGTGATCTCTCTCTCTCTCTCTGTCGTTCTCTCTCTCTCTCTCTCTCTGATTTTCACTGTGTTTGAAACCCTAGGTCGAAGAACACGCGAAGAACTAGGTCGAAATCCAACCATCGAAGCTCGAATCGAAGGTCTGCTCTCGCTCTCTCTCTCGTTTGATTACTCTCTCTCTCTCTCGTTGGCTTGTTTCTCTGCTATGAAAAGGGATAAGCTTCAAGTGCAACCATTTAGTCTATTATTCAACAGTTTGTTCGTGGATCTTGGGGGCTATTTTGCTTAGTCATTTGAAGGGTTATGATTCAACTATTTTGATGAGATCTTTTCCTGTACTTGCGTTGTAAGTTGTTGGATGCGCCCTAGGATTTTGTGAGCTATCTGTAAATACCTGCAACCATTGGTCATAGTGGAAATTCCGAACCATGTAAATCTCTTTGTGCTTGCTTGTGTGATTGTGTTTGGCTGATTTGTGTTTGTGCGGTGGTGGTGTGTATGCCTTGATTTCCAACAAACAAAGAACCAAGATGAGAAGATTAAGCTAACAAAACACAGAACTAGCCCAAACTAATAAAAAATAAAAAGTAGGAGATCATACATGCTTGATTGTTCATGATCTAGACCATGGCTGAAGGTGATTGCTTTTAGCAGCTTCGATAGGGCTTCACAATAGTAAAAGAAAAAGCCAGCCCCAAGGATAATTTAGCCATGATATGTCTTCTGTTGGTTCCACCATGTTTTCAACCCACAAGACCAGAATGAGTTCCAATATGGAATTTTCCTTGGTTGTATTGAAGGTGATTGATGTTTTCTAATTACTTGGTTGTTTGGAATAGATTACATGTTTTCTAAATTTAATTGTTTAGATGTTAATGGTTTCTTTTGTTCGTAGGAGGAACTCGCAAGATGTTAGGTTGGACAATGACAATGAGAGCAATGTGGACTGGAGTTGCTCGTTGGAAATCTGGAAATGTGGACTAGACCTTGGATGCAAATTGTGTTGTTATTTTTTTTAAAATTGTGGATCTGTAAACTGCAATGGCAGTGAGCTATGTGGTGTTATTTGTTTGCTTATGAGACATCCGTTCATTTTTTAATGCAATGTGCAATGAATTTTTTAATGAATTCCTTGTGATGGCTTATGAGACATCTGTTCATTTTGTGAATGCAATTTGCAATGGATATGTCGAATTTTTGGTTCAATGCTGTTGGTATTTGTTGCTAAAACTGAAGATGGTTCAATGGACTAAAGTTTTACATGTTTTTTTGTCAAAGGGAAGTGCTGTCATTGCATTTGTGTATGGGGAGATTACTCTGAATTTAAGTTCAACTTCCAATACTACTCTGAAGTACTTGTTTTAGTGGAATATGTATTTTGCTGCTGTTTTCTGTTGTTGACTGCTGACTCACATCACGACGTCGGGCTAAGACCGGAAGCAACAGGACCATGCCAAAAAAATTTCAGCACCTACCTTGCGTCCGCAACATGCGTTATTGCGTCCGCAACATACGGTGTTGCGTCCGCAACATATCTGGAATCTGTTTGATAGAAAATTCTCAGTTCTCAATTCCTTGTAGCACCTTTGCTCAAGTGAACTTGTGATCTGGAAATTTTGATAAGAATTCAGTAAAGGAAGCAACAATGAAAGAATGCAGGGAAACTTCTTGTAAGATAAGAAAATTGATTGACCATGGCAATACGGGCAAGTGAAGGATTAATAACCATTACATAAAATGATTCCAGTTAATAAACAAAAGGAGGCAAGGAAATGCTCATGTCAATAAATCTGCAAACCAAAGAATGACCAAGCGGCAATAGAACGAAATATAGATTTACTTTCAAACTGTTTCTTGCTACTTCATTGATAATTTCTTGCACACTATATCTAGCACCATATCACACAGAAGCATGCGATAAGTTCTCCTTCAATACTAATAGTAGCGTCAATCTCAGGAGTTCCAATATTACATTAACTTAAGTTTGATAAAACCAAAGTACATAAAAATAAGCCCAGATTTCCAGATTGTACAAAATAGATTGTAGATTTCCAGCAACCGCACGAACCAGATTCTACAAAACAGATTCCAGATTTCCACCTTCCAAATCCAAATTTCCGAATCCACCTTCCAAGTCCAGATTTCCAGCAACTGCACGAACCAGATTCTACAAAACAGATTCCAGATTGTACAAAACAGATTCCAGATTCAGATTCAAGCAAAAAATTTCAGTCAAGCAAAAAAATTAATTTCCAGATTCTATAAAACAGATTCAAGCAACCAAAATTTTTCCAGATTCAAATTTTTTTTCTTTCCAGATTTCCAGATTCTACAAAACACTTACATTCATCGAACATGTCAATGCTCTCATCGTCATCGTCCTCGTCGTCCTCGTCCAACCTAACATCTTGTGAGGCCCTCCTAAGAACAAAAGAAACAACATTGAACTAGAATTAACATCTAAACAATTAAATTTAAATTACAAATGAATATATTATAGATGCTACACCTACCTAGCGAGAAGTACTTGACAATTCCTTTTGTCATGTGTCGCCAATTGCCCACAACCATTGCAACGCCTAGCCTTCTTCATCGCTTTCTCTTTCCCTCCCTTCATTCGTTTACCACAACCTTTGGACCTAACTACATTTGGTTCTTTAACATTATATTGGCTTCCAAGAGAAATAGGCTGTTGGATAGAACAAGATTCGCCATCGCCATCACCATCTCCATCTTGCGTTCCACGATTTGTGATTTCCAGTTTCTTAAACTTCTGTACAGCTGATAGCAAAACTTCTTGCAAAATTTTGCTGTTTTCTTCACTTGATACGGCCTCCTCAACTGCATTGCAAGCAAGTGGAAATAGCCTATTTCGCCTCATTAAAGTGTCACATATATCTGTCGAGCCCCCACCCAAATCAGCTCTAACCCTACCAGCTTTGGCTGAAATTGTCCACCTCCGTAAGATGTACTCGTCGGGTAGTTTTCTAATTTGCATGGTAACCAAGTATGCCAACATGTGCCGGCATGGAATTCCCTCACTTTCAAACATCATACAACTACACGAAACACGATTTGAGGATTTATCGATCGAAACCTCACGACCCTTCGGAGCATTCTCCATGTCCCTTTTAACATCCCACTTTGTACAATGTAAATCCTCAAGTGTTTTCGTTACCACATACGCGCTATTTTGGAAGAGTTCTTCTTGAAACTTGTAAAAAATAGACCTTGTGTAGATTTCACTCATTGTCAACTCCATGCCCCACATGGTTTTCATACGTGGCTTCTCATTTACATCTTTATGATCCAAATCCAATTCATTGTGACGTAAATGTGACAATGCCCTATTAAATCGTGTCACAAAATCCCACAATGAATTTTGAGAACACACATACCTCTTGAAGAAAGCATGAGAATTTTCAGCTCTTTGACTACTAGTCATGCCGGCGGAAAACATGTGTTTCATGTAAATGGGAACCCATCTCTCACGAATTCTATACAAGCCATGCAACCAGCCATTGTTCGACAACCCAGCTTTCTCTACAACACTCACCCATCCTGCTTCGAACTCTTCAGGGCTTTCAGACTTCCAAATACATTTCTTGAACTCATCATAATGTGTGACATAGGATAATGCACTTATTTTTTCAGAAAATTTACTGACAATGTGCCAAATGCAAAACTTATGATGTGTATTTGGAAGAATCGTAGCAATTGCCTTTGCCATGGCCGGATCTTGATCAGTTATGATCATTTTGGGCAGGCCACCGGGCATCACTTTCAACCATTCCTTCAAAAGCCACTCAAAGGATTCCGTTTTTTCTTCAGTTAAAAATGCACACCCAAAGAGAGTTGTTTGCCCGTGGTGATTAACCCCCAAAAAAGGTGCAAAGATCATATTGTAGCGGTTTGTTTGGTAAGTTGTATCAAAAACCACCACATCCCCAAAATATTCATACGACTTTCTACATGTCGCATCAACCCAAAAACAATCCTCCATCCTCCCCTCATTATCTTCCTTAAACTTAAACACAAAAGCTGGATTCTTTTTCTGTTCGATGTCAAAATGCTCGAACAACATATTGGCATCCTGTCCCAGTAGCA
Organism: Vaccinium vitis-idaea; assembly: GCA_963854785.1. Taxonomy (NCBI): domain Eukaryota; kingdom Viridiplantae; phylum Streptophyta; class Magnoliopsida; order Ericales; family Ericaceae; genus Vaccinium; species Vaccinium vitis-idaea. Next base: position 29,695,386 of record OY978222.1, read on the forward strand.
CTTTCCTCCTATCCCTCTCGGCATTACGAAGATCTCGTTCTAAAAATCCCACCTTGTCAAGACCTCCGGATTGCACCTCAAATAAACTCATTCGTTGGCACATTGGCACATTTGCTTCCGCTAATTGTTGTGTTAAAGCTCTTTTCGCAAGTGGCACTTCACGATGAGATCGCAACAAATGCACCCTCGTTGGCGTCGTAAGAGGGTGACTATGACCCTCGACAAATTGGGTGACCACAAACCCGCCACCAGACCTGTTTTTAACCACTGCCAGTTTTGCACCACAAAACTCTCTACTTGTCCCCCGTCTCCGTGTGGTTGTCTCCGTACTTTGTACACTAGGTTTTGGGGCACTCACTCCTTGTTTGCTGATAAGCTCAAAATATTGACATATATGAGTCCCTATATTGCATAGTGTTGGTCCTTTATTTTGCTTAATTAGAAGTAATTGTTATATTTTTTATTATTCACTTTAAATTATTCATCTGCAGGAAAAAGATGATAAATACTTTATCTGTAGGCCGTTGGATCCGCAATTTTTTACCCCAATTGGAAAGCAAATAATACAAAGTATATGCTGATATATTTCCATATGAAGGACGTGAACATTGGTTTGCCCGAGAAGGAATCTTCGGCTGATTGGTTCATGCTAGTGGGGTTGAATTCCAATTTGTTAAGGCAATAAACTCTAAGGAATTGAACAGTTGGTGGGTTGCCAAAAAACTAGAAGATTTGATAGCAATTGATATTTCCTTTTAACGGTGCTAAGTAGTTTTAGGAAAAAAAGAGATTCTATTCAATAAAGGATCTTATTCGACTGCTATAAAAGATGAAGATATCACGGAACACAGAGGACCGCGGCGGCGGTTGCGGCTTTAGGTACCATAGTTCAAGAACACGGCTGGATAAAGAGAAAAAAGGTTTCAATGGTTATTAGTTATCGCATGGGTATGTATCTATCTATGAGTAGCTAAATATTACCGACTTTGGGTGGAGGATGAAACCCCATGTTTAGTAGTGGTTAGATACAAACTCTTGGTTAATTTTTCTTCATTTATGATCTCATTGATTAATCGCTCTTACCTCCATTTAATTTTTGACTTAGTGGTTTTGGATATGGATTCAATCATGTTTTTTCCATGATTTGAAACTACTAGTTAATTATTTTGCCTGGTTATTAAATTTTGATTTCAAGTATTGGATATCCGTTGTGATTTGTTTGCTAGCAGATACATTGGATTTTTCGTGTCTTGAACTTTGAGGTGAGGAAGGGCGTACAAAAATTGATTTCTTTTAAAACAAGCTTAACGAAGATACTTTCCACGGTAATAGAGTTTAGCCACCAAATTACTGTGAAGAAAATTTGAGAAAAATAAATCAGAGTTTGTTAAAAAATCACTACGAATATATGGGTGTGGATTCCGAAACTCTAGATATTTTTTTCCAACAGTAATCTTCACTTTCTTTTCCTTTAAATTTCAATTGTTTTCTTTTGTCATTTTTAGTTTAATTTTAGTCAAACCAATTCACAACTTTTTGGAACTAGGTTAGGGTTTTATCGATTTAAATTTATTTAGTTTCCTATAAAAATACACAAGTCCCTGTGGGTTCGACCTCGCACTTGCATTGCTATACTTCAATCCGATTCGTGCGCTTGCGAGTACATTAAAATTTCACAACATGCAACACACATACTCTTTCCTAATGATCTCACCCTCCCTACTCTTCTTGGTAGAATGCTGCCGCGTACCAAATCCACCTTCTTTACCATAAGTATTGTAAAATTGGTGAACCTCATTTAAAGTGCCAAACGGTTGCCCAATTTTCGGTATCAATTCGTTGTTAACTTGCGGATAGTAAAGCATTTCCGAAGAATTACCTGATTCACATAGTTGAGATGGCGCTGACAATAGTTCCATATTGTTCAAAGACTGCATTCTAATTTCCTGCATAAAAAAGAAACTATTAATAACCATTGAATAATCAGAACTTGGAATGCATGAAAAAGGAAACAAAATCCTACAGATGTGTAAAGCTTAAACAAAATCCTACGTTAACTGTCTAAAACAATCCAAGTTATTGTAAAGATTAAAGCAGATTCCACTTAGTTGAAAATAAATGTTACAGTAGAATCAAAATAGGATACAAGTGCCTCATTGCATCACATGTGGCTCATTGCAAGTTACTTCTAATTATAATGAGGAAATTACAAAAATACTACCAGATTTTTATTTTATTTGCATCAATAAACAGATTATGGAAGTTTGAGACATCCAAGGAAGGATAGGAGTAGCACTATCTCTCAAGCACGACAGGAAACTTGAAGTAGCATAGACAGAATTCGCAGTATTCACAAAACTACGTGACATGTTCTGTGCAAAATTGCCAAATCTAACTTCTTAACACTATTGTTCATCGAAAAAGACATAACACTAGAATATAAATCAAGAAAATGAAAAGGTAGAGAAATCGCAAATTTCATTCAAGGATAACACTAGAAGATAGAGAAATTGGAAAAAAAAAAAGGGGTTTTCACATAAATCGACAAACTAGGTTTTCTGAGTAATCAAACGAGAGAGAGAGAGAGAGAGAGAGAGAGAGAGAGAGAGAGAGAGAGAGCAGACCTTCGATTCGAGCTTTGATGGTTGGATTTCGACCTAGGGTTGTTCGATGGTTGGACTTCGACCTAGGGTTTCAAACAAACTGAAAATCAGAGAGAGAGAGAGAGAGAGAGAGAGAGAGAGAGAGAGAGAGAGAGAGAGAGAACGTGAAAGAGAGAGAGAGAGAGATCGTAACATCACCTGGGTTCTTCGTCTCGTCTGATTCGATCGTCTTCTTCTCCAAATCTCGACTGTGGTCTCTCTCTCTCTCTCTCTAAAATGTGAGAATACGTTAAATGAAAAAGGGGAAGGGGATTTTACCAGGTGAACCGGACGGTTCAACCATTTTTTACCCAGTTCAGGGCCTTATTGACCCGCGCGTTTGGATTTCTAATCCTGGCCGTTGGATGAGATCCAACGGCTTACGTTAGAAGTCCGCAAATGGCTTGTTTGAGGGAGTCCACACTAGATCAGGATTGTATATATATATATATATATATATATATATATATAACCTACTCACCATTTAAATGAACAAGTAATTGTCTTTTAAAAATTCTTAGCAAATAAATAATTATTAATTTTTCCTGGAATTTTTTTTTCCGTGTTATTCGGTTTTGATGAGATTTATATATTTAATATGTATTTTTCTAATTATTATGTATTTATTGTTATTATAATGAAATTAATCCATTTAGTTTATTAAAATAACAAACTGGGGGCAAATATGTAATTTGTCCTCTTATCCTATCAAATCCACCTTCCAAATTCCCCTTCTCAAAATACCATACAAGCACCTCATTAACAAATCCATCCTTCTTAGGAGGTGGGGCCACCCTCATTACAAATCCACCCTCATTACAAATCCACCCAAAATCATTTCCGGCATCCAAACGGGCCGTTTGTGTTTGGGCTAGCCATTTTGCCTAAAACCTAGTTTGGTTAGAGCATCCTTATCAGGAACAACAAATTTTACACCAAATTTAACTTCGAAAACACCTTTTACAATTTAGCAAGCCACTTTTACAAAAGTTCACAGAATCAGACTCTCTATTCTAACTTTACTGCATTAAACTATTCTTTCTTTCTGCTCCTACTCCCCAAAAGTAATATTAAAAAAATGAACAGTGCGTGAATAGTGCATGAACAATGCGTGAATAGTGCCCTACTGAGTGAACAGTGCCGCACCAAATTTGGTGCGGTACTGTAGCAAAGTTAGAAGTATAACCAATTTGATCAACCATTTGGTGAGCCTGATTTTGGCTTATTTTGGGAGTTTGGCTCTCTACTTTAACTCAAAAGTTAAAGAAGAGAGCCAAATGAGGATGCTCTTAGTCTTGGACACGCTTTGCCAATCAATTCAACACGTTACTTTAAAGATAATAATGTTAACTTTTTGCATGAGATGACTGTAGTACTCTTAGTATATATTCTTCACCATACAAAAACTACTCCCTCCGTCCCATATTTGTTGTCTGTTTACGGGTAAGCGTGCCATTTTTCAATTGCTTATATCTTTCAATCTATAATGTTTTTTTACAATTTTGAAAATTTTGTTTAATAGTACTCATTTTGAACTATAAAACAAGATCCATATTGAATATATATAACATTATACATTTGAACATATAACTAATTTTTTGAGGTCCAGTGAATAGTGCAACTGGACAACAAATATGAGACGGAGGGAGTATTTTTTTTTTTTTTAAAAATGTAGAGTTACAATAGTTCTTAAAAAATTTAAACCGTGTTTTTTATAAAAAAAAAAAAAAAAGCTTTGAAAAAAAAGTATCCAAGAGATTTTTTTTTTAAAAAAAACTACTTTTACCAATTTTATTTAGTTGAAAATAGTTTTTTGAAGGGGAAAAAATATTTTGAAAAAAAAAATTTTAAAACAATTTTTTGAAATACAAAAGTTTTGAAACCATTTTTGGGAATAAAAAAAAAACTAGTTTTTGCAAAACCTTTATTTCAAAAGTAAATTTTTGAATAGTTTTTAAATAGTTTTTTTTTAAATTTAGTTTCAGATTTTTGAAATAACGATTTTCCAAAAACTAATTTTTTTATCCAAAAAAATGTTTACGACACTTTCGTATTTCAAAAAACAATTTTAAAAAAAAAACTTTTTTCAAAAGTAGGGTTTTTTTCCAACAAAAAACTATTTTAAAAGAAATTCAAAAAATAGTTTGTTTGGAAAAAATTTCTTCAATACTTTTTTGTTTGAAAGCCGCTTTTTAAAATGAAAAACGGTTTAATTTTTTTTGGAAAACTTTGTTTAACTCTATTTAAAAAAAAAAAAAACATTTTTTAGGGTGGAAAATATATGTACTAAGGGTACTACGATCATTTTAGCCATAAAATAACGGACGTGGGAATCTAACAATTAATTTGAAAAGTAAGGGAGGGCAGTGGAGTTTCAGAAAGCATAGGGAAGGTCTTTGTATTTGTTAGAAATCTCAGGGGAGGTAACTGAAATTTACATCTTTATTTTAATAAATGGTGTTTTGAACTATGAACACCGCTCTTTCCCTCTCATACCCATTTTCTCACTGTCAAAGAACGTAACGAGGGCCAAGTGTTTGTGAAAATGCCCCACAGAAACTCTACGACCAGAAAAGATCAACCCGATACCACCCTCACTCTCCGAAGATCTCCAAGGCTTCTTACAAAGAATCTTCCACCAGCAGAATACCCCAAAACCCCAGACACTCAATCGGAGAAAACCCACAAGCGTTACCAAGAATTGAAATCTGGGTCTAAATTTTCTGGCAAATTGGAAACAGGGTCGAGGAGATCTGCAACGGTGAATGGAAATGTGTGTCTGAGACGATCTCCAAGGTTTTCTGGTAATAAAAGTACGACGACTGATGAGAAGATAGGTTCCAGTGAGGTGAATCGAAAGGGTGTCTTAAATGTCGGTGAGGCTGAAGTGGGCATCAATCGAAGTAAAGAAATTTTGGCTAAAATTGAAAAGCGGGTGTCACGTCATTCTAGTCGTGGAGTCGATGAATGTGTGAAGAAAATCACCGAAGAGGGGTTATCCGTTGTAGAATGTGCTAAAGTCTGTGGTGGTCCAAGTAAGCAGTTTAGGGATAGATCGGAAAAGATGACAAAACGTAATTCCGCAGCAGAAAAGGTTAAGGGTAATGGGTTCATGAGGAGTACTTGTACTGGAATTTTTGATGAAGTGGATTTTCTTGACGTTGAAGGAGCTGAAGTGGGTGGTAATTCGGGAAAAAAGTATGGCTGCAAATCCGAAAAGAGGATAAATCGTAGTTCTGCAGCTAAAAGTGGTAAGAGCAATGGGTTTATCTGGTGTGCTTCCACTGGAATTTTTGATAAAAATGAGTGTTTTCTTGATGTAGAAAGAGATAAAATGGGTGGTAATTCATGTAAAAGGAATGGGGGCAAATTGGAAAAGAAGGCAATATGTGGTTCGGGGGCTTCTGTGGAGCTTGGAGGAGGAGAAGGGGAGAAGGTGAGAAATCTTGATAGAGGAATCCAAGAAATTGGCGTTAAGAGGAAGAGAAATCAAGTTGAGGAAGGTCTTGGAATCGATAAAGTGTGGACTAAGGACCAAGAGATGGCGCTGCAGCGAGCTTATTTTTCTGCAAAGCCGACACCCCTATTTTGGAAGAAGGTCGCTAAGCTGGTATTGAGTTAATCTTTAGTTCTGTTAGTATATTACATAATTATGACTTTGTTTCTTTGTTATCATGTTAGAAATGTTCTTGGAGTATGCCGTAGAAGCAGTGTACAGTATGTACAATTGTGTCTTCGTGTCTTGAGCACGTGCACGTGTGCATCAAGAAATGTATGGTTTAATATAACTGCATATAGGTGTGTCTCCAAGAAATCCTTGTTCAATGATAGACATTTTGGTGGAAAGAAGTAAATGTATTATGGAAACAATAAAAGTAGTTGACATTTTAATATAACTACATATAGGATACAACCTCAGTGTGAAAAGTGAAAAAGGGATTGTCCAATCTCTGCATACGTTGTAGGTACATACAGATGGAGCCATAATAGCAGGCATGCATTATACCAAGTCTCTTGTTGTGGACATGATTGATGAGCTAAGTAATGTCAGACTCATTGTGACAATTGTGATGCGCACTTAGTGCTTAACATTGGTTTAGCTTTGTCTTGAGCCCTTCGAAACATTATTTGTTGCTTGTTAGAATTTCGGATATGTATCCATGAGATCAAGGAGTATCAGAATTGGAGATTCTATCAGTGGAAGGGTCTTGAAACCTTCAACATTTTGGAAGTTTTGTGAAGAATAAATTAAATGTCAGCTTGATAAGTACCTAGTTTTTAGATTGTCCAAATGTGGAAAGATGAGGATATATTGGTATTGTCACATTGTGACTTAGTTGCAGGAAACGCCCAACTTATATAGGCAAACGACCAACAATATTGTGATATTATGTGAAGTTCTAAATTATGGCAGTTTGCTCTTAAAAGTTAAGTTGGTCGCTCAACCTGAAACATCAAAGGCTTATATAGGAATCATTGTGATTTCAATAAGCTGATAATAGAGTACAATTTAGATGGATCAAGTGGTGGAGTGTTTTGGTGGATCAAGTGGTGGAGTGTCTCGGGAGTGTTGAGCCAATGCAAGTTATGCGCAAAGTCGAAGTGGGTATTGTACAGTACTGTTGTAAGGCCAACCATATTGTACGGCATAGAATGTTGGGCTTCTAAGAAACAACACGCAAGTGAGGCGAATGTAGCTGATCTAAGAATGTTGGTATCGATATGTTGGATAGAATTCCAGATAAAACCTTTGCGGACTGGTAAGGATAGCAATGATAGAAGACAAGATAAGAGAAAATTGATTAAGGTGGTTTTGGACATGTCTATTGTAGATTGGTTGATGCATTAGTTAGAAGGAGTGATATGGCTATGGTAGATCTTAGCACCAAGCCACCAAGGGAAGGTGTAAACCAAATTGACTTTGGAGGTGGTTCGAAAGTATCTAGGTTTTTTTTTTGGATATCACTGAACATGATGCCTTCGACACAGCTCAATAGAGAAAATGGATTCATGTAGCCTACCCCAATGAATTCAGACTCAAGGATCGGTTTGGTTTGGTTTTATTTAAGCTCAGAATCTTGATTTTTATAATGATGTAAGCTGCAAATCTGTCTATTAGCCCGCACAATATCGAAATGTAGTTTCTCACCTTCATATATATCTTATGCCAAGATGACTTCATTTTGAGCTAATGTCATTAATGCTTAAACTATTGCAGGTGCCTGGAAAGTCCGCAAAGGATTGCTTTAACAAACTCCATTCTGACCATTCGACACCACCTCAACCTCGAACCCGTTTGAGGTCAAGAAAAACAAACTCGCCATCCTTCTTACTCTCAACAAATACATTGTTTAAAGCTGAAGAGCCAATTACTAAAAAGCCAAGTCGCCGTAAACAGAGTCATCATCTTGCTCAAAAGACGGTGAGACAATTACTGCAGAAGCATTATAATGTCGACCAAAATTATGAAGCTGATTTATTCTCTGTTCTTGAGTCCACTATGAATCCATCCACTCAAGCTCTTCAGACGGATTTAACACATTCCACACCGGAAGGTTCACAAAAAGATTCTAGATATCTGAAGAAACGCTGCGAGAGATCTTCTTCAGCCCATGATAAGAAGCACATGTCACGACTCAGTGGGTTGTATGGAGCAACTCTTGCAAGCCCACCGGTTCTGAAGCCAGTTAAAAACAAGGCCTTGCATGAGAAATATATTGATCATTTACATTGCAGGGAAGTTAAGAGAAGGGCAGCCAAAGCCCTTCACGGTAAAGAGAATAGAAAGGAGACTTGCATTGATATCCAAAAAACGGATGCTATTAAAGCTGCGAAAGATGCTCTGGTTTTGGACGCAAAAGAAGTCATTCATCAATTCCATCATGTAAAGGTTAGAGACACGTGTAACTTCTCTGATTTTGACGACGATTTTGTTGAGGGTGATGACTATGAAGTTGAAGATGAGCCCTAGTAATTTTTTCCCTTTGTATTGAACTGTATCTGCATGTATTGTGATAAATGCTTCTAATTGAAGCTGCATTGTTGATAACTTGCTGACAATGCAGCACGATCCACTTATGGTTAGTTTTTCTTGCCTCATCGGTAGGTGTTGTTGAGGTTCTTTTGGGTAGTGACTGTTTACCATCTTTCTGGTTATTATATCCATAACCTTGAGGTTCTTTTCGTCTCAATGTCTCATTCTGTTGACAATTGGCGTGGACCATATCAATGCTGATGTGGCAAATTCTTATTACACCGAAAACTTTGGACAATTGAGAACCAATTTCATGGAGGGTGCCAAGACTTTTTCCCCTTCAAAATATGGCATGTTTAGGGTACTCATTTAGACTTTAGGAGGTGTTGCGGTTTAATACATTTGGCTCTCGTTTTACTTATTTTTGGGCTGCGTTTGGTTTAACCCTTAGTTGCACGAAGCAGGAGCGGGGACAGGACAGGGGCTGGAGCTGGTGCGGGGGAGCGGCGGTATGTAGAACCTTCCTAGGTTGGGAGTGGCGAGGGAATATTTAATAAATAAATATATCTGAATAAACTTATGTATGTATGTATGTATGTGTTGTACATATGTTTTATAGTTGCAAATGGAGCGCGTATATAAGCATTTTTTTATATATAAACATGTGTGAGAAATGACATCCCAATAGACACGAGAAAAAGAGTCCTAAATCTTTTTTATTTCTTTTTTCTTTTTCATCTTCATTGCATATATTTGGGAAAAGAAGCGAGAATTTTGTCCTTAAGATTAGTGTGGAAGCTCCCATCTTATTTAGGAGCGGGTTCTCGTCTAGATGGGAGCACGCTCTCGTCTCGGGAGCGTGGATTCGAGCTCCTGTCTAGGGAGCACGCCCATTTTCGAATTTTCTGGCTACTAAGGTTTAACCTCCTATGGTATCTGTTTCTGTAATTTCGATTTCCTCCTTTGTCTGAAGATTTATTTCATGTAATCTGTGACATCTCAAACTGTATTTCCTAGTTCTAGTATTATGTGGGCCTTCTATGAGCATAAACTCGATAAACTTGTTTGATAAAAAATAAAGTTGAAGAATAACCATAGCAAATGGCACTTAATCATGGTTTTGAAAATTCCTTATCGTGAGCAATGAAAAATACTCCCTCCGTTCCCAATTGTTGGTCCCTCTTCGGATTCCAACTTTTTTAGGGGACGTGTAATGATAATCACCTCATTTCCACCATTACCCCTATGTCCTACCTACTTTACAACACCTCTATCCTTTTATGATGGACAATTTTTGTAAATTATCAACTTTTTACTTCCACTTTTGGAAAAGGACTAACAATTCGGAACATCCCAAAATGGAATAATGGACTATCAAATAGGAACGGAGGTGGAGTATACTTTTGTTGAATTCTTCATCAGTCTCCTTTCATTGTTAAATCCCTCCAAAAATCCATATTTTGAATGCATAGCAATTTCCCTAATGAACCAAGTTCTTCAACTAATTTCATTGAAAGGCAATAGATGTTCTCGAAGTTGAGAATACTTAGAGTACATCATGTCCATTACCTGCAATCACTGCTGAGGTGCAGTTGATCTCACTTTAAAGAGTGAAGTAAAATCCAAGTTTAGGTACCGCTACAAATTCATCCAGTGAAGAAATATCTAGTACGTCTCCTTCGTTCATGTTTTTGGAACTTCAAACGCCCATTACTTTCCTGTCTGTTATGGCTTTGTTGAGGTCACTTTGAATAGGATTCACATTCAAGCAGAAATACTTGAGAAAACCATTTGATATATGTTGTTTGCTTTGAGACATGCTTGAAATTCCGGGTTCCTGTTATAATTCGTGTAGTTGATCAATTAAACAAGTCTGATTAACAAAAAGATCAATAAAACAAGTAATGCATTTATATTTAAAAGCCAAGATGTTGCCATTTCAACATCTGTTTCTGTAGCTTCTGGGTATAACTAATGCAGCTACATATAATACAACCACAACATTGACCCTTTCACTTGATTCTGTTCATATATTCTAAATACATTTCTTACATCTATTGTCGCCAAAAGAACTCTCACCCATTAATTAATTTGAACTTACTGCTAGATTCTCTACATATATGCATCTACCAGTTTTATATCAAGAGGTATTATTAATACCGAGCGTGCATTGATCGAGACCCAAAAGGCCGAAACTGATAAGATAAAGACATATTTTGGTTTATGGAATAGATCATAAACCTGTTGGATAACAACCCTTACAATCCAGATTATTGCAGCTTCCCTATTTTGGAATTCTGTGAGGAACAGGCATAAAAATACAACTAGTAAGGCTTCCCCCAGATTTATTTTTCGATTCTCTTTCTATAGATATCTGCCTCCGTAGCCTGCATTCCTGAATAATGCTTGCTTTATATCTTCAGAACTTATTATCGCTTGCTGCTGCATACCCTGGCTCAATTACAAGAGTAATTAGAGGGAACATTTGATGATTTGAATCATTTTAACTATGAATATGTGTAAAGAAATCTTGATCTGAAAATACATACCTCTGTACACGAAGCTTGCACTGAAAAATCGTTAAAACAGCTTATGACACATTGTTGGATGTCAAGGCCAAGTGCTTCTAGTGTACTAACTGTCGATAACAATAATCCTGGTTTTGGTGAACAAGAAATCTCGATCCGCATATCATTGTTTGTCCTTTCTACATTGAACTGGGAAAATCGTTGCAGAAATTCTATCTTAGATACTGGGTTCTTGAGTATAGCTTGATTATGCAGTCTTGAGTTGTACAGATGTGTGTATATATATGTATACCGTATATGCGATTGTTACCTCAGAGATTGTACATACCTTTGGTGAATTCCTCACTAGTAGTTCATTAGGCTTCAGCTCCTTGGATTCGCCCATTAAATGCACTTGATTGATACTTCCTTTTGTATCTTCTTCTCCCCCCAAGTTTTTGACTTTCTCCGTAAGCTCTTTCATGTAGTCTATGGTATCTCCAAGTATAGATGTCCTGTCCATCTGCTGATTCAAGAAAACAGATTACAAATAGGGATTTCGACATTACTAAATGTCAATTTTTTTTCCCCCTATGGAAAAGAGAATTCTGAAATATTCACTTCACCTTGCTTATCTTGGGGACAATTGATCTGAGCATCAAAAGGCGGTCATTTAGTCGCTTCCTCCGCCTTCTTTCTGCCATGAGATTCTTTGAAGGCTGCCCCTTAACCTTCTTTGCTCTGGTCTTTATCTGTCCACCCAAACCCATGTTGAATTCTAGCGTATTTGTAGTTGGTTCCATCTCAACTTTACACCCATTGAATCCATCCTCCAAACTATGGAGATCACTTCCAACAAACCCATTTTCTCCATCATTCTTCGCCGTTGACGGGTATTTTTCTTGAATTGGAAATGGGAATGGAGGGGGTGCATAACTGTCATATGAAGAATCAATTTCTGGAATTGTGTAAATATCAGCAAAAGGGTAGTGGAGTCCATTGAGAGGGAATGGAAAGTTGGGGTCTGTTGGTGAGGTGAGTCCTAGAAATGGGGGATATGATGGAGAGAGTATTTGGCTCTCATGTTCTAGAGATTCAAAGATCCACCCATTTGAGAAGTCATTTGAAGGAAAGTTGGTCCAAGTGTCTCTTCTTTGAGCTGCCAGTAACTCCTCAAAGAGACCTTGTTGAGGATACTCCATCTCTCTCTCTCAAGTTGATTGGGATGCCAATGCAAGGTAATGAAAAACTCAACTATGTTTTCCCGGAGCTAGTAAGTTGTAACCTCTCTCTCTCTCTCTCTCTGGTGAGGATTAATGACATTTATTGAACATGAGGCTTGTTAACATGGAAATCCACAAAGTTGTTTAGTTATGCAATAAGCCAACCGAACAGGGTTCCTGAGTAATAACTGCAGTAACAATACATGGACTACTAAAATATAAGTAAATTATTGTTTCACTCTCTAAGTTTGTACCAAATTGCCTGCAGAATGCATAATAATTATAAACTGTGTTTACTTCAAAAAAGGATATTTCGGGAGGGTAATGATTTCTCCGGTTAGTTATAGATGCACTTCAAATTTTATGTTAATTTGAATTGGAGAATATAATTTTTAATGCTCACTACGAAATAAAATTTAGCAATGTATTTGTAGAAAAAGAAGTGGAAAAAATCGTTTCTGTTTTTATGTGTACCTTGGCAGGTTATCTTTAGTAGTAAGTATAATAATGGAAAGGAATCTGCTTTTGCCTCATCTCTCTATCCATCGATACACACAGACAAACGCACAAATATGCACAATGTATATACATATGTTACTTTAATTTGTTTAACATATGTTTTTAAGAGTTCCCTTAAATAATCACCTCATTCGGATATGGTAAAGGGAAAACTGTATGAAACCCTTACCGATATCCAAATGAGTTGATTTAACAACTACCACAATGATTTTGTTAAAGTGTGTGCTAAAGTAAGTTACATGCATTAGACTATTCATATTTAGTACATAATGATGATCATCTCTCTTTGTCTCTCTCTGTCTCTCTCCATTTCCTCACTTTTCAAGTGTGGTAAGCAGTTCTTTAACTTAACTAAGAGCTTATAGCCCAACGGTTATTTCTTGGTTCTCTTACAAGGGAGACCAGGGTTCGAGCATCGATTGAGGTTTTAGGGCTATGAATAGCTTCTAGACCCTCTCTGGACTAACTCATTAACTTCCCCGCTAACCCTCCACTAATGTATATCGAATAGCGAAAAAAAAAGAGAAGAGGTTCTTTAACTTTGCTTTCTAATTATCTCCTAAATTAGCACACTAAATAACACTATCATTGTAGCACATAAAAAAAAAAAAAAATTTTGTTTTTAAGTTCTTAAGAAACACTACTAATACACTAGGTAACAGGAAATGCCCTTAGAAACATGTTTTAAACGGATTGATCAGCTCCAATTATTTTTGTGTCAAAAGTTGTGCGAGCGGAACCACCCCCATAATCCTACATTGGAAGGTTTGACCCACAGATCTGTCTGAACCGAAAAAGATAGAAAAGCATAATAATTGGATTCTATGAGGTTCTCTGAACATTTAACAATTTTTATAGCCCCTAAAGCTAGACGAGGTAGACTAATCTCTCTCTCTCTCTCTTATTCTGTATTAGGCCCATGATTTAATGCCCTAATCATGACTGGTTCTGTGGGTTAATACTATATTTTATTTTCTTCACTTTCCATTTGTATCAAGGCATAGGAAACTATGCACTGTTTGTTTCGTATGCTCTTTGGCTGGGTTGGTTACCCTTTTCCTGCAAAGGGGGAGAGCTGGAGGAAGAAAAAAATCTATGCATGTTTTTTTGTTGTTCCAAGTTTAAGAGTATTATTACTGTGTTTATTTAATTCTTTCTTTTGTGTGTGTGTCTGAAAAACCGAAATGGAAATGGCAGAGAACATAAATAAAATTATGAATACTCCTTCGGTCCTAAAAAGGGTGTCCAAAAATATTATTCGCACGTCTCAAAAAAAATTTCTATATCTGATAATTTATAATACTTCATATGATTTTAAAAACTTCATTTTATAAAACTAAGTGAAATATATCAAACAAGATTCATATTTCATATACAAATCAATATAAATAAGAAAATATAGGTAACTTTATCAGAGGTGAATAATGTTTTGGGACGGAGGGAGTACACTAATAAAGTTATGAAAGAGGAGTGTAAATGAACCCAAAGGGGTTCGCAAAGTGGTTTTCACTTTGGACTTAGGGGTTTGCTCGCACCTAACATTTCACGTTCGATTCCCCTTGCCGACAAATTCTTGAAGCCACTGGGGGTTACGTCCGGTCGTTACCTTCAAGGGTCCCGGAATTAGTCGAGGTGCGGGCAAGCTGACGCGAACATCCGATTATCAAAAAAAAGGAAAGAGAGAGAGAGAGAGAGAGAGAGAGAGAGAGAGAGAGAGAGAGAGAGAGAGAGAGTGTAAATGATGAACACCTTCGAGGAGAGGTAGGTAAACTTGCCCGCAAGAGAGGGTTTCTGTGCAGTAGCATCAGGATTTGGATTATCGTGGGGAACAACATTGTTAAAAACAGTACCCATGAGGGATTTCGAGAGGTCAAAAGATAAGCGGCTAAGATTCCAACATATGTTCAACCAAGTATCTCGGACAGATGAAGTGCATTCTTAAGGAAGGAGGGGTCCCCAGATGAGGCTCCGGAGGGTGCCATCCATCTATCAAACCAGAACAAACTGGAGGCAGAGGCACCAGTGGCGGAGCCAGAAATTGAAGTCGGAGGGGCCGGATTATGAAAAAAATCTTTGTACGATGATTTTTTTTTAAGACTAAATCCAATCATTCGAGTTTTAATGGGATGTTCTGATAAATTAAAAAATTAATCACGAGTATTTTTGTTATTATATCACCCGACGAACGCAGTATCATTATCGTACGGTATCATTCACCGTAATTTAGTGTTCTCAAAATTAAAATTATTCTTACTTTTTGATTATTTTTGAAATTGTATAATCTTTTTTACAAATATCTACAAAAAATATGTAAAATATACTCCAAAATAGGAAATTGGGAGGGACCCGGCCCCTGTGTAGATCCACCACTGGGAGGCACCATTGTTGGTTGTTATTTGGGTGTTATACATCTGGTGTACACCAAACGATATACTCATAGTGTATATATATATACACCGGTGATCCAATCAATGATCCCGGATTGAAAGTTTTGGGGTGTTTTGAAGGTTTTAAAAGATGTTTTTGCATGATCTGAGCCGTCCAATGTGTTCAAAAGGTGTTTTCCAAGGTCCTAGCGAAAAATTTGCAAAAAAAAATACTGGGAAGGGCTTGATCCAAGCAATTTTTCAAAAAAATTGTATATTTACAGTTTTGCGAAAAACTGTTTGGATCAAGCCCTTCCCGGTATTTTTTTTTTAATGATTTTTGCATGAACCTTTGAAAACACCTTTTGAACACATTGGACAGTTCGGATCATGAAAATTTAATCCAGAACTATGAGTTCCGGACTTAGGGATCCCGGACTAGATCGGGACTCTATATATATATATATCAAGAAATTTCCGATGAGGGCTCCCTCACAAAAAAGTGCGAGAAAACAGTTCTGCGTCGTTGGATCGCGTGAAGGGCGTAGGATCCAACGGCTCACAACTGTTTTTCCGCATTTTTTTTGTGAGGGAGCCCTCTATAGGAAACTTCTTAATATATATATATATATATACGACATCTTTCCAATCAGGTATACCTGATGGGCTTCCCATCAGGTACTCCTATTTCCCGATCAAATTTTCACGATCCGAACCGTCCAATGTGTTTAAAAGGTGTTTTTAAGGGTCCCTGTGAAAAATCAGTGAAAAAAAATACCGGGAAGGGCTTGATCCGATCATTTTTCGATAAAAACTGTATATATGCGTTTTTATCGAAAAATGATCAGATCAAGTCATTCCCGGTATTTTTTTTCACTGATTTTTCACGAGGACCCTTAAAAACACCTTTTAAACACATTGGACGGTTCGGATCGTGAAAATTTGATCGGGAAATAGGAGAATTGGGGGTCTCCCTGATGGGAAGCCCATCAGGGAGTCCTGATGGGAAGCTCACTGTATATATATATATACGAAATCTTTCCCATCAGGACTCCCTGATGGGCTTCCCATCAGGGACTCCTATTTCCCGATCAATTTTTCACGATCCGAACCGTCCAATGTGTTTAAAAGGTGTTTTTAAGGGTCCCGTGAAAAAATCAGTGAAAAAAAATACCGGGAAGGGCTTGATCCGATTAGTTTTCGATAAAAACTGTATATATGCATTTTTATCGAAAACTGATCGGATCAAGCCCTTCCCGGTATTTTTTTTCACTGATTTTTCACGAGGACCCTTAAAAACACCTTTTAAACACATTGGACGGTTCGGATTGTGAAAATTTGATCGGGAAATAGGAGAATTGGAGGGCTCCCTGATGGGAAGCCCATCAGGGAGTCCTGATGGGAAGCTCACTGTATATATATATATATATATATATATATATATATATATATATATATGCAGATTTTCCAGTCAGAGATCCCTGACTGAAGAATTTTTGGTGTTTTGATTGTTTTAAAAATTATTTTTACAAAATTTGAACAGTTCAATGTGTTTAAAACCGTTTAATTCCTTGCCTTTTTAGTTGAAATGCTAGCTGCATGTCTGTACGTACCATCATCATCTTTGGACATAAAAGTAGTACTACTTTACAGGAAAAAGTGTGGGTAAAGAAACAGGAAATAAAATCAGAGGGGTAATAATATGGAGGAACAGAATTATAGACCAACGGATCAGGAATGCACGTGAAACGTTTCAGCTGAGGACAATTATTGGGAAAAATTCTCCTTTCCCTATATATGGAGCTGTAAAATTTCCAAAAATGACAAAGTACGAGTACAACGCTAATAAAAGAATTCTTACGTGATTTTGTTATGTGTCCTTGTAGTTTTCTCAACTTGATAGCACTAATAAAGAGTCAATCTGTTACAGGGTTGGCCATTTCTTCCGACCCGTTCGAATTCGATCCGTTTCTCGATCCGAACGGATCGACAATATGGAGATCTGTTTGGAGATTGGATTGGATATGAAGATTTTTTTTGAAAATGTTTGGGGATCAGGTAGGGGGTGGAGATAGGCATGTCCCCGCCCGAGTCCTATCCGAATCCGTTCCCCGATTCATCCCCGCCCCGCCCTGTCCCCGATCCCCCCCGTCCCCGAATTTGCCGAATATAGTGGTCTATTCATGAGTTATGAAACTTTTGGGTCCCACTAATTTTTCGAGTACAACACTAATAAAAGAATTCTTATGTGATTTTGTTACGTGTCCTTGTAGTTTTCTCAACTTGACAGTACTAATAAAGAGACAATCTATTACGTGTAAGTGTAATAAAAGTAGTGGCCGCTCAATGAATTTTTGAATAGGGTGTTAAAGAATTATCTCAACTCTGTTGACGAGTATTATATATACTTTTTATATAGTAGTATGAATAGTGTGATTATTAAACACATAACATTTTACAATTGTTCGTGACGAAATTTTAGATTTTGAGTCAAGCAAGATTAAATTGACGCCTATGTATACTAATATTCTTGTGAGGGAAATTTTGGAGGCCAAGGCCTCCCCCTATGGAATTCCATAGAATTATATATGGCGATCCCTTCTAAATATATATATAAAGAAAAAGAAAGGTGAAATCCTTACCAAATCTTCTTGGCAACTCCACAGAGTCTGATTTAAGAAAGAACTCCACAAGGCTTAGTTGTTTATGTTGTTGTTTATTGCTCTGGTGCTTGTTGCTATTGCTATCTTGGCGTTTGATCTCAAAATTTAGACTCGTATCTTCTCTTTTTGCTATAATATACTTCTCTTTGACAATCTAAAAAAACAAAAAAAGAGCACCTAGATATTGTTTTTTGTTTTGGGGATTATTTACACATTTAAATGTTTAGTTCCTTGAACCTTGAAATTTTAAAATCTCATTGTCCATATTGTGGTCACCCTCGTATGTGAAATCATAATTCGTCCTTGGGTTTAGGCGGCATATGATTGTTGGAATGTGGGGTTGCCTTTTTTGTGGTTAGCTCATTCTCCGTCATGATGCATTGTGCTTTGGTCATTTTAATCTTTGTAATTTGTTCTCATATATCAATAATTTTTTTTGTTGTTAGACAAAAAACATAAAAAGAAAAGTGTATGGCCTCTTATTGCTTAAGGCCTCCACTTATGCCTTGTTTAATAACCCAAATTCATCACTTAAAACTGAATGAATTACGTAATAAGTAATTAAGTAGGTTTGATAACCACATTTTACATTGTTTAAAAGATTAAGTGGTTCTTAAAAGTTAAAACGTTAATAAAAATTAAGTAGCTTTGACTGAATTTACGAATGATTTCATTCAACTATTTTTCTCTCAACCACTGCCCTTCACACGACCGCAATTATCATTGCCGTCACCACCACCACGCTCACTCTACCAGCACCACCATCTTCACTACTATACCACTACCACCATCTCCACCACCACCACCACTACCATTATCACTCTACCCTACCACAAACACTCTTTGGCCGCATCCACTACGCCACCACCATTACCACCACTCCATCACTCCCACCACATCTATCACCATACACCACCACCACTCACACCACCATGATCACCACTTCGTCACTCCCACGATCACTGCCGCCACTACACCACCATCACTAACACCACCATCACCACAACTGCTGGCACTATACCACCACCACTTTGCCACTACCACTTCCACTCCCACCACCACTCACACTTCCAAAACTGCCACTTCGCCATTCCCACCACCACTGCCGCCGCCACCCCACCACCATCAATCTAGAAGTACTCTCACCACCATCACCACTAATACACCACCACCACCACCACCAATCTACCACTACTACCACAACCACTGACACCACCATCACCATCACTCCGCCACTACTACTACTACACCACCACCACCACCACCATAACTACCACCACCACTCATACCACCATGATGACCAATACACCACCACTACTCTCACCATCAATCCCCCACCACTAGATGCCACCGTTTTACAATCACTACCACCCCAACTGCTATACCACCTTCACCACTTCTATACCACCATCTTACCAATATTCTGTATATTTTTATTATTTTGATAAATGTACGTTTTTCTTCATTTATTGATTTTATTTTTGCATTCCAGTATGAATATATGAAAGATAAAGTAAGAAAATCAGTGAATTTAATACCACCACCGCCATACCACCATCTTGGCAATATTCTGCATATTTTTTTCATTTTGATATATGTACGGTTTTTTTTTCCATTTATGCATTCCAAAATGAATATATGAAAGGTAAAGTAAAAAAAAAAAATAGTGAATTTCATACTTTAGTTGCCTGTATGGATCAAACAATTTATTTATTTTAGTGCTTTAGATTCAGTACATATCAAACAGCTTATTAGCTTAATAAATTCAACATTCATTAATTTTTAATTTTCAGCTTTATTAAACAGCCCCTTAAAGATTGGTTCTACTTAGTGGACATTTGTTGCTCACTAGACATGAGATATGCCAAAACTATATGTACAATTTTTATCCTAATTGCAAGACTGCAATAATGGAAGCCATGTACCAAGGGAGATGACGAGGAAGTTTTAAGCAAAATTATGATAATGGAAGTCGAGGAGATGAAATGCCTATTATTCAGGGTCCTCAATATGGCGATTGATCCTTTGTCTTTTGGCTTTTGGGCTTGGTGTATTTTTTTTCGGGTGGGGAGTGTTGTTTGTTGTAGGTGGGTGGTTGGGTGCATTTTTTCGATGTTGTGCTTTTTTACATGTCCTGACAACATATGATCGTCGGAGTGCGAGAGTGTCTTGTTTATTTGCTCTTGGTTCCGTTGTGATTCTCGGTGTTTTGGTCCTTTTAATAATTGTACATAAATTATTTCTAAAGATTATTTTTTTTCTCTTCAAAAAAAAGAAAGCCAATGTACCAAAGGCAATAATAGCAAGATCACAGTTTGCATGAAAAGTTCAGATAGTATTCATACTAAAGGAGTCATTGTTGGGTGGTGTAAGAGTACTGTCGAGTGATATCCCGGTCCTTTTTCAACCACACAATCATGCAGGATCCACGATTTACCGAAAGATTAATAGCGTGATAGAAAAGAAGATTGGATAGCAATCCGGAGGATGAGCTCACAATCTTTACCTCAAATCAATTTATCGACGATCACTATTAATCCCTTCTCACTATCAATCCGGTCCAGTCTCAGTCCTTCCTTATTACGGTCAAATTCCATATCAAAATGATTCGGTACAACGTAACAATTATACTCTCTTATTACTATGCTATACTTTGTTATATGAATCCAAAACCGCTTTTCATTTGCTCCCGGTCTTCTGTTTTCGTTGGCTTTTCGTACTGGAGAGGGCCCATGTTGATTGCATATGGTGGGCCGTGGGTACATTGTCTAGCAGCCTTATAGTCCTCATTCTGAGATAGAGAGAGGGACCAGAAGTACGACTACAACGAGGACACGGACGTTGATGTTGCTGTTTACATCTTATACAAATGATGGCGGATGTAAGATTCTTGGACGTCGAGGTTGTTGTTTACATCTGATACAGCGGATGTAAGATTCTCGGATGTCGAGGTTGTTGTTTACATCTGATTCAGCGGATGTAAGATTCTCACACATGGAGGTTGTTGTTTACATCTGATACAAACGGTGGCGGATGTAAGATTCTTAATGTGAGGACCAAATTATATACTTATGTTTCTTAAAAAAAAAAAAAAAAAGCGTTGTTGTTAATTTACATGCATTCTTCGCGAATACTTACCTTCAGCGCTTCTCTCATGACCAATTTGTTTTCACTCTCTTCAAGCACATATATATTTCACCACCAACAGAAAATAAGAAAGGAATTGAATTTGAGTGATCACAGTAATAGGCTTTTCTGTGTTTTTTTATTCTTCTGGAAATAAAAAACTGAAATTAACTCGATCGGCTGTTTTTTGTTGCTTAGGATGCAATCTAGCTACTACATTAGATAAAACTTTTTGTTATTGGGGATGTAGACAACCAACAGCGATAGTCCAGTCATGGGGTGTGGGCGCCGGGGCCTCCTGGTAGTTTCACTTTCAGTAGGAGCAATTTCGGTTATTGGGCATTAGTTTTCGGAAGGTGTAAAACACAAGCTTTTTGAAAAACAGTTACGCCAAGCAACATTGCAATAGGCTTTATCAATCCTCTCTCTGATTATAGCAAGACCCCCTATTTATAATATAGTTGCGCGCATTGTAATTAGGTTATGAGTTTCAATGTAAACACAAGAGGAGGCAAGAGAAAACTATTCCCAGAGAGAATACTTGTACTCCATTGATTCTTCGATTATAAAGACTAGTGCGACTCCCGTGGTTTTTCCTCGTGTTGAGGTTTCCATATAATTTTGTATTCTTTCGTTTTATGTTTATTACTCACCATTTTTGTTTGTTGTGTGGTTTCTGTAACTCTAATTTTTAAGATTCGTAAGGGCATTGTGGACCATTTGTGTGGCACTAAACTGGTATTGTTTAATTAAGGATGAAGTCCACTTGAGAGAGAGAGAGAGAGGGCGGAACTAATTTTATAAAAATGATATCTAATATTTGAGTATTATGAATATTATTAGTGTAATAGCATCTTATAATCTTAATAACTTTGATTTGATTAAGTTAAAAAATAACTTATTTTACACACTAATTTTTAAATTTCTTTCATACGCAAACATGCAAAAAAGAATCGTAGCATAAATAAATAGAAAAAATACTATAATTTATATACTTTTACTGCATTAAGCTAGAATAATTTTCAATGTACAATTATATTATGTTGGAAAGCAAAAACTCTATGGTACAATAATTTTACGCTGAAATAAAAATGTGTATTAAGTCAGCTCCTCGCAGATCAAAATCCTTGCTCCGCCTCCGAGAGAATACTTACTTATGGGGACCATTGATTACATAAAGCGAAAACATCAATGTAGGGACGGCTTGTTGGTCTATGGGAGAATGTGAAACTACAAGTGAGGTGTACTGATTAAGTGTTGCGTCATTCACGAGTCAAAATCACCACAACAAAACGAGAGAAGGAAAAGCTTGAACTTTTTATAGTATAATGATTAAGTGTAAGAGTTTTTTTCAAAAGCAAGTTTACAAATATATAGTATAATGATTTGCACCACATACAAATTCACGTGTTACTGTTTCTTGGCTGTTGGTAATTTCTTTTTATAACTCAGGTGTTCTGGCCAATTTTCACGCACCTTATTTAATTTTGAAGTCTAATTTTAGAGCCAGAGTAAAGCTATGTATAAATTGGCCCAAAGGAGATTTAAGCCCTCCTAATATATGAGATTCAAACCTCAGAAATTATGAGGGACCAAACCTCCTTAGGATTGGCTGTTGATCATTATAGCCCTATTGAATCTCCATTGAAAACAAGCCCCTACGTGGTGTCCGAAGACTCCGAACACACATCTCAGCAGACCTAAAGTGTTTTGGATGACCCAGATTTTAAAGAGAAAAAGAGGAGAGAGAGAGTCTGAGCTGTCCAAAATATTTTTGGACGGCTGAAAGCGCTCGGCACCAGGTGGTCGTGCGCACCAGCACTGAAATTTTTTCCCATTAAGAGTGAATTTGCGATTTTTCACTGTTATCAAGAGATCCTTGCTAGAGGTTGAATTAAAACTATAATCATTTCAACAGTGTTGGCAAGAATTGTACCTGAGTAAAAAACGAAATAAGCTCAATCTAAATTGGTGGAATTACAACTTACTTATAAAACTAAGGAAAAATAACATTAATGAATTAGAACCCACTAGCTGCGTTGACTTCCATTCTAGGGGAAAAGTCTACAATATTTACATTGTCTCATGATAGTGTGTCGCCTTATAATATTAATCACTCAATGACATAACATTAGTTATAAGAGTAACCAAAAATTAATGATGGCACAATTAAAATTGATAAATGTCATAACATTTATTAAATACTCAATGACTAACATTTTACCATATCAAGGCATAACATTTTTCAAAACAAGATTAACATTTTATGACTTACTTTTTCGTGTCCCTCATCATAATATTAACCATCAATGGTATAACATTAACCACTAAATGCCATAACATTAACCTTTAAAAGATGTTAATTGAGGGACACTATAAAGGGGATATTGTCAAATTTTCTTTCATTCTATTATCTCCTACATCAAATGTACAAATTACTTTGGTCATGTCACGAGAATAAGCAACTGCTAGATGATGAAATGTACCTAAAAAATGGTTCAATGTTTGAACTAGGGTTCTTAAAAGTATAGAAGGATTCTCGGCCCGTGGCTGAATCCCCCCTAGAAAGCATATGTTTCATTGCCAATCGTTTCACTATTTAAAGCCGTTTATCATTTTCTACTTTAACAAAGCAGAGCTCCCTCGAGATGTTTATTCATTTTTACAAGCCCGGTGCCTGACACCGAAGGGTAAGTCACAACAAAGCAATGACTCAATACCCAACAAAGCAATGGCTCAATACCAATTCTAAAAGGCAAGGCAATGCTTTTTGAGGTCAAACTCGATCCGGGTGTCTACAGAATGAGAGATTTTCACTGGTTTTTCAATAACTTCATGGGAATTAGGATCAATTTAAAAGATCAAACCAAAAATCCATGGAACCCTAACCAAGTTCAAGGATATATGATCAAATGAAGAGTATATGCTACACACACACACACACTTAGAAAAAGGAGAAGAAATCCCTACCTCAAGGTTTTTAAGTTCCAATCAAGCCTTGAATCAAAACCCTACCTTGCAAACCGAAGATCCATCGATCGAGTTATTGACTTCCCCGAGCTCTTACACGCGAATACTCAAGTTAAATAGTGCGGATACGAAGAATTTATGTTGGATCTATGTAGTTTTGAGTGTGGTTGAGAGAGAGAGAGAGAGAGAGAGAGAGAGAGAGAGAGAGAGAGAGAGAGAGAGAGAGAGGGATGGAGTTTGGATGATGAAGAGGAATGAGATTTCTCTCAAGAAAAGATAGAGGCAATAACACTTTCTCAACTCTCTCATATGAAATATGTGAGACCCACATATGAGTGGTAGGTCTCACATATCCCATGTGTGAGAGTTGATGCAATTGTTGGTGTTTGTAGCAAATCTCTTTTCTCTCTCCCAAAATGTTTATATAGGCCCAATTGCACTACATACCCTTCAATTTATAAAGGTGCTACCAATAAGTTCAAGACTTCATGTCCTCTCTCATCTCT
Organism: Vaccinium vitis-idaea; assembly: GCA_963854785.1. Taxonomy (NCBI): domain Eukaryota; kingdom Viridiplantae; phylum Streptophyta; class Magnoliopsida; order Ericales; family Ericaceae; genus Vaccinium; species Vaccinium vitis-idaea. The sequence continues at coordinate 29,719,882 of OY978222.1, forward strand.
CATTAAACCCATGTGTTTTAAAATGCTTACATTGTGCACAAGCCCCAACTTTATATTTGGAGAATACTTAAAAAAAAGTTTGAAAATTTCATATCCTTACACTTTTAAAGAATAAATAACCACAAAGCATAATTTAAAAAAAAACACACACACACACAAGAGTAGTGTTCCCACCTAAAATGTTAAATAACATTAAAAAAAAATAACAAAATTAGATAGATATTTTCCTTTCGATCATTGGACAGTGCTGATTATGAACCTCTAAGCTTTTATCACATAAGCCAGAAAGGAATGAAGTTTTTATGAACATGCGAAAAACTACAGTGGTAAGGTAAATAAGCTAGCCAATGGAAATCTGGCCATAGAAAAAGCCTAGTTGACAAGGTGTTATTAGCCACATAAAAGCCTTCCTTTAGAGCAAGTTTCCAACAGTCATGGATGGAGCCAAGATTCTAATTTAGAGGTGTCACCCAAAATCAATGTCCTTCCTATCTTCTTCCAACAAAGATAGTTTAGTATAAAACGACATGTAATTTTGGGATAAAAATCTCAGTTAATTCTTAATTTGCTATCAAGTAATGTAAGAAATTATGTACGGAGATATTTTATTTCTTTATTCGAAATTTGGACTTTTTTGGTCTTTACGGGCAGAAAGAGTAATTAGTATAACAAAGTACACGTGCGAATGATAATTATTTATAATATCCGAAAAGATACAATATTCATATGTTAATCATTCATTAACATACTACTGAACAATTACACATTTTTATTGATTAATCACTCATCAATATGCTTAATACCAGAAGTAAACTTTGCATGTGGAAAAAATAACACTGTTTTTGTAATACGATTTTTTTTTAAAAATCCGGTACTTGGGCCACCCTGCCCCACTTCTACAGCGTGTTTGGATGCCGGAGAAGAGGCCGGATTTGCGACGCGCCCTGATATCAAATCCACCCTCCTCTCAAATCAGGTCTTTAGGGACGATTTTTGGAGGCCGGATAAGTTTACTGTTGGGTTTCTAAATCCACCACAAGGTGGATATGTGAAGCCCTGCCTCAGAGCACCGCTTGGCAAATCCAGGCTATTTTGGGTCGATTATACCCCTCCAAATCCACCTCTTGTCTCTCTCTTCTACCATTCGACTGGTGTTGTTGGGTTCTGTGTTGGTTTGGACGAACGAAGAGAGAAGACGACGAGGTTATCGATTTCTTCGCATTTCGTCTGGTTCAGGTATTAATCGAACCATTTGTGCCCTATTTCTTGGTTTTCGATCTGAATGAGCCCTATTTATGCCCTACTTTGGGTTTTTCAATCTCAATGAGCCCTATTTCTGCCCTATTTTTGGGTTTTTTCGATCTGATTTGTGCCGTATTTGGGTTTTGAGATCTGATTTGAATTGATTTGTGCCCTATATTTGTGGGTTTTACGATATGATTTGTGGCCTGTTATGGCTTTTGCAATCTGAATCGATCTGATTTCTGCCCTATCTTTGTCATTTACGATGTGATTAGTGCCCTATTTTGGTTTTTGCGATCTGATATGAGCCCTATTTCTGCAATTTTTCGATCTGGGTTCTGTTTGAGCAGTTTTGTGGGTTATGTTTGCAAGTTTGAGCAGTTTTCTGGGTTGTGTTTGCTGATTCTTCTAGTTTTCTGGGTTATTTGACTTTGATCTAATTCGTGAATTAAATAATTTTTTTTTCCGGAAAAAAAACTACAAACTTTTAATATTGTTGTAATTATTATATGTATTTTTTGTCTATTTATTACAATTATTACAAATTTATTATAATTATAATTAAGTTAATCAATTTTATTTACTAAATTAATAAGATGAGAGCAATTAAGTCATTTGACCTCCTATCCTATCATATTCACCCTCCAAATTTCCCTTCTCAAAATATCATCCAAACACTCAATATACAAATCCACCCTTCTTAAGAGGTGGGTCCGCCCTTATTACAAATCCACCCTTATTACAAATCTACCCTCAAATCAACTCTCATTACAAATCCACCCAAAATTAAATCCGCCATCTAAATGGCCCGCTACTATCTCTGAGGCAATAGTTTTGCAAAATGACTAGCTACATCATCTACAAGCTAGGCAATAGTTTTTGCACAATGACTTGAGTCATTGCTATGACAATGAATAGTGACATTTTGTCAGAAATATCATTATTGGTGGTGCTATGCCATTATTTGGCAAAGTTCCATTTCGATTCCATATTCAACGTACTAAAACAACATTCTCTAGCTAGCACTAGTAGTTATAGTCTTTTAGCTAGGCAAGGAGACATTAATCATGTGCTATTATAGAAAAAATGATTACTCATTTTGTATTAATCCTGTATTTCTGCGATGTTACAGCTCCGGTAACTCTAGTCGCATCAAACCCTAGCTTGGTTACATTTGTACTACTCGAGGAGTTTTACACGGTGGACGTCTCCGATCGTCAAAACGGTGTCGGCAAAGCGCCGAAATAAGCCGCACAGCACGCTGCGCAGCACCTCCCGGTTCTGGTTCAACGATATCCCCTGTTATCACATGCCTTACATTCCCTTGTTTTTGTCCACATTCATCATGGCCATTTCTCTTGTCAAATCAGCATTACGTATTGCCATTATTTTTGTGAGTTAGGACAAATTTTTGGTATTGTCACCTCAATCATTGTGCTTAGAATGATCATATGCTAATTAGTTTAGACAAATGATTTTTTGCAGATAATTTATAGTATCCACCAAGATGACTTGCGAAACTTCCTTAAGTTCCTCATTGTTGTGGAGAACTTGAATGAAGAATTCCAGCGGTCATTTTAGCCATGTCACAAACAGCAGAAGAAATCCCTATGGGATGTTCCATGCCGCACCGGAGATTATCTTCTACTACCTCTTTTCCTTTATAAGTGTATTGTTTCGTAAATCCTACTTATTAAAGAAACATTATTATTACACATTTCACATCAATTTTTACCTCTACTTTACACTTTTCACATCAACTTTTACCTCAATTTTTCAAAATTATCCTCTACTTTACCCATTAACTTTTACCTACTAATTTTTCAAGAGGGCAAAACGAGAATTGTACCAACTTTTATCCATAAACTTTTCAAAATACAAACTTATTAAGGGACAACCTTAAATGGAAATATCTACACTAAAAAAGGACACATGAGGGAGTAGTGATTTGATCCTTCTCTGTAGAATTTTCGGAAGGGTTGTGTTTTATGGACCCTTCTTGGTCTACCTTTTTTTTTTTTTTTTTTTTTTTCAACTGAAATAATAGTCATTTTTTAGAGTTCCGTGCAAAATTCATGTTGTGGGTGTTTCCGAGAAATCATTTTTGCATATTTTGGAACTAGCTTGAACCCGTGCTATGCACGGAGACATGAAAATAAAATGATGTGGTTTTCATTTTTTTATTAGCTAAAAAATTATACTTATAACCACAAAGTGTATTAAAATATTGGATTACTTAGATTAGATCAAAAGAGTATAAAAATTATATTTCCTATCTGGTCCTCTTGACTCTTATTTTTCATGGTGATTAATTCTATATAATCATAATCAGCAATGAACCCGTGTTATGCACAGATAAGAGCAACAAATCAACTTTTCAAACATAAAATAAAACAGATCAATTTTTCAAACATAAAATTCTAAATATAACATTAAAAATTCATCTCACAAATATTGAAAATTGAGATTAAATTTATTTGCTCCTTCGACGTGCTTCATTCACAAATACAACTATCGTAATGTCCTCGAAGAAATTTGCCCAGCACTTACCAAACATTGTACAACAAAATTGACAGATAAAAAAAAGGCTAGATGATTGTTGATAAGGAAAAACTCTTTTGAGTTTTCCAAGATCGAACAACAATTAGCAATAACGCATGAATGAGAGGCACAATCTTCAATTGATTCACCAAAAAGAAAAACAGGAGTTCCTTTTTCGCAAAAAAGAAAAATAAGACTTTTTTAAAAGAAGTTTTTGAACCTTGTATCTTTGAAAAGATAAAAGGAAAAAAGAAAGAAGGAAAGGATCACTGACATTATGGGATAGAAAATAGAATACTGTAAATCTCTCTAGTGTGACTCTCCATAGATGCTTGCACACGGCTCATAGCCATCAAAAAATTAGTATTTTCCCAACCATTAAAAAAAGGATTGAAGCAACTATGGATTTATATGCTCATAATAATATAATGAGAGAAATCTTCAAAACACATCCTACGGTGACAAATTAACAAAAATAGAAAAGCGAAAGAAAAAAGATAAAAGATAAAATAAAAAAAATGTGGAAGCTTAGCCTTCAGAACAGAAATCATGTACCATGGGTTAGAATCTGGCTCCTGACGATGCGGCGGTCGCATTCTATGAAGAGAATCTCGAAAAAGTCACTTCACTTTACACAACCTCATTCGTAATTAGAGGGGGGAAAAAGGCTAAAAGGAAAGATCAATGACAAACTGATTTACAGAGTATAGTTTCCATGCCATAAATCTTGCCTCTAGTGTGTCTCTCCACATATCTTGTATGGATTACAGCCTGAAAAAGAAAAAAAACTAATTAGTATACTCGATCAATTAAAAAAAGATCAAAGCAACTATAAATTGTTATGCTCATAATTATTTACTGAGACTAATTTTCAAAACTCATCCTACAGTGGCACATTAACCTACAATGGAAAGAAAAATAAAAATGATTTAGGTAGGGAACAAAAGAAAAGTGGAAGAACATCAATAATAAGAATTTTACCTTTAGAAAAAAAAAGAAAAAAAAAACTACTATTCAATCTTTCTCTCCCACTCCGTGAGGTGTATGATTTAGAATTTGGATGAGTAGATATTAGATGTATATAGACATAATTTTGGATTTTCAATTAATCAAGTATAGAAATAAGTATAGATATTTGAAAGATATAATTGAGTAAGTTTTGAAAATTTGAAATTCAAAAGGGGCCACGCAAGATTTGTGAATTTCAAATTTAATTAAGAAGTTATAACAAATATTTGATGTAGGAGTATATTATGTCACATGCTTTAATCAAAATTGCATATGACAAACCAACAAAATCACAACACATGTCGCGCTCACAGCTCTTCTCACGAAAAGTCATTCTGCAATAATATTTTTGCATATTTTGGAATTCTAGCTTTTCGAAATCAGTTTGAAGCGTTTACTAAAAATTCTAGATAACAGATTATCAGATTCCACATATTTGAAAAGGAATAAAATTTTAAAAAGGGGTAGTTAATTCACCATCCCAAACAAATAAAATCCTTAGAATCCCATCCCATGGGATTTGAATGTTCATGATTTCATCTCGAGTTTTAAATAATACCGAAATAGCCCTTCTATAATATTTTGCCACTTTATATTTATAGTACGGAGTAGCCTTTGTGGCTGGGCAGAGAGGGGCGCCTAATACCTTTCCCTCATCATACCCTTGTTTATCAATCTAGAATCCCTGTCTGGTTTCTTGGTTTTCTAAAACCAAGTGGCGACTCTCATCAAGTTCATAAGGTGTGCTACAACAGGCATCTTGACACTAGCAAACGCCATTGGTCATTCTGTGTAGTGAAGCCCTCTTTGAGGTCAAACTCGATCCGGGTGTCTACAGAATGAGAGATTTTCACTGGTTTTTCAATAACTTCATAGGAATATGGATCAATTTCAAAGATCTAATAAAAAATCCATGGAACCCTAACCAAGTTTTAACACAGCTGCATTCCCAAGACTCGAACTCGAGACCTTGGTTAAGCTAGCACAGCCCCTTACCAGCTGAGCTACGTGCTTGGTGGTCTAACCAAGTTCAAGGATATATGATCAAATGAAGAGTATATGCTACACACACACACACACTTAGAAAAAGGAGAAGAAATCCCTACCTCAAGGTTTTTAAGTTCCAATCAAGCCTTGAATCAAAACCCTACCTTTCAAACCGAAGATCCATCGAGTTATTGACTTCCCCGAGCTCCTACACGCGAATACTCAAGTTAAATAGTGCGGATACGAAGAATTTATGTTGGATCTATGTAGTTTTGAGTGTGGTTGAGAGAGAGAGAGAGAGAGAGAGAGAGAGAGAGAGGATGGCGGGAGGGATGGAGTTTGGATGATGAAGAGGAATGAGATTCTCTCAAGAAAAGATAGAGGCAATAACACTTTCTCAACTCTCTCATATGAAATACGCGAGACCCATATATGAGTGGTAGGTCCCACATATCCAATGTGAGAGAGTTGATAAAATTGTTGGTACAAGTGTTAGTGTTTGTAGCAAACCTCTTTTCTCTCTCCCAAAATGTTTATGTAGGCCCAATTACACTACATACCCCTCAATTTATAAAGGTGCTACCAATAAGTTCAAGACTTCATGCCCTCTCTCATCTCTCATTAAACCTATGTGTTTTAAAATGCTTACATTGTGAACCCCAACTTTATATTTGGAGAATACTTAAAAAAAAAGTTTGAAAATTTCGGATCCTTACACTTTTAAAGAATAAATAACCACAAAGCATAATTAAAAAAAAACCAACACACACGAGAGTAGTGTTCCCACCTAAAATGTTAAATAACATTAAAAAAATAACAAAATTCGGTAGATATTTTCCTTTCGATCATTGGACAGTGCTGATTATGAACCTCTAAGCTTTTATCACATGAAGTTCTTATGAACATGAGAAAAACTACATAGTATTAAGGTAAATAAGCTAGCCAATGGAAATCTGGCCATAGAAAAAGCCTAGTTGACAACAGGGCCGGTCCAAGGGTTTGGAGTGCCCTAAGCCTAGTCTAAAAAATGTGCCCTAAGAGTACAACACTTAAATTTTTTTCCAGTAACAATCACAATACGACAAATCCAAGATACTATAAAGTTATACTAATCCTTATATAATAACAAAAAAGTCAAAACACAAAGTCTCCAAATACATATATAACGCACGATGATTACTTAACTATTACTCGTGTTGCATTTTAGAAGAAAAAGTATCAATTACACTTGTATATATAATCCACCTCTTCTACCAAGTCATTTTATCATGGCATCGAAAAATGAATTCATCGGCAAAGAAATTTCATTATCATGGCATCAAATAATGAAGCTATTACACTAAAAAAAATGGAATCCATTGAGACAAGTTCAAAGAGTATAAAACTCTTCGACATATGACATATCCATAAGCCAAATTAGTAAGAAACAGTAAACCCATAACTATGAAGATGAATTTTTTTCCTCTTTCCGGATTTTGAGAGAAATTGAAGCATTCTAATTTTCCTTTAACTAATCAATCACATAATCATCCTTCAATTAACTAATCATTTTTTAATTAATTAATCATTCAATCTTATTCTATTTACAGTTGGGCAATTGGAAAGTGTACTTAATTAATGTTCTCTATAGTAGCTTGACTCATGTCTCAAGAAAACAAATGGATGTTTTCAAAGGTTTCAGTTCGGACTGTGCCTTAAAGTTATATCCAATAGGAACCATAATAAGTGTTTCAATATTCAATAGACCCTTTTATAACTTATCTTTGAGCCTTTTTTTAAAGATTGGGCCACAATGGTTTGGGCTATTTTGTAACTAATAATGATTTTTTTTTCTTTATTTTGGTAAAAAAAGAAAGAGTCCTAATCTAGCCCATTTATAAAAAAATATTGGAGTACCCCCAAAATTAACCCTTTTTGGAGTGCCCTAGGCCCAGGCCTTGTGGGCTTTGGGCTTGGGCCGGCCCTAGTTGACAAGGTGTTACTAGCCACATAAAACCCTTCCTTTTGAGCAAGTTTCCAACAGTCATGGATGGAGCCAAGATTCTAATTCAGAGGTGTCACCCAAAATCAACGTCCTTCCTATCTTCGTCCAACAAAGATAATTTACTATAAAACGACATGTAATTTAGGGATAAAAATCCCAGTTAATTCTTAATTTGGTATCAAGTAATGTAAGAAATTATGCACAGAGATGTTTTATTTCTTTATTCAAAATTTGGGCTTTTTTGGTCTTTACGAGCAGAAAGAGTAATTAGTATAACTAAGTACATGTGCGACTGATAATTATTTATAATATCCAAAAAGATACAATTTTCATATATTAATCATTCATCTACATACTACCAAACAATTTCACATTTTTATTGATTAATCACTCATCAACATGCTTAATACCAGAAGTAAACTACGCATTTGAAAAAATAACACTGTTTTTGTAATAAGATTTTTTTATTATTTAAATCTGGTACCCGGGCCACCCTGCCCCCCTTCTACCATCTCTGAGGCAATAGTTTTGCAAAATGACTAGCTCCATCGTCTACGAGCTAGGCAATAGTTTTCGCACAATGACTTGAGTCATTGCTATGACAATGAATAGTGACATTCAAATATCATTATTGGTGCTATGCCATTCAAAGTTCCATTTCGATTCCATATTCAACGTACTAAAACAACATTCTCTAGCTAGCACTAGTAGTTAGTCTTTTAGCTAGGCAAGGAGACATTAATCATGTGCTATTATAGAAAAAATGATTACTCATTTTGTATTAATCCTGTATTTCTAAGATGTTACAGCTCCGGTAACTTTACTCGCATCAAACCCTAGCTTGGTTACATTTGTAGTACTCGACGAGTTTTACACGGTGGACGTCTCCGATCGTCAAAACGGTGTCGGCACGGCGCCGAAATAGACCACACAGCACGCTGCACAACATCTCTCTGGTTCCGGTTCAAAGATATCCCCTGTTATCACATGCCTTACATTCCCTTGTTTTTGTCGACATTCATCATGGTCATTTCTCTTGTCAATGCAGCATTACGTATTGTCATTACTTTTGTGAGTTAGGACAAATTTGGTATTGTCACCTCAATCATTGTGCTTAGAATGATCAAATGCTAATTAGTTTAGACAAATGATTTTTTGAGATAACTTATATCCACCAAGATGACTTGCGAAACTTCCTTTAGTTCCTCATTGTTGTGGAGAACTTGAAAGGAGAATTCCAACGGTCATTATAGCCATGTCACAAGCAGCAGAAGAAATCCCAATGGGATGCTCCGTGCCGCACCGGAGATTATCTTCTACTACCTCTGTTCCTTTATAAGTGTATTGTTTCGTAAATCCTACTTATTAAAGAAACATTATCATTAAATTTTTCACATCAATTTTTTTTTTTTTTTTGCACGGCAAAAAAGTTTCATTAATCATTGAAATATTACAATGATTAATAGGAACAAGGAGAAAGCAACAAAATGCCTAATCCGAGACCCAAACAACGATTGGCGAGGAACCAATCGAAGAAATCCCCAAGGCCAAAGCCTACAACTATTGGGCAAAGCCCACACCCGATGGGCCACAATGCCCAAAATAGAAAAAAATTAACCCTAAGGCACAACCACACCCTGCTGTCCATTCATGCGCCGCCGCCAACCATACTTGACTGCCGTCCAACACCTTGGCCTCCGTCCAAACACAACACTGCAACTCGCCGTCGAACTCCATGTGCCACCGCCAAACGCCAACAAAAAGCACCTCCTTCCACCCTCTAATCTCTGCACCCCAATCTGGAAACTTAAACCCCAAAAGTATTTCACCTAAATCTTCCACTTTCTCCAAATTGGACAGACCCCATGGCAAACCATGACATAATTTTCGTGATTATGGAGAAATTTATGCTCTGGACATACCCTGTAATTTAATCAAGAGGCATCAGAGCTGACATTCGGCTTGGTCTAAATTTTGAGATTCCAATTCTACTATTTTGCTTATCACTTCCTCCTCATCTCCTTCATAACCGATACCCATGATTTTGTTCACGGCCCAGATTGTTTGAGCTTCATCCAAAAGAATTTGTTTCTATTGTTGATTCCTCCTGATGACACAGATGCAGATAGAGCCGCAGCAGCTACTGCAGACCTTAGTACGACGCATTTATTTCTTCTTCCTCCTTTTTGAATACGGGTGTTTACTTTTGAAAAGCCCAGAATATCATCAATATTTTTCCTTTTTTTCTTCCCTTTTAAACCTTTAACTGTGGCTTGGATTGAGTTTTCATTTCTCAGTTCCTCTGAATTGATATCATCATTAATGACCTTCTCTCCAAAGCAAACAGAATTTCCAACTCCATGAAGGCCTAATGCATTAATGTAGCTGTTGACTTGTGTCTCGGAGGTAGCTACACAATTAGGCCTCACTAAGCTATCAGCCGATTGGTTGGAATTCAAATTCTCATCAAAGCTGTCTGGAATTACCCCACTTCCCATCACTGATTCTTCAACCCCCAAAGATGAGTTCATTAATTCATTGTTTTCATTCATAGGTGCTATTCACGCCTGAAGAAGCTATTAAATGGTTATTGGTTGTACCTGCATCCAGTGGGGATGACACTGTGGATGCCACTGGGAAAGCCAACTCAGCCCTTGTAAAGTCCTCCTTATCTTCTACTTCTTCAACTCTGATTGAGTGTACTTCCTGTCCAATTTCCAGCTGAACATAACCTTCAATTTTATGAATTTGATCAGTAGCAATTAAAATACTTCCTTTTTCATAAGATTCTTCCTTAAGAGTGCTATCATCTACTTGCAGAAAATGGCCCCATATGTTTCCGATATCTTTGAAGGTTGGGACCGACCATGCATTGAGCGGCATCCCGAAACAAGAAAGCCACACAAATCTCTGTTCTTTTTCTTGTTCACCATTCCAGGGCTTTATCTCCTCGAACCAGTTTGAAATCCATCTTTTTTTTTATTATTGAATCTCTCAAATTCATATCAGGGAAAATAACAATCACAAATCTTCCCCCAATTGATTTTATTTGAATATTATTTACCCCTTCCTTTCTGAAAATGTACAATAAATCCTTTGTTGAGACCAATTTACATACCTTAGCAATTGCGCTTCTAAGTAACCATCCATTTCACATCAATTTTTACCTCTACTTTACACTTTTCACATCAACTTTTACCTCAATTAAGGACACAAATGGAGTAGTGATTTGATCCTTCTCTTTTGAATTTTTGGAAGGGTTGTGTTTTATGGACCATTCTTGGTCTACTTTTTTTTTTTTCAACTGAAATAATAGTCATTTTTTAGAGTTCCGTGCAAAATTTATGTTGTGGACTTGTGGGCACCGGATCCTCTGTCCTACTCTCCCCACTTTCCCTTCCCCTCTCATGTTCTCTAACTCTGTTATTGAGACCATTTTAACCCCACTTTCTCTTTTCTTGCAGAGAGCTTCTACATTAGTTCTTTAACTCCACATGAGTCTTGCTCTGTTATTGAGACCATTTTAACCCCACTTTCTTGTTTCTTGCAGAGAGCTTCTACATTAGTTCTTTAACTCCACATGAGTCTTGCTCTCTGACATTAGGAAATTAGAAAGAAACATTTGGAATAGTGAAAGACAACTTTTTTTTTTTTTTTTAATTGAACAAAAGACAATTTACAGGAGGATTGTTACAGAAAAGTTACAATTTAGTGTAATAATCCATTTAGCTAATTTTTTAGTTGTGTCAAAATTTGTAAATTGTTAGTTTATTTCAATGAGTGGAAACAAAAAAAAAAAAAAAAAATTGGGGTCCAAATTATTTTTTTAAATAGACAAAAGTAAGTTGAAAATTATTAGTTTATTTCAATGAGTGGAAAAAAAAAGGGGGTCCAAACTATTTTTTTAAATAAAGACAAAATTAAGCTGAAAAGACATATTTCTAGGCTTATTTTTGTCTTTATTAATTAACAGTTGACCTTCGATCATAATATTTTACCTTTTCGATTACTCTCATCAAGATGATTCAATAATTTACAAAAATTAGACACAAAACTAACAAAGAAGAAAAAATTGAGTAATTAATTTTGGGTCACAAAGAGAATTTTGATTTTGGGTGCCACTTCCGAGTCAGAAACCAGGCTCTGTCCCTGGAGCACTTATTAGATTATTGGAGTATTTATTAGGGGACTAAAAAGGGTTGAGTATTAGCACTGAAAAAGAATTGAAAATGGGATCAATTAACAGAGTTACAGAATTGAGAGTGGAAGGGAATTTTGGCAACGTGGCAGTAGGAGAAGGGTGGGACAAAAGAGTGGGATAGGGAGAGTAGGCCAGAGGATCCGGTACCGGACTTGTGGGTGTTTCCGATAAATCATTTTTGCATATTTGGAGATTCTAACTTTTCAAATCAGTTTGAAGTGTTCACTAAAAATTCTAGATAGCATATACATCCGGAAACTGGGTTTGATATCTATAATTTTAAAAATCATTTTTGCATTTTTGCATATTTTAGTAATGCTAACTTTTCTAAAAGGAATAAAATTTTAAAAATCCCAAAACTGGGTTTATAGATATCTGCCTCCGTACTGATCAAAAAAAGATATCTGCCTCCGTAGACCTACTGGGTAACAAAACTAGCAATCCACATTACTGCAGCCACCCTCTTTTCAGATTCTGCAAGGAAAAGACGTACAAAGACATCAACATAGGCCTCAGAAAATGATTTCTCGATTTTTTTTTCAATGTTGTTTCTATAGATATCTGCCTCCGTAGTCTGCATTCCTGAATAGCGCTTGCTTAATACTCCCTATCTCCGTGTCACTTTTCAATTGATCATAATCATCTTTTAGTAACACGGATCTCAAGAAATATGCAACTTGAAACTTGTTTGATAGATCTCAATTAGTTCTATTACTCAAAGTTTTCAAAATCATGAAAATTAAACCATTATAAATCGAAAGATATAAACGTTTGAAAAGTGGCACAAACTCCGAAAAATGACTAACAAACACGGCCAGGGGAGTACTATCTTCGGAATATTATCGCCCCCTGTTGCATGGGCACCCTCCAGAAAACCCTCTTCCCCTGCTGCATACCCTGGCTGAACATTAGATGGGTTGAAGCATTTTAAGTAGGGGTGTCCACGGATCGGAAACGGATCCGATTTGATCCGCTCAGAGCGGATTATGGTTTTTAAAATCCGGAACCGAACCGAACATTCACGGATCGGTTACGGATCGGATCGGATCGGGTCGGACCGGGCGGATTTGACAGATTAAAGAAGGATTATTGAGCGGATCGAGCGGATCCGATCCGATCCGGATCCGGAACCACCAGATAAGAAATTCTTGATCCGGAACTGAACCGAACATTCACGTATGGATCAACAGATGGTTCGGATTGGTCGGATTGGTGGATCGGATGATCCGCTGGACAACCTAATTTTACGTGTTAAAAAAATTTTGATCTCAAAATACGTAGCTCAGACCTCAGAAGTCAGAACACGAAGCTTGCACTGAAAAATCATTAAAACAGTTTATGACACATTGTTGGATGTCGAGGCCAAGTGCTTCTAATGTACTAATTGTCGATACTAACAATCCTGGTTTTGGTGCACAAGAAATCTCGGATCGTTTATCTTTGTTTGTCTTGTCTACATTGCACTGGGAATTTGCGAAAATTCGATTTTGGGAACTAGGTACTTGAGTATTAGCTTGATTATGCAGTCTTGATTTGCAAAAATAAATGTAGATTTGTCTATATAGGCATATGCGGCATGCGATTTGTTAATTACATCGGAGAATTTTACATATCTTTGGCAAATTCGTCACCAGTAGTTCATTAGGGTTCACCACAAGAAAAATTACTTTTTATGGCGGGGCAAAAATGCTGTGGAATCATATAGATAGCGTTCAAAGAAATGTTAAGCTAAGCTAGGCCCCGTTATTGAAAAGGTTAGACTTTTCATAGCGTTCTTTGCCAGTATTCATCGACGCGCGGAGGGCCTATGAAGGACCAGCACAAGGCCAATCCCCAAAATTCAAAGGAAAAATAACTTAAGGTGGGTGGTATAAATCATGGGCTTAAACCAACCCACAAGACACCTATAACCTTCTCAACTTTTCGAGGGATATCCCAAATGTTATTTGCTCCCTGAGTCCCAATTTAAATGTTGAATACAAAAGACTGTGGAACTTTGACCTAAAATAATAACGTACTTTCAAATTTTAATTTTTAAATATTTTTTACACTATTTAAAAAATCTCAGTGAGTACTTTCCAATGGTGTAAAAGAAATTGAGAAAATATTTTTTTTAAGTCAAAATGACGCAACTATGCCATGCTTTACTCGGTAGGGACAGCTTGTATCTCACATAATTAAACAACTATAACTGGGTGATAGCTTTGTCCAAACATACAAAATAAGAAAAAAATAACATAAGAAACAATGAAACGCCTAGCTCTGTTTAGGGCAGAACCCAATCAAGAAAACCTAACAAAAGCATAGAAACAACATCTAAAAGAAAGAAAAACTCTACAGGAGTAGCAAACTACACCAGAGATTTAAGCATGCTCCAGAATTTTATTGGACACTCCCTGGCTAGAGCAAAGATCCCTATTCTCGAAGGACGGCTTCATCTTCCTTCTGGAACTGAGATATAATCTCTAACAGTATAGGAAATTCTGGGAGTTAATTGAGATTGGTCTCCATGCACATTCTGAAAAATTCTGTGATTCCTCTCCCTCCAGAGACCATACACTGCAGCAGCTAAGTATACTTTGAAACAGAACTCCCAAGTCCCTTAACCCTTACCTTACCATCGGTGCAAAACCAGGCCGAGATGCCACCCAAACTGCAAGGCATGCAGCCCATGAACCATATTCTTAGACATCAACTGCTGCCAAATAGAGTAAGAACATTCAAAGATGATGTTATTTAGAGAGAAGAGAGAGAAGTGATATGGGTGTTAATTAACCCTAACACATTAGAGCTTTTATTCAGAATAGAGTTTATCTTTGTCCCACATTGGTTATATTGAGACTTGTAATAAGATGCTGGAGAATAAATATCAACAAGTCCCAGCTTGTCACAAATTAACTCCAATCGTGGGTTAAACAATGCCTTGGCAAACAAATCGGTTAACTGTGCATTGGTGGACACAAATGGAGTAGCAATCACACCACCACTCAATTTATCTCGTACAAGGTGACAATCTACCTCAATGTGTTTAGTCCTCTCGTGAAACACTGGACTGGATGCTATATGAATCGCAGCTTGATTATCATTATATAGATTCATAGGCAACTGCACAGGTAACCTATCTCTTCAAGAAATAAACGTATCCACACAATTTCACATGTCGTGTGAGCCATAGCTCTATACTCTGCCTCAGCACTAGATCGCGCAGCTACCGCTTGCTTCTTACTTTTCCAATTAACAAGATTTCTACCAAGAAAGATACAATATCCTGTAGTGGACCTCCTGTCAGATGGTCCTCTTGCTCAATCAGAGTTACTAGTAACTACCTCAACACGTTAATATCCACTAGCTTGATAAAACAAACCACGTCCTGGATGTGCTTTGAGATACCTCACATTTCTTAGAACAGCTTCCCAATGTGGAAGATGAGTAGACATAAACTGACTAACCAAGCTAATTGCAAATGAGATATCTGGATGAGTAACGGTAATATAATTCAGTTTTCCAACCAAGCGATGATATTGATCAGGACTAGAAAGCAACACCCCCTGATCGACACACAATTTGACAGTAGGATCATAGGTGTCTCAACATGTTTCGACCCCAATAAACTAGTCTCATCAAGAGTATCCAACACATATTTTCTCTGCGATAGGTTAACACCATCCTTAGACTGTGCTACCTCAATACCCAAGAAATATCTCAACTTGTCCAAGTATTTGGTATGAAACTGACGCTGTAGGAACAGTTTCAAATAATCAATACCTTTTTGATTATTGCCTGTACTGAACTTGCGAAACCAAGCCCTCGAAGATTGTTTGAGCCCATAAAGAGCTTTCCAAAAGGCGACATACCTGAGAAGACTTCCCCTGAGCAACAAACCCTGGTGGTTGCTCCATATAAATTTCCTCAATGAGATCGCAATGCAAGAAGGCATTTGGGACATCCAACTGATATAAGGGCCAGCCAAGGTTGGCAACCAAAGAGATAAGAAGTTGAACAAAGCCAAGTTTGGCAACTGGTGAAAAGGTCTCGGCATAATCGACACCATAAGTCTAGGTATAGCCTTTAACCACAAGACGAGCTTTGTAACGCTCAACAATCCCATTGGGACGATACTTCACAGTGAACACCCAGTGACACCCAACAATAGTTTTTCCAAGAGGAAGAGGTACCAACGTCCAAGTATTATTGCTATGAAGAGCAAACATCTCCTCCTTCATGGCTGTCCGCCACTCAGAAATGGACAAGGCCTCCTAAACAATGTTAGGAACAAAAACAGAAGATACAGAAGTAGCAAAAGCACGGAGGAATGGGGAGAGGTGATCATAAGAGACAAACTGAGCAATAGGATGAGAAGTAGTACATTTGTGAATACCTTTACAGAGTGCAATCGGTAAAGAAGCCAAATTAGGAGATGATGGAGGGTCCAGATCTCGCAACGGAGGAGAAGACAGAGCGGTGGGCGAAAGCGGAGCCCCGGTGGACCTTTAGGATGGAGATGGAGGGGGCGGTGTAGGAGGCGAGGGGAAGGGCTCCCGAACGTGCATATAGTCTGACAAGTCCTCTGAAGGAGAAGTACCCCTAGAACGTGCAATATAGTCGGCAACTCCATTTTGTTGTGAAGTTCGAGCACAATAGGTGATATATAATCCCATGTGCATCTAAAAACTATGATAAAGCAGTACGAAAATACTCACGAGCATTATCAGAACGAAAAATGCGAATAGGCACACCAAATTGTGATTTTATTTCCTCATAAAAAGATTTAAAAATGGAGTACAACTAGAAAGTTTTCTCCATAAGATAAATTTAAGTAGCCTGAGACTAATCATCCACAAATATTACAAAATACTGAACGTGAGAACGTAATGGAACATGCATATGACCCCAAACATCTGAATGTACTAAAGTGAAAAGGACTCAACACACGACGGGACCATCCGTTTAAGGTTCTGAAGAGACGGATGATTAGGGCGACCATGATACTGGTAAGGTAAAACCGTGGACTGGAATGCAACAGAGGTAGACCAGTCACCATCTCGAAAGTGTAGTATAGACCACGGCGTTCAACACCGCCACCAATTTTTCTCCACGTCATGAGATCCAGATACAAAAATCAGGAAAGAATGTGACTAAAAAGTTTAGAGCTTTGGTAATCTTACTAATAGACATAAGACTAAAAGGAAAGCGAGGAACATATAAAACAGTAGCTAAAGAAATAGATGAATTTAAAGTAACAGAACCCAAACCAACAATTTGTGTAATAGAACTATCAGCCAATAACACGAGAACACGACCCAGAAGAACGACAATTAGACATGACAGTAGAGACACGAGTCATATGATCGGAAGCACTAGAATCAATGACCCAAGGATTATGAGAGGCAAGATAAGCAGAGGGTTGATCTTTCTGAGCAAGTGCAGTGATGGAGGTAGATGACATATGAGAAGACCGATATTGTTGATACTCATCCTCTGGAATAGTGACTACACCAGGGGCGATGCTAGAAGAAAACTGTGGACCATCATCCTCAGAAATTGTGACTTGGTGGGCGGATGATTATCAGCATTGCACCAAGTGCAGTGACAAGGCACCCACCCACGGCCTCAACCACCTCCTCCTAGTGCTCGACCTCCACAGCCAGAGTCACGACCATAACCTCGGCCCATATCACGACTGAAACCACCTCGGCCTGAATCACGACCAAAAACACCACGGCCAACTGCCCCTGACGTCGGACCACCACGAGGAGCCTGAGAGACTAAAGTTGAATGGTTAGAAGGTAACTGAGATGCAGAAGTAGAACAAATATCAGAAATACTAGCCAGACAAATACGACTGAAAACCTCACAAAGTGAAGGTAAAGTTCGTTCTCCCAAAATCTGCAAACGGACTGAATCATATGTAGGCAAACTAGACAGAAATCGAGCAACGAACAGAGACTATTGCTGACACTCCATAACTTGAATATCATCCGAAATAGGCTGACAAATCGTGATCTCCTCACAAATACCACGAAACTGAGCATAATGAGCCTCAAAAGACTGTTCGCCCATGGTCAAAGAGAAAAATGTACGTTGAAGATTATATATCTGACGAAGATTATTAACATCAGAACACATCTCTTGAGCCTATCTCCATACCTGCTTGGTTGTGGGCCTTGTGGCCCTATGGGTAAAAACAACAAAACACCACTAATCTGGGGTTCCATACTTATAAGTCGGTACGAATGCAAACGTCCTCAGATTTCCTTGCAGCAAACGTTGGACTAGTTTGTTCAGCAAATGTTTGGTTAGTTTTAGTACTAGACCTACACAGACAACATGCATTATCAACCCTCATTCCCCAACTCCTGAGGCAGTCCTTTGTACTTAGATTTTGAAGCACAGCAAGCCACAAGATGAAGGACCATCTAGGGACAAGATTCCCATCCCATACTACATTATGACAACCCTGAACTGGGTATTTCTTATTAAGCAGTGAAGGAACCACTGACATGAAGTAACCATGCTCCAGAATCATCTTGGTTTACAACAGGCAGAAAAGGAGTTCGGGCAATGATATTTTGAATGACAGGATTCCTCAACCTAGGCCAATTCATGCTCAATAATGGAAGCAACCTTAACACAGAGATCTTACAAGATTAGACAAAATCCTCTCCCCAAATCTAGCATACAAGGAGACAAAGGGATGCCAGTTAACCATCCATAAAAAGGTACTCCTACCATTCCCAATCTGGTATTCAATCAATGGCTGCCCTAAATGTCTAAGACCAAGAATTTTCCACATGGTCCAAGAAGCATCACAGAGTACTGCCATAGATCATAAGTAGTGGAGCTTAATGATGTAGGTATTGACCCATTTTACCCACAAGGTAGCTGCTTTCTTGCATGAAGCCCTAGCTCTATGTCTAAATGGCTGACATCCTGAATGTGCATGATAATCCCTCCATCCATTCTATGTCTTTCTTGGGAGTTCCAACACATGAAGGGAATATGGAATTAATGTACTTGAATTCAAATCCCAATTGAAATATGATCATGTTTTTCGCAATCGAAATATTTTATTACCGTCTATGAGGCACCGACACATACCTACCCGTCTTAGACTGCTTATGCAGCACTGAAAAGCCAAATAATTCATCGTATCCATGTCGAACGTGCCATGTGGCGTGTCCAATTAACTATTTTCATTTTCAAGCGGAAACACACGGGGGACACATTGGAGGCATGTAGGGGGAATGAGTGTCTTAAGTTAGACAAGGGTGGGGACATGGTAGGTGGTAAATTTATGATTGAAACTTTATTCAGAGGTTAAGTTTAATACTACAAGAATAAAAGAAAAAATTGCAAATAAACAAATTTCAATCTGATAAAACCCAAGTTTATATGGTAGATTTCAATGAAAAACAACTAGCAATATTACAATAATGTAGATATATACCTTTCTGACATGTCACCCCGCCGTGTACCTACTTTTTTGGAAATTGCCATGTTCCACATCCATATCAATATCCTTGTTTGTAGCCATGTCCATGTTTCTAAGATAACAGCTTATGATGGTTACTAGTTGGTTATACAAATGCAAATACCTTTTCTTAAGATTTTGACATCTCAAATAGAATATATAACCAACAATAAGGGACGGAGGCAGGAGAGATTTAGGGATTTGATTACAGCAGAAACAGTTAAGGTTTGTCAAACCAACTGGTATTCACTGTTTCAAGTGGAATCAGGGTCTGATCTAAACAAGGAAAACTTCAAGGGACAGGAAAAAAGGTTCAAATGGCTTCAGATTGTTTCACAAAGTCTGTTAAAGATTGCAAGTGTAGAGAAGAAAATAGCCATCCAGTGTATCAAACAAAAGACACGTGTCCCGATGCCAAATATATACGTACCCTTTGGGGATGAAATAAACTATGTAAGAATATACATGCCCTATAATGGCACTCATTGATCATTGCATAATTTACAATGAAAGGTGGACGCTACTACTTTCAACTTTTTTACTCCAATTAGCACAATTAAGATGCAAACCCTGTTTCCATTTTTAACTCATGCCCTCATCCTAAACCTCAAAGTCATTCTACAAGAATTTCAGTTTTGTAATATAGGACATAAGACACTTCTTTTCCACCAGGATTACAATAAAAAGATAACTATAGGATGTAAGGCTTTTGAAATCCTTGGCCGAGTGACTTCATGGAATAAGCAACTATATCAACTGCGACTAGAAACAAGACAAATAATGCATTTTTCAGGAGATTCCTCAATATGCGCAGAGGGCTGACCATGTGCAAGTAATGAATTTCAATCTGAAACAAAAAAACATGAAAGATATAAGTAAAAAGCTCATACATCATACATACCTTCAGCATGATAACAATTCTGGTTCTACGGACTATAAAGTTCTTGGGACTCCATAGGAAATGACCAGTACCGCAAGAGTGATTCTACAGTTAGCCTCTGAGTTGCACAAAGCATAGAGATGAAAAACCGACAACCGTCAATCTTGTATTCCTCAAGCGGATTCCTTTGCCCGAAACTTCTCACATTTACCTGCAGAAACATGGTCCACATAAACCTATGCAATATGAAAGCTGAAGAGTGCCATATCAGCAGAGATAAAAAGTATACCGCCGAACTGAGCCTGTTCATGTTTACAAGATGATCCCTCCAGAAACAATCTAGAGTTTTCACAAGAACTGCCCTCTGCATTGCATGATAATCCGCACGTAAATAGAAGGTCTAACTTTTAAAAATCCACTAAAATTATAATTAGCCATTCCTCGGATATTCTTACGTCTCTAAAAGATATGCAATTCATACCACAATTTTTTTCGATCGAAACAGACAGACCAAGAAATATCTGGTGTGCTCAGAGTGGTTACATCATAATAAAACCAATCCATCACCCAAGTAATTATGCAAACGAATCCATAAATATGCAAATCCAATCCATCACACAAGTGATGCAGGAAATATGTTACCTCTATTTCCTTCACATATGCATCATCATAACCAGATTCTTGTACAACGTCTAAATATGAAGCAATTAAATAATCTCCAAGGTACTTGCGAAGAATATTAGCAGTTCCTTTGTACTTTCCATCTCTGCATTGATCATGTGGCTCTTACAAATCAAATTCTATGTGAAAAGAATACAAAGCCAAATAAATTGCTCAGTTTTACCATATGGACGATATCAAGTAAAGTATGCACTCACTTGGGGGAATCATCAGAGCATATGGCAAGCCAACGTTCCAATGAGGAAGTCTTCCTCCTGATTCCTCTGAAGGTATTTGGTGGTGATGGCAAGTTTGGCAAGTCAAAATCACTTATATTTACAGCGCTTAACCTTTGAAGCTGTTCAAGGGATTTCAGTAAAGCTTTGTCTGTAACAGCCACAAATGACTCTGTAGAAAACCCGTTACTTAATGGTTTATACTGATGAGTGATGATTATAACACAAAGAATCTGCACTATATACAGAGCAAAATGGTAACTTTACAAACTCACTGTTCAATATCTTCCCTCCAATTCCAGTGAACTCCTTTAAGAGCTTGCCCAAATTCCACTTGCTTGGATGCTATAGGAAGGATATAAAGTTTACTCATTATCAGGTTATAAAGGTAACCACACGCCATAATTTTATCTGAAATTTCCACATACCTTCAGTGGATTGACGTTTCCCAAAATCATTTCGTCTACCACTGCTTGCATGTACCTATCAGTTATACCTGTTAGTGTACTCCAAATAATGCCATAGTAAATCACTTTGTAAATAGTAGCAGTGCAGATGATAAGTGTTAGAATAATGTTTAGTACCTATCAGTCATAACTGTTAGTATACTCCAGATAATGCCATAGTAAATCACTTTGTTAATAGTAGCAGTGTGGATGATAAGTGTTAGAATAATGTTTAGTCTTTGTCCTACATTGGTTAAGTTGAGTCTTGTTACAAGATGCTCATAATATAAATAAAATTATATTGTGTTAGGGTTAATTAACACCCTAAACACTTTTCTTCTCTTCTGCTCTCTCCTAAACAATATGGTATCAGAGCTAAGGTGAACATTATCGGTAAAGTAATACAGGCCACCACGTCCAACACCGCCACCAATCTTACTCCTCATCGCTTCGTCGTCAATTTGTTTTGTGCAGATGTTACATTTAATGAGTTGTTGCCGTTTTATTCGGGAACACAAACTCCTGTTACGGATGAGTTTGAGTTTGTCTTCCCTATAGCGGTCCCATTGGTACATAAACTCCTGTTCCTCCAATGAAACCCTTGCAGGTGTATGTCCGTCGCGACAAAGTACCATCTGCCCCACCAGTGCCCGCCTCGACGACTCCTCCGTCACAAGATCCGGTAGTTTCTTCTTCCTTATCTGACCTTGATCTTCCTATTTCTCAAAGTAAAGGTACTTGTACTTGCCCTTCTCATCCCATTTATCACTATGTCGCATATAATCACCTGTCTCCTTCCCTTCATACCTTTACTTTGTCCTGTACAGGAGGCCATTTCTTTGTCTGAGTGGCGGACAACAATGAAGATTGAGATGATTGTTCTCCATGAAAATGGCACTTGGGAGTTGGTGTGAAGTCCCACATCGCCTGGGTACCAAATTAATATGAAGAACATAAGCATGAGGGCACCCTCACTTCATGAGCTAGCTTTTGGAGTTGAGTTCTACCCAAGACCGTGTAACATGGTATCAGAGCTGGGTAACAGAGATGGGTAGGGTGCGTGTCCCTGTCCTGCACGCGGCAGGTGCTGCTGAGTGAGCACGCTGCGCGTGAGGGAGGGTGTGAAGCAAAGTCCCACATCGCCTCGGTACCAAATTAATATGAAGAATATAAGCGTGAGGGCACCCTCACTTCATGAGCTAGCTTTTGGAGTTGAGTTCTACCCAAAACCGTGTAACAGTTGGTTCCTCTTCTGCCAGGGAAGTCTACTTTGGTTGGTGGTGGGTCTTTACGGTCAATTATAATCCGGATGGCATTGTTGAGCGGTATAAGGCCCGCCTTGTGGCCAAAGGCTATACCCAAACATATTGAGGTAGACTGTCATATCGTTCGAGAAAAGATAGACGGAGGGGTATAGGAGCTTAGTTAGCTGATATCTACACCAAATCATTGTTCAAACCGCGTTTAGAGTTGTTATGTAAGAAGCTAGGATTTTGTGATATTTATTCTCCAGCTTGAGGGTGAGTGTTAAAATAATGTTTAATCTTTGTCCCACATTGGTTAAATTGAGTCATGTAACAAGATGCTCATAGTATAAATAAAGTTATATTGTGTAAGGATTAATTAACAACCTAAACACCTTTTTTCTCTTCTCCTACTAAACAACAATAAGGTACATCAATGACTAACTTGATGGCCACTTAGGAATATGGTCGGCTGTTTGTATTCTCTTCTTTGGTCAGCCGACCAGCGCAATTCAAGAGGAGGATTGGAGCAGAAATAGTACTAAAGTATTAACCAAAATTAGACTCAACCACCATGATGTACAATTGGGTGATATGGGCAGTTGTCATACAGAGAGACTTCTATAATGTCAGGGGTTAAAACTAGAAGAAAGAACATTTGTAATATTCCACATACAAATCAAAAGAGTTAGTTCATCCATTTTGTACCATCAACATTTTTTTGCAACCATTTCTTTGCACGGCCTGGGGATAGAAATTCTTCTATATATACCTATGACACATTGATCCTGTTTACCCTTAACATTTTTGTGCAATTCCAGAGAGAGAGAGAGACAGTGTCGAATAATGTTTTTTCCATATCATTGTAAAAGGGCTATACAACGTTATGTATAAGAGTAAAACTACAAAGACTAAACTACCCCTAGGAAATATATTCATAACAAAGAGAACCTTAACTCCTAACTTAACACTCCCCCTCAAGTTGGTGCGAAGATATCTATCAAGCCCAACTTGAACACAATGGGATGAAAACTTTTGCTACTAAGACCCTTTGTAAATACATCGGCCAATTGGTCTTCGGATATACATCGGCCAGTGGAAGTGGAAGTAGAAGCAGTGGTAGATGAGGCATCAAGCCTAGCCAATAGGCGCTTGAGAGTTTGTAACTCCCCCTGAGAAAGGGCACCAAGCTTCACCATACCGACAAAAAAAAGACAGTAATAGACTGCTTAAAATTGCGAAATACACACTGGGTTGAGTACCAATGAGGTCACTGGTGACCAGAAGAGAGCTCCGGCAGTCAGCGAGGGTGAACTGATCACTTGCGAGTGCACGCAGTGGTATTCAAGTTCAAACGAAAATAGCCAAGCCTATCAAAGGCAGTCGACAGCAAACACTCCCTTAAACAAGATGCTATAGAGTCACATACCCCGAAAAATCAAACACAACAGCTGATTTTAGAGCAACCCGGTTCCGAAAACAAGCAATCAAAGACCCAAAAACTTGATTATGGTGCCGATACAATAGATAGCATGTAGAAAACACTATTTCGAGGCCCAGAAAAGGAGTTTGGCATGTCTAAATCACTGATTCAAGGTCCAAAAAATAGCATACCTGGTTCGAATCACTGTTTCGAGGGGTTGTACAGTAATAACGAGCACTGTACACACAAACCCAGTGGATTTTGACATTGAAAAGAGGTTGTCGGTGGTTAACCAGTGGGTTTTCAGAGGTTATCAGAAGTTTTCGAACACTAACAGAGCTACCCAGTTAGTTTCGAGCTCAAAAAAGGACCAACGTGACCAAAACAAGACTCACCAGTATTCATCGGAGGTCACCGGACGTCAACAATGGCCATACGATGGTTGGCGACAGCTATACGATGGTCGACGATGGTGGTCGAACAAAACCCAGTGGGTTTTGGAGATAACCCAGTCGTTTGAACCAACCCAGATGGAAGAAACACTAGATCTTCAGAGAAATGACACAACAGCAGTCTCTATACTCGACCAACTGGAAGAAACATTACCGATTGAAGAATCGTTGCTCTGATACCATGTGCAATTCCACAGAGAGAGAGAGAGAGAGAGAGAGAGAGAGAGAGAGAGAGAGAGAGTGTGTGTGTGTGTGTGTCGAATAATGTTTTTTCCATATCACGGTAAAAGGGCTATACAACGTTATGTATAAGAGTAAAACTACAAAGACTAAACTACCCCTAGGAAATATATTCATAACAAATAGAACCTTAACTCCTAACTTAACAATTTTATTCTTGGCGTTTTTTTGGTGAGAACTAAGTGGCCCTGTGAGGACCAAACTTTTGAACTTCTAGGGCATTTCCTTTTCATTTCATTGATCCAAACAATTGGTTATTTCGGTGTTTAGAATTTTAAATTATTTAATATGGAGTTTGGATGTTTTTGGATTAGTTCCATGGTTCACTGCCAGTCATCCCCATATTTAAGGTGTTTATGGTCATATAGTGGCTTAGAGACATACTACTAGTGAGGGACAATAACTAACATTCCCCGGCAAGTTGAACACTAAGTCCGCACGTGAAGCAAATAAATTAGAGGACATAATTCAAGATAGGACACAGGGCCGGCCCTAACGTTTGGGTTGCCCAAGCCCAACATTAGTTTGCCTGCCCACTTAATATTAAATTATTAAAAAAATAAAATAAAATAACTTACAAAAATTCAAAAGTTATTTTCGGGGCCCAAAGCAAACTCCCAATATTGCGCCCCTACATCGTCAGGAGTTCTTTTAATAATTTTACAAAATCACGATTACGAAACTTCAAACTAAAAGGATACAATTCTAAAAGATAAATGCAAAAAAAATATAATTGTAAGAATTTTTTTTTGAAGAAAATAAGAAAGTATCCTCATATTTTAACTATGATTTGTTTTAAAAAACTAATAAATTGTGTTAGCTCGCTTGATTTGTTTTCAATTTTCCACCATTGGGTTAACTTTTTAAAATTAAATGTAAGAACATATCACATGTATATTATTTGTTGTGTATATTAAAAGCTAAATTTATAACAATGTAATTGAGTAATATGATTTCGTAATATTTTGGATTGAGAAGGAAAAACAAAAAGTCTAGAACCACACTCAAATGCACCTACATTTACACAAACACATGCATAAATATGTGGGGCTCACTCATATAACACCATGAGTTTGTGTGATCACATACATTTATAAGAGTGCTTGTATATTCGAGTGTATATTTTGAATGTGATCTAGACTTGTTGGGAAAAAAAAAAGGACGGAGGAAAAAGAGGAAGGAATCCTGCTAATATCAATGTTAGAATAGTTTATGTTTATTTGTCCCACATTGCTTAGTTATGTTAAGTAGCATGTCTCGTGACAATATAAATGAAGCTCTTTTGTGTTAGGGTTAATTTAACACCCTTACACTTCTCTCTCTCTCTCTCTCTCTCTCTCTCTCTCTCTCTCTCTCTCTCCTAAATAACATGGTATCAGAGCTAGGCTTTCGGAGGATTTTGGACAAAACTCTCTTGGTTATTGCCCCGTTGTTTGTGCCATAAGTGCACCCTGTTTCGTTATGATCCCAATGTTGTGGATCCGTTGTTTACCTCTCCACGTGCGGGTCAGGGGTCGCACGTGCGGGGGAGTGTTAAGAGTTTGTTCCACATTAGTTAATTATAACATCCAAAACTAGTATATGAGCCTGGGCGGCCTCTCCACTCATTGCCAATTGGTTTTGGGTTGGATGCTTTATCTTCTATTTTTAAGTCATTTTATATGGAAATTAAAACTCAGTTTGATACTTGCATTCGCATATTTCGTTCTGATAATGCCCGTGAATATTTTAAAAATAGTCTTTCTCAATTCTTTGATGATCACGGTATTATCCACCAGTTTTCTTGTGCTCGGACTCCACAACAAAATGGAATTGCCGAACGCAAGATTCGACATTTATCAGAAGTTATGCGTGCAATGTTATTTCAAATGCAAGTTCCTAAGTCTTATTGGAGTGACGCAGTTCTTACTGCCTGCTATTTGATTAATCGTATGCCCTCTACTGTTCTTAGAGGTCAAATACCCCATAAGGTATTGTTTCCTGGTCGTCCCCTTCACTCATTACCCCTTCGGGTTTTTAGGTGCACATGTTATGTTCAAGCTCTGGATTCTGACCGGAGCAAACTTGACCCTCGCTCCATTAGGTGCATTTTTCTTGGTTACTCTCCATCTTTACGTCGTCATTTTGTGTGTGCTGATGTCACATTTAATGAGTCACTGCCGTTTTATTCGGAGCCTGTTAGTACAAATGATCGGTTTGCATCTGAGTCTGTGTTTCCTATAGCTGTCCCATCAGGTACTGGTCTTCCTCCACCAAAACCTTTGCAGGTGTATGTTCGTCGTCCTAAACTTCCACCTGCGCCATCTCAGCCAGCACAATCTCAGCCTGAGCCATCTGAAAAAACAGCCCCTCCTTCGCCCACCGCTCCGTCTTCTCCTCCGTTGCGGGATCTTGACGACCTTGATCGTCCTATTGCCCATCGTAAAGGTATTCGGTCATGCACTATCCATCCTATTGCTCAGTTTGTTTCCTATAATCATTTGTCACCATCCCTTCGTGCTTTTACTACTTCGGTCTCTTCTGTTTTTGTTCCTAACACTGTTCAGGAGGCTTTATCTGTTTCTGAGTGGCGACAAGCTATGGAGGCTGAGATGTCTGCTCTTCATCATAATGGCACTTGGGAGTTGGTTCCTCTTCCTGCTGGTAAAACTACTGTTGGCTGTCGTTAGGTATTCACAGTCACGTATCATCCGGATGGAACTGTTGAGCGATATAAGGCCCGCCTTGTGGCCAAAGGCTATACACAGACGTATGGGGTTGATTATGCAGAGACCTTTTCCCCAGTTACCAAGATAAACTCTGTTCAGATTCTTATTTCTCTTGCTGCTAATCTCGGTTGCCATTATTTCAATTGGATGTCAAGAATGCCTTCTTACATGGTGATCTGCTCGAGGAGGTCAATATGGAGCAACCTCCTGGGTTTGTTGCTCAGGGGGAACGTTCTCGGGTTTGTCGTCTTCGCAAAGCCTTATATGGTCTGAAGTAGTCCCCTCGAGCTTGGTTTGGTCGGTTTAGTGACGCTGTGTTGCAGTTTGGTATGCGTCGATCTCATTCGGATCACTCTGTTTTTTCTCTTCAGTCAGAGCGTGGGAAAATAGTGTTGATTGTGTTTGTAGATGATATCATTATTACTAGAGATGATCAGAAAGGTATTGATGAGTTGAAGCAGTTCTTACAGCGTCAGTTTCATACTAAAGATTTGGGTAAGCTACCATTATTACTAGAGATGATCAGAAAGGTATTGATGAGTTGAAGCAGTTCTTACAGCGTCAGTTTCATACTAAAGATTTGGGTAAGCTACGGTATTTTTTGGGTATTGAGGTAGCAAGATCCAAGGATCAACGGAAGTATGCATTGGATATTCTTGAGGAGACCGGCTTGTTGGGTGCAAAACCTGTGGAGACCCCAATGGATCCTAATGTGAAACTTTGTGTTGATCAGGGGGAGATGTTTTCTCATCCAGACTGGAATCGTCGCTTAGTTGGTAAACTGAATTACCTTACCAATACACGTCCTGATATCTCTTTTGCTGTCAGTGTGGTGAGTCAATTTATGACAGCTCCCCGACTTCCACATTGGGAAGCCTGTCTTCGTATTGTAAAATATCTTAAGGCTCATCCTGGACGTGGTCTGTTTTATTGGTCGAATGGACATTTGCGTATTGAAGCCTTTACCGACGCTGATTGGGCAGGATCACCATCTGATAGACGGTCCACTACAGGATACTGTACTTTTGTTGGAGGCAATTTGGTCACATGGAAAAGCAAGAAACAAACAGTGGTCGCAAGGTCCAGTGCAGAAGCGGAGTATCGAGCCATGGCACACACATCTTGTGAGATTGTGTGGTTGAGAACTTTAATCAAGGAGTTAGGTTTTGATGTGGAGTTACTTATTCCTATGTATTGTGATAATCAAGCAGCAATACATATTGCTTCGAATCCAGTATTCCATGAGAGAACGAAACATATAGAAGTTGATTGTCACATTGTTCGTGAGAAGATAGATAGTGGTGTGTTATCTACTCCATTCGTTTCTACAGGAGCTCAGTCGGCTGACATCTTCACCAAACCTTTGTTTAAACCACGATTGGAGTTGCTTTGCGACAAGCTGGGACTTATTGATATTTACTCTCCAGCTTGAGGGGGAGTGTTAGAATAGTTTATGTTTATTTGTCCCACATTGCTTAGTTATGTTAAGTAGCATGTCTCGTGACAATATAAATGAAGCTCTTTTGTGTTAGGGTTAATTTAACACCTTTCCACTTCTCTCTCTCTCTCTCTCTCTCCCCTAAATAACAATTAAAATAAAAACTACTCCTAAAAGAAAGAAAGAAAGAAAGCTACACTAGGGGGCAATAGAAAGTACCAAAAAAATATTAAAACAAAAACTAAATAGAAAAAAAGAAAGAAAGAAAGAAGGCTAGAGCCTGCGAAACATAAAGTACCATAAAAAGTGATGCCTCTAGGATTCGAACTCAGCCGATCAAGGAGTTTGGCATTACCCCTAACCATCAAGTCAAACCAACAGCTTGTGATTTAATTGAAACATTTTATATTTATACATAACTTACGAAAAAAAAAAAATTTGGCTGCCCCAGCCGGGGTGGGTTGCCCAAGTCCGGAGGCTTGCTCAGCTTACCCCAGGGCCGGCCCTGATAGTACAAAACCTGAAAAAATTATAATGCGCAAAATTGAGCCTTGTTCAAAACCTCCTGATCTCTCTTTGATACCATTTTAAAGCATCCACTCTAAAACAACTGGCAATGAGTGATGCAAACTTGATACGCGTTATTATACCGATGGGAACAAGCTCCAACAAACGCATTTGCGAGAACACATCACCAATAAATGCTCCGCCATCAATATGCCAATTAAATGATCCCTAGGGTAAGCATAACCACACTATTCTAGAAAGAAATCAAAATGCAATAGAACTTACTACTTATGGAGTAATGTACTTCAAAAAAAACACAAAATCAGGAAGCATTTGCTTATAAGATTTATGCATACATACAAAGCAAAGGCATCATCCTTGACGGATCTACATGAATAGGAGGCACGCTAACTGAATTAAGGAGGAAGTGACTCACTGGAATATGTGTTGGGAACAACTTTCAGAATCACCGGCCAAAATTAATTGTCTAAGGTCATAAACATGCTTTCTTTGCACCTGTCAGAAGTAAAAAAGACACAAAAATACTTTACGATAATTTAGAACATATGAAAAACAATTAAGAAGCTAAAGAAGCATAGAAATATTCAAAGAACAAATCAGCGACGAATATATTGAATTTCCAATTCGACTATAAATAATAAGATTAATATGAGGACATAAACGGAAAGAAAACGATTCATTGGAATTTGTGTACATGTCTTGCAAATGAGAAGAATCCTTCCACACTGAAGTAAAGAGGCCCGCTCTTGTTATTGACTTTCCCACGTCAAAACCTTAACAAAACAAGGCCCCGTTTGGATGCCGGAGACGGCACCCGAATTTGGCACGAGGCTTGATATGTAATCCCAGCCTACACATATCTGGTGTTTGGTTGCGCAATTGGGAAGCCGGATTTGCCAAAGGATGGATTGCAAATCTGGGGGGAGCCGGATTTGCCAACACTGGCCTTACCCATGTCGTTGGCAAATCCGGGTGAAAATGGGTCCATCTTACCCCTCCAAATCTACCCCTGTCGTTACAAACTATAACCGGAGAAAATGAAAAAACAGAGGAAAAAATAAAGGCAAAATGAATGGAGAAACGAGAGAGAGAGACAGAGAGAGAGCTACCAGAGCTGCGCTCACCAGAGCCACCATTGTTGCCGCTTCTGTTACCAGAGCTGCTGGTTTTAATTTTTGCTGTTATCGGAGATGTTAAGCTTATGATTTTAATTTCTTTGTGCTGGGTTTGATCGTTGTAGTTTGCAAGATCTGGAAGTGAGTTTGATCGGTGGAGTTGGATTTGAGAAATCACATACAGGAGAGAGAGAGAGAGAGAGAGAGAGAGAGAGAGAGAGAGAGAAAGTAAAGTAATATTTTGTACCCAGGTTTCGTGAATTAGGTGAACCAAGTAAATGCACCCATTTACGGAAAAAAAAAAAAGAAAAAAAGTGCACCCATTTATTTTTTTAGAATTTGGAACCAATTTAAAAAATTCTACAAATTATAGAAAATATATTTTAAATATTAGTTGAAAAGGGGGACTAAAAAAGTAGTTGACAACGGGACTGTGACATTATTTGAGAATGAGGGTTGCAATTTTTTTTAATTATCCAATTTAATTTTTCAGTTATCCAATTTTTTCATTACATTAATAAATTGGGGGCAATTAAGTTATTTGACAACTTATCCTATCATATCTACCTTCCAAATCCCCCTTCTCAAAATACCATCCAAACACTGGATAACAAATCCACCCTCCTCCTATATCCACCCAAAATCAAATTCGTCATCCGCACAGGCCGCAAATGTTAAAAAGACACAATGGAGAAGTTGATTTACCCGACATTAAATGGAAAGATGTTTATGAATCCGACTATTGCAAACTTAGCATGTTTTTGCTGATGCAGAGTGGAGATCTAGCAAGGTTCTAAATATCAACTGCCAGGGATGCCGACACATAAAGGGATTGTTGAACCTCCAATACCAATAGTAATGTATATATCGGTTAATACTGTTCGTATCGGTTCTTGGCCACTATCAGCAATATCCTGATCTTGAAACTTAGAACTTTGCATCAAGGGAAGTAAGGAGTTCCTACTGAGAGCTCTGTGGAAGGACATAAGAAAATGATTGAATCTAATATAAAATTCTCAAATAGTGACGAGGCAAGTGCGTGCAAGGATATTGTTACTGAGAGCAATAAGATGTCTTGGTAGTTGACAATTCAATAACAGTGATTCCATCACTTGGCCCTGTAGCTGAACAAATCAGTCGTCCTTAACCTGACCAAACTATCCTATTTTTCCTCACTTAGCTCACCCTCAATTGATGTGACTTCTATCCTTTGACAAACTCTTTCAACTCCACCAAAACTTTCAACAAATGTTTTTGGATGGGCATGAAAAATCTTTCGCTTATGATAGAATTTATTTCTACCAATCTTTCCAATCCTTCACAACTTGTTTTAGTTCCAACGAATTAGTTTTCCTACTTTGATGTGGCCTAATGCATGGAATTAGTTGATTGTATGATTAGAACAAGCATTAGCATAGCTTGTTTACGGGAGATTGAGTGGGTTGCCAGGGTTGGAGAGAGAGCTAAGGAAATAGAGACTACCAGGAATAAGCTTTTCTAGATTGTAAAGGATAGACATAAGAAATGGGTCAGAGTGGTTGCACAGAAACACCTTAAGGATTCCATAGTCACGGTCATGAGAAAAGGAGATAGGATTATTTTCGTTAAACTTCTTGTTGGAGAGAATATAAATAGTTAAACCTTGAAATATGAAGTGAGGGTTCATAAAGAACTGGTGGTAGAGAGGGAAGGAGAAAGGGGTAGAAGCATTAGGTCTTCTTCTACAGCTCACGTGCGATTATACTACGATACCAAGAGAATTACAAGAATAACTTAGGCGAAATAGGATTTAAAAGAAAACAATAAGCAAAAATAACAAGCTAACACCCCCCTCAAGTTAGTGTTAAGTTACCAATTATCCCAAAAGCTCGAGCTATTAGGAAATGAGCCCAACAATGTACATAGTTAGAATCTTGTAAGTCCAGCGTCAGTCCTCACATTGGTTAACTAAGTCTTTTACCGAGGCATCTTATAATATAAATAAGAGTCATTTGTGTGAGGCTTAATTAACACCCTAAACACTTCTTCACTCTCTCAAATAACATGGTATCAGAGCCACCCTTACCCAACTCCTAACCCTAATGCTACCCACTCCTAACCCTAATGCTACCCACTACCACTGCTGGCCCCACTCCACCATCATCGATCATAACCAATCATCATCATCCACCCTTTTCAAACCCTAATCTACCATATTCGACTCTACCCACACCATAACCGACCCTGTTAAAACCCTACAAACCTTGATAAACACTATACGAAACTTAATCGACGATGTATGAAAACTACAACCCCTAATCGACCATTTAAATCCCTCCAACGACCTTTGAAATCCCTATTCGACCCTCAAAACCCCCCAACCCAGTTGACGTAAGCTCTCAAAACCCATATCCAGTGACCATCGGTGCCTGAAAACCCTCTTCAGCCCTTACCCAGTACTCGTTGGCACGTGAAACACCTCATCGGCGTTTACCTAGTCCATGTCGAGCTGTTGATGCTTCCTTTGTTGATACTTGTTCTCTGGTTGATCTATTTATCGTCCTTCCGCTGCTCAATCTATTGTTGTTCGAGTTATTGCATTGTTCGATTTGTCCTGCTCCGATCTGTAGTTGCTTGATTTGCTGTTCATGGTCATGATTTGATAGTTTGTTTATCTCTGGTTCAAGTTTGGTTTGAAAGTCAAGATCCCCATTTATGTTGCTTTTTCTTTGTTCTATTCCTGCTCCTTTGTAGATGGTAGTTCCTGTTTTGTTGGTTGTTACCAGATTGTAATGTTGGGTTGTTGGAGGTGTTTGATTTGACAAGTGACAGATTCCTGGGCCTTTTTTGTTTTCCATTCTACTTTTACTTTTGTTTTGTGTGTTTTATTAGTTAGTTGAATATTTATTGGTCGTTGTTGATTTTGTATTAGTTGTTGTGTTTGTTTACAATGGAATTTGGTAATGCTTCTAGTTCTACCTCTACTTTTGTTGGTACTTCGTCTAATATTCTTGGTCTCCTGAAAGGTTCTCCATTACCTCCACACCTTTGAATGGTAAGAATTATGCTATTTGGGCTCAGGCTGTTAAGGTGTATTATCTGGGTGAGACAAAATTTCATTACTTGACCAATGATCCTCCCAAGGAGGATGATAAAACTTCTTTTGCATGGATAGCTGAGGGTGCTCGGATTCGGGTTGAGTTATAGAATAGTATGGAAGCTTACATTTGTAACACTTGTTTTCTTACAAACTGCCAAACAAGTTTGGTGTAAGGCTCAGGAGATATATTGAGGGTAAATAATTTTTGTCGGACATATGATCTTCATCAGTCAATAATTTCCATCGGACATTTGATCTTCATCAGTCTTTCTTTTCTATATCCCAAGGTGATCTATCTATGGAGGCTTATTATGCTCAGTTTTGTGGTATTTGTGAGGAGCTCAATATTTGTGAACCAATTTCTTATGAAATTCAGACCATGTAGCTTTAGCGAGAGTGTGTATGCAAGTTACTCGGTATCTATTGGGGTGTCGTCCTCTTATGACCCTGTTAGTCATCAGCTTCTGAAGTCTCGGGATCTACCTTCTCTCAATGAGGTATTTAGTCAACCTCGTCAGCCTTCCGTATTCGTGCCTCGGCCATCTGTTGACCGTTCTGCATTACTCTTTAGTTGTTTCTGGTGGTTTTGGATCTATTTGTGGCCATGGTCGCGGATGAGATTTTGGATTCAGCAGTCGTGGTTGTGATTCTCGGTTCAGTGGTTGTGGTTTTGGTGGTCGTGGTTCTGGTCATTGTTATGCTGGTCGTAATTCTAGGTTCAGTGGTCATGTTTCTGGTCGTAGTGGTTTTGGTTGTGGTACCCGATTGTGTACCCATTGTGGGGGTACAAATCATCCAGTGAGTATTGTTATGATCTTTATGGTTTTCCTCAGGTTCATCAGATTGCTACTTCTAAGGATATTGTGCCATCCATTCATTCTACTAATTCTCCAGTGACTATTTCTGCTGAGTACCAACGCTTTATGTGACCTCAGCAATCATTTGCGGACTCTTCCTCTACTGCTACGCTTGCTCAGACAGGTCCCTCTGTTGCTTGTGTTGCATCTTCTACTCTTTAGTGTCAACAGGAGCTCAATTGGCTAATATCTTCACCAAACCGTTGTTTAAACCACATTTAGAGTTGTTAATGTAACAAGCTAGGATCTTGTGATATTTATTCTCTAGATTGAGGGAGAGAGTGAGAATATTGTTAGTCTAGTGTTAGTCCCACATTAGTTAAATAAGTCTTGAATATAAAATGAGTCATTTGTGTTCGGTTAAATTAACATCCTAAACACTTCTTTATTCTCAAATAACATATGTGAAGCTCATCAACACCCTCCCTCGTGTGCAACCCCGTCTTGCATGCAGGAATGCAAATTTTCATAGACAGAGAGAAACATAATATGAAGGAGAGAAGCAGAATGCAAACGAGGAAAAAATGCAAATAGAGAGACTGGAACCCAAGATCTTTCTCAACCTGAGCTCTAATACCATGTTAAGTTACCAAGTATCTCAAAAGCTTAAGCTGTTAGGAAATGGGGCCAACAATGTATACCAAACTCTTCAACAGTTTAATCATAAAGATCAATCATGCCCAGCTTGAAGGTCAACCGTTGAGAGAATGAACGAGCTAATGACTTCATGAGAATATCACCTAACTGATCCTCAGAGTTAACATATGGAGTAACAATCTGCTGCTACATCAAAAAAAAAAAATTCCCAAATATAGTGGTAGTCAACCTCTATATGCATGATACACTCATGGAAACGTGGTTACTAGCAATAAAGATTGTTGCCTGATTATCACAAACCACACAAAACATCTGCAGAGGAGTAGAGATAGCAATCCCAAAGTCAAAAAGAAGCAAGTGAACCCACATAATACAGAAGCAATATAAGCCTAGCATGATACTACACTTTAGCACTAGAACAGGTATCCACATATTGTTTTTTACTGCTCCAAGTGACAAGATTGTTACCAACCAATGTACAATATCCAGAAGAAGACCACCTATCAGAGCGACTACCAGTCCAATCAGCGTCACCAAATCCAGTCACTAATATCCAGAAGTAAAACGCCTACAAATATATCTCATTATGTTTTATAACATTTTTTCCTTAATTTGTCCAGTTTTCATATTCCAAAACTCAACAAATATAATTATAAAAAAAAGGGGGTTAAGGAACACTTGGGAGGTCACCAGGTATGAGGTAGAACTTTTACAAAGGGGTCATTTGGTTCATTTGCTTAGCATATAGTGCAGATAAATTGCGAATATCATCAAGAGAGAAAACGAGAGAGAGATTTTTTATTTTCTTTGTTTTATCTCAGAAGAAAGTGGTAACAAAATAATAAGATATGTGGTAAACACACATGCGGCAAAAGAGGAAAAATAAGAAAGAAACGTGTTGATGAAAATAACATTTCCAACATTGTTTCCTTCAACATTTTTAACTTTTCCGGCCATGCTTGGTGAATACAAAAAGCTATGTAGTCAAAATAGTCAGTAGAAGTCTTTTACACAGGTTAATAGGCGTGGAATACCAACCATTTCTAAATCATTTTGAGTTTTTTGCTATATTTACAGAAGACCCACCATTTTATTTTATTTTTGGGATCCGTGAAGACCCACCATTGAGGTGCACCAACAAAGGGCAAGATTGAGAAATCAGGGATGGACATTTCACCCCCTAACTCCCTCTTTTATGTATCGACAATAGACAAATTTACTTTGAGTGAATTTCGTAGATTTGCTAATTTTGTAGATTTGAGATCCTTTTGCAAGTGTGGCCACTCATTTTGAAGATATTTTTTTCCTTATACTGGTGTATATTGGCAGCATTGCCTTGATGCTTTTACCATGTATTTAAAAACACCCATCAAGCAACAAAAACACGATTTCATATGCAACAAGAACTCCAAATAAAGGTAACGTTTACTTTTTAAGTACATACCTCCAACACTTCATCAAACTCTACCAGGGTCTTTCTTATACCAAAAAAGTACTTCTCGGCATTAATTTGCAGGCCCAAAAGCTGAAAGTTATGTAACATCACTAACAATAAAATAACAGTAATGAGAACATGAATTTTGAAGTAAAAGAACAAAGTGAGAACTCGTACCTGTTTTACTACTACACCACCTTCAATAGGTACCTCTTCGTTATTATTGATTCTTGATATAAGTTGCACAGCCCACTCAGTGTCATAACTGAACTTCTGAAATATCTCGTCTTGCAAGCTGTTGCATATATACATACAAAAATATGGATGCGCAAGTTCATTAGCTAATCCTCTATCTCTGCATCAGCTAAGAACCATAAAATATGGCAACACCTAAAAGAAAGATCATATGATTCAAAATCTTAGTTCATAAATAACTACGAAGGCAGACTTATCAGCTTATAAAAATTAAACCATTATAGAGAGTTGGGTAAGGATGAGAAATGTAATCTCCCATGGAAGGCTAATGAAGTGACCTTTCTTAGGTGGACAAAATGTCTAGGTGAATGTTTACTATTGGCAATGTAATTATGAGGGTAACTTATTACTCCATTGGCGTTGTGTATGCCAGATTGATGCTGAAAGGGAAATAACAGGTGCAATTGCTGCCCTGTAGCAAAGGCATTATCAGATTTGCTTCTTTTCTAGTTAAGACTCTTCTCACACCCAGTTCCTCAATGGCATTGTTGGATGGTTGGTGGGATATGGTCCATATGAAATTAGTAGAAGGTGTGGAGATACATGAATTGCGACCCATTTATGTTTGTGGCAACTTATATGGTCGGAGATGAGGTGTTCATCTCAGAGGTTTCAATTGCCAATTTGAAAGTCAACTGACACGTTAAGGGCCTACTTTTAGGGATTTCACTTTGGGGAGATGCTTTCAAGATTTTTAATTGGAGTTTGCAGTCTTATTGGCCAAGTTTTGATATTGCTTCATGTTAACTGGGTAAGCAAGCTCAGGTTGCAACCCATGTGCAACTTTTGACTATAAATTTCCTTCCTAATGTGACCTCAAGACAAAATAAAGAATAGTCATTCAAAATGATTTTCATGTAAAAAAAAAGACCAACAGAATTGCCCATGATGAGTCACTTGTTTCAGGTCCAAGGCACCAAAGGATAACGGGAAGGCCATATAAGGACACCAACTACGGTGGTAAGGAAACGACATGATTGTGACTCTAAGAATGTATGTTGAGTTGAATAGAGCTAATTGGAAACAGAGGATCATACACTGACTACAAATAATTGGATGAAGGCTTCTCGAGTCGAGTTAAGGTGTATACTTCGAATTAATCAACAAAGTGCCTTCCATCATGCTATGAGCTATCTACTACCATAAGAGCCAGTTATGCGTCAATTCTAAACAAGAATCGAGCCATACCTCACCATAAACCGTGTTGATCCCGGATCCCCTTGCCTACCTGCTCTGCCACGGAGCTTTGAAAAAGCAAAACAAATTTGAAGTTAGAAATATGTCCAACATGGACAAAATAGAAGGGGGAAAAAAAAGTTTCAACAAAAGTTGATAACACATTTACAGTCACAAAATACGTGACGGAATTCAAATAACCATGAATTTTTCAGGCGATTGTGAAGCATTTACAAAAAAAGCAGGAAGCCAGGAAACGTTTTTTGTCTTGCCAAAGTTAGTGGTCAAGAAGTCAATGAAGGACCACATCAATGAATGCAAAAGTTGCAACCATCAACACTGTCTTAAACAAAGAGCATTCTAGGGAACGATACCATTGGAATCTGTCAGTATCCTGTCATCAATGAGGACAAAGCAATTCTGGGACATGGATGTACACACTCACATCTAAGAATAGAAGTTTTTTGAAAAACAACACATAAATACAAAATCGTGGCTCACAAACTATTGTATCGTGTATTTGCACCTTCACACCCTTGTAGTTACTCACCTGGTTGTCTATTCTCCGGGACTCATGCAACGATGTCCCAATCACATGAAGGCCGCCAAGCTTTTTCACTTCCCACCCTTCATTGGAACAATGTTGTTCACAATCCTTTAAAACCGAGTGATAAGCCAGTGCTATTGAATGACAAAGTGGATACATCTCAGACTGTTCTTCGACAAGTTTCAAAAGTTCTTGTGTTTCTGTTGACTGAACCATCTCCACAGACTTGGAAATAACGGCTTTCGCTTCCTGATATGTCCATCTCTTACCCTCACTTTTGCATACATATTTGGCTGCATCATTTGTTTGAGCTGAAGTTCTCACTACAAATAACGGTGTATATATGCGAAAAAATCTAAAGAAAAATAACGATAAGTTGAGTAAACAGAAAAGGGACATGAACAACAAAAGTGATTCAACACGTAGATCAGATAGGCAACTAAGAGCACCCACAATGGCCTAACCAAAATTGAATAACTAATGCCACATCAGCTTTTGGTTATCCATTTAGAGGTTGCTAAAGTTAGTAATGTCAAGTCCCACATTGGTGTGCTTTGTCCATAATCAAAAAACAATGGACCCTCCATTACTTTTTCAAATTTGAATAACCAAAACTTGCCACACAACCTTTTCAAACTACAAAAAAAAAGTGTGTAAAAACAAATTTAAAAAAAAAATTTTAAATAGTTGTTGAAAAGTATTTTGAAAAAACCAGTTTTTGTAGAACTACATTTTTTGCCATCCGTGTTGTTTTGCCTACTCAAAATTGCTTTAATTTTTTCCTACAGAAAATTGAAATTTGAAAAGAAAAAAAGTTTTGAAATAAAAACAGTTTTTAAAAATAATTGTTTGAAAACATAGTTGAGAGATAAAGAGAGAGAAGGTTTTTATCATTTTGTGTAATGGTGGATGTACTTGATTGGGTAGATGTTGGGTCCACTAAATTTGGTTATTGGCAAAAGGTTGCTAGTTTTGGTTATCCAAGGGCCAAAATTTGGTTAGTTGCTAAGGGGTTGCTAAGTTTGGTTATTCCAATGTGAGCACTTTTTTGAACAAACATTGCTAACCTAAGCAACTTTTTGGTTTTGATTAGGACATTGTGGATGCTCAAACAATTAACAATGACTACAACAGTGGGATCACTGACCCATCAGTGCCGTCTTAGCTAGCAAAGCAAGTGAAGATGGTCTGACCTTTACCTTAGACAACACCTACACCAAAAGATTGATAAGGAAACTGAATATCTCTTAAACCACAAACAATAACAAGATGTAGCTACCTTTTGTGAAACTGGCTCAACGTCAACTTCAAAATCAGGACTTTCATGTGTAAAAGATGAAAGTAGGTTGTCCTCTATTATTTCCTTCGCAAGCATCTTCGGGGGGGAAGAAGGCAACGTATAGATGAGAGAGATAAAAGGTTAGTTTGTCATCAGTGAAGCCATAAGTAGAACATGGAAAAGTAAAAGTACAGTTGGAGAAACTTTAGATTAGATAAAAACACGCTATGCAATCCATACAAAATTTCCCTGATTCACAACTACCCCCTCTGTCCCAATTTGTTTGTCCATTCTGGCGAATCCAACTCAATAAGGGAACACAATCATTGTACTTTAAAAATCTAAGGTTTCTAAGAAATGCCCTTCCATTAAAATTAGACATGTCCTTTCAATTCTTGAAAGAAGGGTAAAAGGAAA
The DNA here is from genome assembly GCA_963854785.1 of Vaccinium vitis-idaea. NCBI lineage: Eukaryota > Viridiplantae > Streptophyta > Magnoliopsida > Ericales > Ericaceae > Vaccinium > Vaccinium vitis-idaea. Next base: position 29,760,328 of record OY978222.1, read on the forward strand.
ACTCTAAGGATTTGTACTTCAATTTTCTAAAATGGATGAACAATTTAGGACATCAAAAAGTAAAAAAGGGGACAAATCAAGTGGGACGGAGCGACTAAAACCTAGTTTCTTTTGGGGGATGGACCTAAGGCATTTATGCAACTTATTCCTCACACACTAACCTTTGGGTTTCCTCCCAGTATTATATCAGTCCCCCTGCCGGCCATATTTGTGGAAATGGTAATGGAATGTTTTTGCCCTGCTTGGGCAACAATTTCAGCCTCCCTAGCAGCATACTGGGGAAAAAGAAGAGAAGGATGCTGGTTATGCAGTCGCAAAAATTAGGAATATTAATGTATACCACCAAATGATACAATGAATACAATTAAAGGTTCTTCAGAACTTGATGTTTAACAAACCTTGGGTCGTGCATTGAGAACATTGTGAGGGATTTTTCGTTCTCTCAGCAAATCAGACAAATATTCAGAATTCTCAACGCTGCATTAAGAAAGTGATAGTGTCAATTAACCCAAAAAAGAAACAGTGATAGTATCATACCTATTATTTGGCTTATTTTTAGTCACTTAACAAATCCAGTGAACATAAGTTCACAAATCTAAAGAGTACAGTGATATAACCAAATAAGAGGACACCAATAATCAATAAACCTAGGGAAAAATTGTTAAGAGTTTTTGTCCCACATTGCTTGGGCATGGAATAGGAGATCACTTAATAAAATTTGTGACCTCTCATTGCCAATTGGTTTTAGGAGAGACGGCGGAAAAGCGGTCCAACAAGTGGTATCAGACTTTGAGTTGGATATAAAGTTTCCACATGGTATCAGCAGAGTGGGACCCCATACCTCACATTTTAAAAATTTGCAATCCACATCCCATGATAACAAACCAGCAAAGGCTGCACGATGATAGACCCAAAAAGAGGCTACATGTGACAGACCTCAAATGCGGTTGCACGTGACGGGGATGTGAAGTAATTTAGTCCCACATTGGCATTGCTTGAGGATGGAATGAGTGATCACATAATAACATGAGGGACCTCTCCTCTCATTGTCAATTGGCTTTGAATTGGATATAAAGTTTCCACATAAACTGCAGACAAGCATTCTACATCTTATAAAAATAAAAAAAACATATTCTACATTAACCTAACAGACTGGAAAATCCAAGCAAAGAGAATTGAATATTTGGTGAGATTGAAGTATTGAACATCAAAGTCTTCCATTGCATACTCGGAAAACCATATCTTAATATCTAAGATGATGCTACTTGTATTCAAGACAAAGTGATTTGTTAACCCGGAGACTGTTGTTAGATGCCAGTACCCTCTATTCTTCGATCATTAATGTTCCCATAAAGGTAAAACAAAAAAAAGGTGCCGTTCCTAAAAATCTGTAGACATGTTAGAAGACTAGCATACTTGTCCCACACCGTAAATGTAATTAGATGATTCAAAATAGTCCACATAACCTCAAGGGTTCTACCAAATGCCTGATTTTAGTTCTTCGTTGGGCACCCAATTCATGATTTCAAATTTTGTATTCTAATTTCTGCAGCAGTAGAAAACACATGTACTTTCTTTAGATGCATAAAACTGCATTACTTCACAGCATGTACATGTATTCATGCCCTCGAGGTGCTCCCGCTCAATGAATCTGTACTTATTAGGTCCAAAATAGTATAATTTTTTTTTTGAGGTATAGTTATCAAGAAGAAGAAAATTGAACACACAAGCACATATACAGGCACGCAGTTTATCTGAAATGTAAGGATACAAATACAGGGAAGCTGATCAAACCAATAATGAAGACCAGTGAAAGGTTTGGATGCAAATAACTGAATGGATTGGAACAAGCATATGCAAACAAATCAAAAACCCCAGCGAAAGGTTTTCAAGCAAATTATCAAATTTATAAGAACAGGAAGAAAAAATACCTAGTGGAACCGACTAAAACAGGACGCCCTAGTTCAAACATGCTCTCAACTTCTTCACGAACATGTTCCCATTTCCCTCGTGCAGTCTAAGTCGGTACAGATCCCAAAGTACATACCAGGTCAGAAGAACTTATATTAAAGGAATATTTAGTCATTAAGTTCTGACAAAGTTAAATAATGCACTCTTACCGCAAAAGCTAGGGTGGGTAAATCATTACGAATATTTGGCAGATTTGTTGGCACTTCAATAACTGGGATCTGAAACATTTTCAAGAACTCTTTCTCCTACAACAACGGGAATGCAGAAATGACTGAGTAAGCCAACACAATTACTAATTTAGTTAAACATCATTTCAGAATCAACAGTCTTCCATACTTCAGTTTTTGCAGTCCCAGTCATCCCTGATAGCTTTGGATAAAGCTTAAATAGCGATTGATATGTGATTTGTGCCACAACAACTGAATCAGCCTACAAAGTAAACATATGATATAATTTCTCTCTCTGGATTGTTGAACCAGTAGCCAATAGTTTAATATAAATGAATAAACCTATAAATAAACAGAAAAAAAAAAAAAACTATACCTCAATTTTGAGACCTTCCTTAGCCTCAACAGCCTGATGAATTCCCCCAGACCATCTCCTTTTCTCTTCAACTCTCCCAGTCAACTGCGGCAAGTTATTGCAGTCATATTTGTGAGTGTACCTTTGTGTATCTTCTATTTAAGGCATAGATTAGGCATAATCATATCTCTTTGTGTATCTTCTATTTAAGGGATAGATTAGGCGTAATCCTATCACTTTGTAATCTTCTAGTTTAGGTATAGATTTCTAGATTTTCTCTATTTAAGCTTGAGTATTGTAACCTTTTTGATGTAGTAGTTTATGAGTGTTACTATCATTATGTAATAGTTAGGGGGTCTTATTGTCATTTTATGTCTTTAATGTAAGGAGGGTAGTATAAGTAGTGTAAGGGTCTTTCATTTTTGGCTAGCTTTTATCATTTTAAACTTAATTATCAAGAGTATAACTCTTTGTATCCCATTTTGGGAGTTTCTCTCACTAGAAATCTCAATGGAATATTCTGGTTGCATCACTTTTGATTATCATTCAGTAATGCAATTCAATCTTTTCCCCATTTGTTGTCACAATATTATCTTATAAGTTTGTCCTTTTTGATAGGCCAAGCGCTAACAAGAATCTATAAATCACACAGCCCACAAAACACAATTTAAACCCCTTGAATTTTCAAAATTATGCATTTAACCCCGATTAATTCCACCTAGCCACTTAATCATCTGATTAATCCAGCCTAGCCGCCTAATCCGCCTAGCACCTAGGCGATTAGTTGCCAAATAATCCCCACCTAGTGGCCGACTAATCCTCCCAGCGCCTAATTCAATGCCAAGACCATTAATCAAGTCGGCTGGTCACCGCTTAGGCCGACTTTTAGAATACTTCTAAATCACTACGGTCCAACTACTAGATTACAACCACCTACTTTTTTATTATTTATTTTTCTATTATTTTGCTTTGTATTGTTAAGGGGTGCTATTACTAGCTCAAGGAGGAAGGAGACTTGAATTGGATTTTCAGGTACCTATAGTTGCTATCCACAAATTGAGGGGTCTCACGGCACCACCACCTTAGCAAATGCCTTAGACCTTGCTAGAGATGATGCTTGAGACCAGATGAGACATTATCACATTAGTGCTTTAAAAAAACACACTTTTCTGAGATTAGGAAAGTAGTAGTACATATAAAGCACGCTGCTATGGAAAAGTACTTTTTTGTTGTGGAAAGTATGATTCATTCATTCTTTTCCAATAGAAAGTGATACCCATGAAAATAAAAAGAAATCAAGTGTTCCAAGATTAAAGCAATATCAAGGGAAAACCATATGAAATTCTCATAATACCTCATTTATAATGAGAGCCTTCCCATTTCTTACAATATATTCCACATCCCGCCGATAGAACTCTTTAGCCTTCAAAGCATTCATAACAAATCTGCAATATTTTAGAGCAACTAATAAATTTGGAAGGCCAACAAATAGAAATGAAACAACAAGGTCTGGAAATGAAATTTTTATGGGGACTGAAGTTCAATACCCTAAAAGCAATAGCAGATATGTGCTCAATGCACACAGACTGTTTATCAATGGTAAACAGAAAAGAAAAGTAGTAGAGATTGCCGAAATGATGACAACGGGAACAAGGAGGAAGAGCACGGGTAACCTAACTGATGGTGCTTGAAGGAACATTATGAAAAGTAACATGGAAGAAAGGGAAGATAATTTGAGGAAAGATGCAGATAATTGTTGACCAGTCTCATAAATATGTCAATCACCACTAACAATATTACTACACAATAACAAAAATAGGAAACCGAAATTCACCTAGCCCAAGGATCATTTTCATCCCATAGATCAGTTGTCTCGAGAGCTATCTCTGCCAAAGCAATTCCTTGTTCAGTCAACTCCACTGAATTATCCTTGAGCTCCACGGTGTAATGCTATTATCATAATTGAAAACACAAAGTAGATCAGCCTTGTTGCATAGAATGATGTAAGACTATTGAGCAATTGAAAAGAAAAGCAAATTAGTCTAGTTGGATAGAATGCTGTTTCTGCAGGGCGGTATTGGTTTTAAAATCGAAATAAACGGGTAATTTTGGATTGAGTTTGGTACAAGGAAATACTCGCACCGAACCATATCCAAGCACAAACCTAACCCAAAACCATATTGAATAGTCCCTTATGGCTTCTTAATTACCAAGCCTAAAATAAACCTATACATCTATATACATACCCAACATTGTAATTCACGTTTCTAGTTTCTATAGACGCTTCCTCTCCTCTCCTCATCCCTTTCAATTATCTTGACAGTCTCAGTATTAAAACTTTGAAACCATTGATTGATTGCTATGTATAGGAAGCACACAATCACAACCTCCTATAACAAGGTTCTGAATATCGTACTGGCTTGGGTACTTGTTTTTCTAATGGTACAGTATGTACCGGTACTGGTTGAATACTGGGTACGATTCGGATTTAGCGCTACTATCATAATATAGAGTTATAAATCCATTATATAAATCAATAACTAAAATACACAAAAATCACACAATTAAATATTTAAAAATCATGTCATGCATATCCATAGCGTTAGACCACTCACCTGTAAAGTTGAGTAAAATATACGCAACTTTTATATCACAATGTGACTCTTAAAGAGTTGGACCTTTTTCTCTCTCTCATCTCTCTGTATCTCTGTTTAGTCTTCTCACAGCAAAAGACAAAATCAGAGCACCCTACAATTTCCACTTTCCCTCCTATTTCTTACATCCATTGACCGGTCATATTCCCAAGAAGAAGAAAAACAGAGGTTAAGAGAGGAAGACTTTCATGAAGGACAGTAAGGTAGCGTTGCCGGAGAGAAAGAGTATTCACAGAGACGAGAAGACCTCCATTGATGAGAGTTGAGGCACAGATCGGGAGTGAAGAGACGCATTCCAAGTACAGGCCGGAATCAAAGTTATCGTCATCTCGCCCAAGATCGGCCAGAATCTCCGGTAACCACCGGTATTGTAGCCGGGACAGTATTTGAGGGGTTCGATCACCGTTTTCACACAAATCTGGTACGTACCAGCCGGTAAAACCCTTGGGTTATAATACTCTGAAAAACATATCCATCGGTATCGGAAAGGGTTTGGGTGCAAGTAAACATTTTGATTTGGGTGTAGTGTCGTAAAACCTTGAACGAACCGACCTGTTGTCATCCCTACAAATAACTGAATAAAAGATTAAAGTCAACAGAATGAAAAGGAAGAAAATTGCACTCACAAGTTCCCGTACAAGCAGCTCAGCAACTTTTGCAGCAACTGGATATCGTGCAGCATCTTTGCTTGCCTGATATATAGTTTCTAAAATGGTAAACTGCCGCTGAAAAAGATTACTTTTACACTCTTCTCTCGCACTAGTACACCATCATGGTGATTTCCATACTTCAGATCTATAAATGCAAGAAGAAATTGCAAATTACCTCACCGCTTATTAATAAAGGACTTCTGCCTTCATCAATGAGGACCGAATCAACTTCATCAACGATAGCAAAATGAAATGGCCTGGGCCTGTTGTTAGAAATTGCACCAATACTAGATCAAAATAACTAGACACATAAAGTTCGTAGTAGATCGAACAATAGAACAAAAAAACAAACTCCACACTCAATCTGAGTATTTTTTTTTTTCCTCGGTAAAAGAAATTTATTAATCTTTGAAACATGATCCAAGGTTTTACCATCTCATCACTGGTTGTCCACTGCTTCCAGCAAGATTATCCCGGAGATAATCAAAACCAAGTTCCTGGCCAATCAAAACAGCAGATGCAGTATCAATTGGTCAACCAAAAAGGCACAAGGCAATATCACCCATGCTGCCAAGTAATTATCACAAGTCCAATTGCAAAAACTAGCAGTCTTGCATCAAAAAATCAACAGGGAACGACATGATATTGGATCTGACTTACCGAATTGTTGGTGTAAGTAATATCACATCTGTAGTTGGATCTTCTTTCATCAGCAGTCATCCCCCTCTGTATATTTACAACCAAAGACACAGAGCTATAAGAAGATGCAGAACTACATTTGTTTGACAAATCAGTGATGATCCCGCATTATATGGAACCAGCCTCAGTAACTCATGTCCCAGTATAATATCATGAGCAGGAAAGTTCTGACCTATAGATGCCATTCAGACTGCCATCCGGACCAGATTTGGTAGGTTTACAAGGTAAACTTTGATCCACACAATGAAATTCAACGTAATTATTGTAGCATTTTACTCAGTGCTGTGGAGATTCGAGCCCACTGATAACTGTGTCTGATTGTAGTTTTCTTTTCAAATGTAGCATAATGACACATTCCCGTCAAAACCCTTGTTTTCACTATTTGTTGCAGATTCGGATCAAAGTCAGAATTGCAGATTATAAACTAAACCCAGTCATAGGATTCAGATTCAAACCGTGATCTCCCATGTATAATTTGAATTAAAATGGATCTTGCAATATGTTGTCCGAATCCGACCTATTGACACCCTTATTCTTGTCCAACTAAAGCATCCAAAGGCAGGAGGCAGATGGAACAACATATTTTAGTCCTTTCAGCGGTTTACAAACAGAAACTTACTTTGATAAGACCCACGGAAAGACCTAGGAATCGATGAACACGTCCCATCCAATCAGCATCTCGTTCAGCTAGGTAGTCATTCACTGTTACCACTGTGAAAAAAAAAAAGGAGTACAATCAGCAATCAGCATTAGTGTATTAATCCATAGAGGCAACCTTTATGACTAAATCCAACACCAAATAAAAAAGAAATCTACAAGTCAAAAGGGAAAACCTAGGAATGCGTTAACCGCGCCTCACAAAACGCAAAACACAATTCAATCTGAGACGTCAACAGAAAGATTCAAAAAAGGATCAACAGTTCCGACTTCCATAGTTCCATTGTCCAACTCCATGAACATAACTATCTCAATAACTCTTTTCACAAGGCAGACCACAAAGCCAAGAGTTCTACTATTATTTTCCTTTCAAGGGACCAAAACAATGCACGATGGACACCTTCCCAATTCTTTCGCTATCTATTTCCACCACTCCCCACGCAAACCCACTTTTTGGAGCACGGAAGTTTTACAAAATAAGGGGGAAAAAAAAAAAACCAATTGGGAAATTGTGATACTTCTTGTGTATTGAGGTGGCGCGTTCCAAAGGTGGTATTCACTTTTCTCGGAGGAAGTATCTGTCAGATATTCTAGAGGACACTAGATTGTCAGGAACTAGGCCTATTGGGACTCCCATGGATCCCAATGTCAAAATTTCTGTTGATCAGGGGGAGTTTTGTTGCTTGGTTGGTAGATATCTCATTTGTAGTTAGTTTGGTGAGTCAGTTTATGTCTGCTCGTCATCTTCCACATTGGTAAGTTGTTCTTAGAATTGTGAAGCACCTCAAGGCTCATCTAGGACGTGGTATGTTTTACAAAGCTAGTGGACATTTGCATGTTGAGAGTTTTACCGATTCTGATTGGGCAGGAAGACCATTTGACGGGAGAGAAAAGGATATTGTGTCTACCTTGGTGAAAACCTTATCATTGGAAAAATAAGAAGCAAACAATGGATGCACGATTAGTGCAAAAGCATAGTATAGAGCCGTGGCTCATAATAAGTGTGAGATCATGCTCTTTTTTGAGATGGGGTTTAGTGTGCAATTGCCTATGAATTTGACATTGCACCGAATCCAGTTTTCTGTTAAGAGGACCAAACGTGTTGAAGTTGATTGTCACCTCATTCGAGAGAAGTAAGCTAGTGGAGTGAAAGCTACTCCCTTTGTGTTCTACAGGTGCCCAGTTAGCTCGCATATTTACTAAATCATTGTTCAAACCATGGTTAGAGTTATTGTATAACAAGCAGAGACTTAATGATATTTATTCTTCAGCTTGTGGAAGAGTGTTAGGAGTTGTGAAGTATTAGTGAGAGGGTATATCTATCCTTTTATGTATTTTGTACTCCCACAATATATATAGAGGCCCCTTCCTATGAGGGATCCCACACTTTGCTAAAGTGTGAGACTCACCTTTCCCGATCAAAATTCGACGATCCGAAACGTTCAATGTGTTTAGAATGTGTTTTTAAATGTCCACTCCACGCAATGAATCATAAAAAAAAAATGACCGAAAAGGGCTTGATCCGAGCAGTAATACTTGTGGGTTAAGATCAATAAAACCTTGTACAATGTACACTTTTCCCGAATAACAATTTTATATCACGAATGCTCCCCTAATTTCTAATTATTGGATAGCATTGGACTTCAAAACTATTATAAACCTACTCCGCAGCTTGATGATTTTTGCCATAACTCTCTTCATTTCAAGCTCCAATCGTGCGTTATTCACATTTAAGTCGGTTATTAAAACCATACAATTTACAATACTTATCGTACTATTCAGTTCAATACACCAAGCTATTAATGTACTGCACCCCGTAACGAAACTTTTGCAATTAACACTACGCATCATGCAGTGCGATTCAGTAATTCACTACACACAAAAAAACATTCACTTAATCAACATGTTTCAGGTGCAAATGGAACAATTTAAACTCGTCAAGTGAGATGTTTGAAAAACCCTAGGATTTTGGTTATTGGAAGCCTTTTTTGTTCGAACGGCAATAGCCATCAAAATATCATAACATCAGCAGATGTATTTTGAGGCAAAACGATTTTAAACAGGTTAAACCCTTATGTTGACACCGCCATTACCAATCTTTGCGCCCATGACTAGACATCTATTTAGTTTTCATATGGATCAGGCAAAAGGGCTAAAAGTGTTGAAAGCCTTTTGAGGAGAGTAAGTGTAAGTGTTCTATTATTCACCCATTTGATTAAGTTAAAAGAATAAAAACATTGAGTTTCATAGTTATTTTCTCAAATTATTCATTCGGAATGTCTTCTTTTCCACTAGTATAGATAGACTTTACCTTTGGTACAAAATACAAATGTTTTTAGCAAGATTTATGACGTTGGAAATCTTTTATCACATTTCTCTCAAATTGATTTAAGATATCACTTTTTTTATCTTCTCGTATGATGTTCGGATAGACTCTAGTGTCCATAAATTCACATGTCAGGAATATGGATCAATAATCATGGGAAAATTAAAATAGTAAAGTAGAGGAGAGATAAGAGATGGCATAATCCTAAAGACCTTAAAATTGTCATTGGTATCCCTACTATAAAAAGGAGCAAAAAGTAGCTTTTATCAAGCCCAAGTCTCTTTCAATATGACCAATCTTCTTCCTTACTAAACCACCTTATCCTCAATTCATCACTTCGGACAAGTAACTTATTAATTTAGGCCTAAATTAATAAGTTCTAATCTTTGTCATCCAAAAGCATATAACATTTCAAACAAACAGCACCAAACACGACCAAAGCGGAGTTCTAGTTCAATTCCCAGTTTGTTTTATAGGAGCCAAAAATAGCATTCATCAAGCCCACGTCTCTTGCAATATGACCAATCGTCTTTCTTACTGAACCACATTATCCTCAATTCATCACTTCGGACAAGTAACTTATTAATTTAGGCATAAATTAATAAGTTTTAATCTTTGTCATCCAACGACATATAATATTTCAAACAAACAGCACAAAACATGACCAAAGTGGAGTTCTAGTTCAATTCCCAGTTTGACAACCATGGTTATTCAAAGGCTTTGTTCTCAATTTTTGAATTTTGTCGTTAATATGACTCCAGTGGTTGTTACAGTACCAATTGCCAGACTTGTGGCATAGGTTCCTTAGCTCGGAAGTTTGGTGGAACTCAAGCCCAAATGATTTGCAAGTCAATGATTTCGTCCCATATTTCATGGATGCAGTAAAAACGAGAAAAAAATACGTTAAATGATACCTTAGATTACAGAATCCTACTTCCAACAGATAGTTGCTACTTTTTATTATTAGAAAACATGCAATAAGTAGAACTCAATGTTGGTAAAGAAAACTTCAAAAGGGTAGGTCCATCAAGAACTTGCACAAGTCACTCTAAATCATTTCCTAAAATTGGGTACTTTTCTCAAGGCTTCGGTTCTTGTAATTTCTCAAACGGCATACTATAATGGGCTTCAATGCCAATAATAGTGTATATTATCCATGACATCCAAAGGCATAAATACATATTTCAACATATTCTAGTAAGCATGACCGAATCGAAGTTTCAATTCAATTCACAGTTTGACAACTGTAGTTATCCAAAGGCTTTGCTTTCAATTTGATGATTTTTGTATTGGATACGACACTCTAGTGGGAGTTGTAGCACCAATTGTAAAAGTTATTTCATAGGTTCCTTGCCTGCACCCGTGATCCGAACGCTTATAGGCCAGGGTCACAGGTACCGGTTGCTCGGGTACGGGCCAGGTCCGCATGACCCGAGGAATGCAGTTCTCACTCACATGCATGGCCAACTTGCTCGATATCACAAGCAACATCCCTCACATAGTTGGGACATCGTCATGATAAGACTAGATGCATGTGCTGAACGTAATGATGCTCGGTTTTCTACAGTGACGTCACCCGAGTAGTTTCCGTGCGTGTACTTGGAGGGCAAGCCAGGAATTCACCTATAAAAGGTAAACTTGATCATCCCAAAGAGGTACGCAAAATCTCACGCTAAACCCTAGATCTGAGTACAACTTTCCTTCGTCTCCAATTACTGACTTGATCGTCAGAACACCATTCCGGACTCCACGGTCCGGTCTGGTACTAACGAGTTTGCTCAGTGTGTAGGAGTGAAGCTCGTGAGAAGATTCATTCCAGAAACAACCACCCATTCGATCCGAGTTGAAGAGACGAGTTAGAGAAATTCATACCACCACAGTATTCCCTTTCAAGTTACCACCAAAAGAAGCTAAGGAATCAATTTACCGGCATGCAAAGACAGTTGTTTCACTTAATCATTTTCCAATTTTTTGTCTTCTATCTTAATCTTCATAAGAATTTTAGCTAGAAGTGTTAAAGTGGACAAAAAGCAGTTGAATTGAACACTGTTTACTGCTTTTAGCACTATTCTGAGTGGTTTTTTTAGTGTCCTTCCGCTATGTTTTCCAGATAAAAAAGGTAAAAATATATTGGTAGGTCTACCTACCGCTTGAAGGATTCACAATGGCAATAAATGGAGCCTCATGATAAAATACCCATGCAAAACAACTAAGTTCAGCTACAGAACTCTAATTAAGATGACTATGCAAAACAACCAAGTTCAATGAGGATTTCTAAAACAAGTTCCTAGGAGGGAAAAAAAAAAAAAAAAAAAGGTCATTTGTAGTCGTAGTAACTGTAAAGTCGCCACTCGCCAGTTGACCCAAAAGCTTAAGTTTTACGAAATGGGCCCAATAGTTTAAATCAAGCTATACAACACCCTCATGTGTAAGCCCGTCTTTCACATCCACATTTATACAAAGAGCAAAATAGAATGCAAAGGGAAAAGCAAAATACAATGGGCAACTTCAACCCATGACCTCTCAGAACCAAAGCTCTAACACCATTTTAAGTCAACAATCACCCCAAAAATTTAAGCTGTTAAGAAATGAGACTAACATTGCATATAAAGCTATCCAAAAGTAACCATACTTGGAAGAACTTACCATGAACTCCCTCACCAGTCAGGGCATTAAGATATGCGGCTAACGTTGAAACCAATGTTTTCCCCTCACCCGTCTTCATTTCAGCAATTGACCCATCATGAAGCACCGCTCCACCGATTATCTACCATTCAAATTGGCATTTGATTCAAATACTATCTACATGTTAACACCTAAAGAAAATTAGAAAATGACAAACCTGCACATCAAAATGACGCATTCCAAGCTTCCTCCTTGCAGCTTCTCGAACAACAGAAAATGCCTCTGGGATCAAAATCAAAACAACTATATTAAATTAAAAAAACTCTCTTTAAGGTTGTGTTCACAAAAGGATCCAAGGAGGGATTTCTTGAGGGCAAGGATGGACCAAATGGGATCTGCCCGAGTGACCACCACCTTATATTCATCAAAAGCCCTTCTTGTTGTAGTAGTATTAGTAATGCAAGTTATACGCGTTGGCCACCCCAAGTCCAAGAAAAGCCTTGAATTTGTGGGGGGAAACTCCTTACATTTCCTTTTCCCCGATTAAATCCCTCCAAAAAATGTTCATACAAAACAGCCCATGATAATATGAATTTTCAATGAAGAATAATAGATGGTAGTTTTTTGAACCAGCTTGAACGTCGGCTAGTGTCTCCCCTTGTCTCAGCCGGTCTCGAAACTCCCTTGTTTTTTCAGTCAGCTAGAAACCAATAACCCCAAATGTAAGTACACCCATAATCCAACAGCCTACAAACAAAACCAGCATAACTATTCCCACTATAAAGTCAAGCCCATGAACAAACCTGTTCATCAGACAATTTCTGAATATACGGCTCCAGGGAATTGACAAGTTTCACAAGTCGATAATAGTCCCTAATAACCCAGTAGTTTAAACTGGTAAAATCACCCCAAACCTTGGTAACCTTATGTAAATCTTCCTGCACGAACAAGAAGCAAAAACAAAAGTGAAGAAAAAAGTAGGCAGATGAGCATATCAAGAAACATTTGGCGCACTTTTTACAAAGGCTATTTCTGTGCACCTTGAGAGATGAAAGGATGGGCTTGCGGGTGAGACAACGGCATCGATACCGGGATGAAGACAGCAGAGACTGCGGTAGAGAAGATAGTGCTTGTCTTGGAAAGTGGCATCTTGGAATGGGGGAGAAAGAGGTGTTGAGATTGAGGAAAGCGGACAACGAGGTGGAGACTATGGCCATTTTATTTTCTACACTTGTCTTGGTGTTGAAACTGCTTTCTATTGTTATTTCCGAAGCACCAAAGACAAAGAAAGTGCTTTGTACTCGGCTGAGGGAGATGTGATCGAGTCAATGGCTTCGTGCAATAGCTTGGTTTCACTTCTGGCTAATTAGGTGCGTCTATTTGGACACACTACGTCACTATCTTTGCTTTTCATTTGTTTTCGTTCAGGATGTGCATCATAGCTGACCAAAAAATCAAACATTGTTAGGTTCGCCATGCACCCTAACTTTGTTTATAGAGACTAGAGAGAGGGCCATGGGCAAGGCCCGCGAATATGACACTTTGCCCACCATAATAAAATTTGTGTGCATAGTTTTGAAGTTGCAAATGAAAAACAAAAACTCGAAACTTGAAGGAAAAAATGTCTTTGCTTGAAGTGAAATGCCAAAGCTAGAATTGCATATGTAAAAAAGCCGAACCCTCTTGAGTACCTTATTAGAAGACTGCTGAGCTATTTTAAAGTGCAAGCATATGTCAAAAATATATATATTCAGTCTTACAGTTACAATATATACATTGAGGCATGACTTGATATATACTGTAATACTATAAACAATTAGTTGGGATCAAGTCGAGTTACATAGAAATATGTGGACCAAAATACAGGGGGTAAAAATGAAAGAAAGGAAGAAGATAGCCCCAGAAGAGCAACATGGTTACTCCGTAATGGGTGGGTATAACCAAAAAAACCATGCACCTGGTCGAAATGATAACATGCATATCATAATTTTGCTTCCAACTTACAAACTCAAGAAGGAGATGTGGCTACAGCTTAGAAATCAGATAGAGCTTGTTCCACTCCAAAGTCCTACCTATGATCAAGAGACAACATGTCCGAATGAAAAGTACCTTTCTCATAATCGCTTTTATCAAATGAAACTTACATGGAATAGCTACCCATAGCATATCTTCCAACATGAATGAAATGAGCGTATTATAATAGCATATAACAATTTACAAAGGATTTTAAACTCAAATTCAGCTGTACTATGATAATATTTGGATCTAGTCATTGCCTTTTCCAAAATCAATTGCCATATTCTGCTCTCATATTTAAATTTTAAGCAAGATTCCAAATGTTTCTGGCTATTCCATAAACAAAACAAAACATCTAACCTTACTTATATGTGCATCAATCATCCCTGCAGTATATAATCCATTGCCCAAAAAAAAGGATGAGAGATTAAGTTTACGGATGGGAGCTTCTCATGTGAGATGTTTTGGCATCCTTAGACTCAAAACAAAATTCCCTTTATAGCTTCCAAGATTTCCATGTTTGTGAAAACATTCTATCACCAACCCATCCTTTTAAAAGCCCCAAATTAACCTTCGTGTCAAACTCTCCAAAACACCAAGATTTTGGAAGTCAAGGCAAGGATGGAACTCTTGCACAAGGTGGTTGTGAACCACTGACCTTAAAGAAAAGCCATTCCCCACAAAGCCTCACGATCAGTCATCACATGTTTCAATTGCATTATTACTTCATTATTTTGTCCAGTTTTTGCTAAAAACATTGAATCACTGTCCTCTTTCTCAAAACATTTTCAAAATCAATTTACAAATTGGGTGATGCGGCTCGAACCAGAAAGAGCATAGGCCTTCTTTTGTGTAGACAAATTTAGAGCTTTTGAAAGGTTTTAAAAAAACGTGAAACCCATCTCCAGCAAAGTCAAAACATTCATTCCTTGAATGTGAACACGCATTCTCTAATTGAATTCACCAACATTGAATTCGTAAAGGAATTTAAACTATCAAAGTGTCAATATTTTTCTTTTCTTTTTTTTAGTAGAATAACCAAGTAAAATAATATATCTAGTGGTAATCATAAAAAGCCAACCTTTCAGACATTCAACATGTGAACCAAAAATAGAACATGGCAAAGTCCAGTATCACTCCAACTTTACAACCAAGTTTACAACATACCCAGGTGGCACCACCACCTAAGCTCCAGAGCCCCACCGTTTATTCAAATCCAAAGAACCCAGCAAATCCCAAATTCCTCCCTCTCTCTCATCATATATCTCACTGTCATTATTCTCTTCTAAAAAAATTTCTTCCTCCATGTTATTAACAGTCATTCCTTCATTCAACTCCACACTTTCAGTTCTTCCTCTTCTATACAAATATCAAAAAGCCACAAAAAGATGGCAACAACGTGAGAGCCAATACAAAATGGAAAAAAGAAATACGTAGGCATTTCGTCGAACACCTAATAGGCGTAAAATATTCTGTTAAAAGTTCTGTCAAACAAGCAAAATAAAATGAATTACTTGATAACATAGTTATTAACCTCACGTAATACTTAAAAAACAATAAACCAGACAATCCCAAATTAAACTACCAAAGATCCGAAGATCAATGAAAAATCCCAACTCAAACTTACAGAAATTGTGTTCGAATAATCTTACCCATTCTCGTGAACCTTTGTCTTATTCGTGAGATTTACTTCTTCTGTGACTGTGAGAGAGCTTGTAGATTAGTCAGAGGAAGTCTTGGGAGGCATGCAAGTATCGACAGAGACGAGACGAGAAAATTTTGTGGAGAACTTGAAAGAATGATTCCAACGGTCTTCTTATCCATGAAACTTTTTCATTGGACCTTTTGTTTTCTGAGAAAGAAGCCCAATACAAGAGTTGTTCTCAGAGCCCTCATGAATTGGAAGTCCAAGAGAGTCCAATTTTAGTACCCATGGCTTTAGCCCAATCTCGTTTCGGCCGAAAGCGTTTCTTTCTGTTAGAAAGTACTAGTAGCTTTTTCGGCTAATGACCAAGCTAGGTATGGGCGCATGAAAGATGGAAAGGATTGGTGTAAAAAAAAAAGGAGCAATTTTTAAAAAAAAGGGAGATTATCTTTAAATGAATAAAAATAGAGATACATAGTACACATTAAGCAAGGGATAGAGTCTCCAACAATGTTATGAGTACACCACCTGTGCACCCCAAATGCATACCACCCTGAGGTGACAAATGAGGAGAGGCTATTTTTTGGGTGAGCCCCACATTGGGCTTTTCTTCATTTGTCACCTCAGGGTAGTGTGTATTTGAAATGCACATGTGGTATACCCATATCATTTTCCATCTTTTTAACGTGACAATCGTCACAATTGTGTTGGTTAGAGCAACTCCAGCCTTGAACCTTTTTTTTCCTCAAATTTGCTCAAAAATCTGAGTAAAAGCTCATTTTGATACCATCTTCTCCAGTCCTATACTCAGATTTACTCAAATTTCAAGCCCTAGCCGCCGTCCTCCGCCCCTCACAGCCGCTACCGCCGAGGAACGCAAGTACCAGAAGAACCCAAGCTTCCTCAGATCGAACTCGAACAACGGCCAACGCTACAACGACGAACGCACGACAACGGACGCACAAATCGAAGAACCCAGGCTTCCTCAGGCTACAACGACGAACGCACAAATCGACCAACGCTACTCAGATCGAACTCGAACAACGTCAGGAGGGGTCAATCGAGAGAGAAAACGTCAGGAGGTGTCGACAGAGAAGAGAGATGACGGCGGCGACCGCTTTCCGGCGATGAACACCGCCACAAAGTAGCCGTTGAAGATTTGGGTAAAGGTTTGGAGCTCCCTTGATTTGGGTAAAAATCTGAGTAAAACTCAATTTGATATGGGTTTGGTTCAAAGACTGGAGGGGATTTTTGGGTGTTTTTACTCAAATTTCAAATCTGGTTCTGAGTTTGAGTAAGGGCTGCAGTTGCTCTTACCATCTCGAGTCCTACGAACCCTGTTACATCCTCCGTATATTGAGATGGATTATAAATTCTGAAACAAAAAATTAGACAACTAGATGAAGCATTTACTAATTGAGTTGATTTTAGAGGAGGAGTAGAGAACATGAAAAAAAATTCAAAAATGCTACTATCACATACACCCAGTCACATAACTCTCACATACACACACATGAGTGAGTGGAGCCCACCTCATATGTGTGTATGTAAGAGTTATGTGACCGGGTGTATGTGATAGTAGCATTATTCAAAAAAATTCCGAAATTGTTTACAATTAATGATTCAGATTCACAATCATTGCATTTGGACCATTAATATTCACTACCATTTTTGTTGATTTTATATATTAAATCATAAGGTTGAGTTCAAATCAAGTACTAGAAAGACATGGGAGGTGGATTATCCTTCAGCCCAACCACTTTTTGAACTACCAGTCTCGCATCCCCAGCTCTGCAAAACCACCGCACCAGTCTGCAATAGATCTATCAAGAACCAAAGACCCACCACACCAGTCTGCAATAGATGTCTGCAATTACACACTACCTATGCAACTTCAAATTCCTCCTCTTCTTCTTCTTCTTCTTCCTCCACCCAATCCTACCCACATCCGCTTCTCAACCAATCACATCATCACACTCACACCCACACCCACTCTTCCCCTGCACCCCACCCCACCATAACCTCTACCCCTTCTGCAACACCTCCCTCCCCACCTCCCTCCGCGCCCAAACCCTAATCTCTCTCCTCACCCTCCCAGAAAAGCTCCTCCAGCTCGGCACCAACGCCTCCGCCGTCCCCCGCCTCGGCATCCCCCCGTACTACTGGTGGTCCGAGTCCCTCCACGGCATCAACGCCAATGGCCCCGGCGTCAATTTCCTCGGGCCGATTCCCGCCGCCACCAACTTCCCCCAGGTCATTCTCACCGCGGCGGGTTTTAACCGGAGCCTGTGGAGGTCGGTGGCGGCAGCGATCGCGGTGGAGGGCCGGGCCATGTACAATGTGGGACAGGCCGGGTTGACGTTTTGGGCACCGAATATAAACGTGTTTAGGGATCCTAGGTGGGGGAGAGGGCAGGAGACGCCCGGGGAGGATCCGGTTGTGGCAGCGGCGTTTGCGGTGGAGTTTGTGGAGGGGTTTCAGGAGGTTGGGGAGCGGAGAAGGGGTGGGGCTGTTGGTGGGAAGAGAATGTTGATGGGTGCTGGTGATGGGGATGGGATGATGTTGTCTGCTTGTTGTAAGCATTACACTGCTTATGATTTGGAGAGTTGGGGAGGTTTCACCAGGTATAACTTCAATGCTGTGGTGAGTTACTCTTACATTCCACCTTTTATTCTACTAGTTGTCTTGCTAACCCCCACCCACCCGTTAGGTGGTGGATAATATGTATATAATGCTAAACTTGTTCGGATTTTAATAGACAAATCGTGGATGTCAATACATTTTTTCGGATATCGATACACTGTTTACCCATTATTCACCGTTAGCATATTTCTTCATTCTTTGTTTCTTTGATTATTTTCTATACTGTCACTTTTGCTCGGGTGACATTACTTATGGTATAGTGAAGTATATATAATCCCATACGATGCGTGATCCATCTTTGTGGGTCTGTGGGATTTATCTAATGAACGTTTAATTTAGATTACCAAAATTTTAACCGAACACTGGATATGTAGTCTGCTTGAAAAGACAGTCGTCGCTGAAGCTCATATTCGGGCAAACAACCGGCGTGGGAGTAATACTACGCTACTTGCTAGTATCAGAATAATTCATATGGTCCTATGGATGTCTTCGCCTTCCTCTTGTCTCCTCCATAGTAGATCCTATAAAAGCTTTCATATTTCGAGTTCGAGTCATGAAATGCACATGCCTTGTGAAAGAAAAAGGTGAACTACATCGGTTGTTAACAACAATTGTTGGTGCACTTGTTATGTCTATTTTTTTCTAGATGAAAAACGTCATTTGGCTTCATTTTTGGTTATTCTGTGATGTGGAACTTTTGGTTTAATTTTTCGATAACATTGGACATTGAAACTATAATTGCAATAGGCATCGATATGACTTATAAAACCATGACGATAAATTTCATGTCTGCCACGTGTAAATTCCAGCCAATTTGACATCGAATGCAACATGGGATCACTGTTACTGCAATAAGTTTCAACATGTTAGAAACAGCCAAAATTTTCGTGCATACCACGTACCGACTACCGAGATTTAGCTTAGTGATTTCCACAATGACTATGGAATGCAGAAACAGATGTAATATCGATAATTCAATTCGGTTGGATCTACTAGGAGAGTTTGAAAGAGGAATCTAACTTGATATGATCAGATCTCAAATGGCCAATGGGTGGATGTAAGGCATTCTTTGTCGCTGATCAGAACAAAAGAAAGGATTAACATAGATGGCTTTGGTGTTTTAACTTAATTAGATTTTGAAGTTGTATTTGAAGCTTATTAAGCTCCCTATATCTATCTCCAGGTTACTGAGCAAGATATGCAGGACACATATCAGCTACCATTTAGGAGTTGTATACAACAAGGTAAAGCAAGCTGCTTAATGTGTTCATACAATGCAGTGAATGGGGTACCGGCATGTGCCCAAGGAGATCTCTTGCAACAAGCTCGAGATGATTGGGGGTTCAAAGGGTGAAATATTCAGCAACCTTACTATTTAATGCAAATTGAAACAAAAAACAGTATTCCTATGCGAGTGACGACTCATGTGTTATCCTCTCAATGGCACAATTACAGATATATCACCTCTGACTGTGATGCCGTGGCCACGATATTTGAAGATCAGAATTACACGAAAACTGCTGAAGATGCTGTGGCTGTTGCTCTTAAAGCAGGTTTTGTAGTCAGTTTAACTCTGTTGCATCTTCAAGTGGGAAACTGTAAAATTTACCAAAGAGTTGACAGAACTTCTTGTGTTTTTTAGGGATGGATATTAACTGTGGATCATATTTAAATCGGCACATTCAATCTGCAATAGACCAGGGAAAGGTGCAAGAAGAAGACATTGATAGAGCTCTTTTAAATTTGTTTTCCGTTCAAATTCGTCTTGGGCTTTTTGATGGAGATCCTATAAAGGGGCAGTTTGGGATGTTAGGACCTCAAGATGTTTGCACTTCGGAGCACAAGAAACTGGCACTTGAAGCAGCACGTCAGGGCATTGTGCTTCTAAAGAACAATCGGAAGTTTCTGCCTTTGAACAAGCATAGAGTTTCTTCCTTGGCTATTGTTGGCCCAATGGCAAACACAACTGCATTGGGTGGTGGCTACTCAGGTTTATTTACTTTTCCATGTACAATCTGCACTTTATAGGCTCGTCTAATTTCTTCTCTTGCATATAGTCCTTGTGTGCTTGTGGAAACTATCAGACTAATTAGTCTACGATTGAAAGTTTATTACGCAGTCTTCGATCCAAACTGGCAGCGAATTAGTTACGAGGTTGTAGCATGAACATATGTACTGAAGAATTGGTGAAATTGCTCCTCCCAAATCTTCAACCTTCAGAATTCTATCTGTGTAAAGCTCTATTTGGATTCTTTGGAACTTTTGGAAGAGAAATAGAAAGCAAGAGAAAGTAGGAGAGAAACTTATGAAAAACAGCTAATTATCCAATTTCTTTAGCGGGAAGTAGCTTCTTTTCTTTTTCCTCCATGCTGCAAAGACAAAGAAAGGACAATAGGGAGGGAAACAACTTTCCGTTATTTGATTTCAAAGGAAAATAAAAGAAACAATTATAAGGTAACTGAAACTAACAACAAGACGTAGTGTAAGTGGGAATTACTAACTTGTTTTTTTTATTCTTCCACGAGTTCATGTCTCTTTTTCCTCAAGTTGGAGGGAAAACAAGGAAAGGAGGGGAAATTATGACTCCCCTGTTATTTTTCTTCCTTTCATCAAGTCCGAAACCCACTCTGTATGGTTTTCTTAAATATGTCATTACAGTTAGCTTCTGATTCTCTTTAGTGCTTAAGTACGTCACTACATGCGCATTAGAGAATCACTTTAATGCTTTGCTGATGACGTTTCGGGATTTCTTGATTTTAGGAGTTCCATGCAGCCCAAATAGCATTTTTGATGCATTTTCAGCTTATGCAAAGAAAACATCACATGCGGCTGGCTGCCTTGATGGTGTACCTTGCACTTCCAATGCTGGATTTATGGAGGCTGTTTCTATTGCTAAAGAAGTTGATTTTGTCATCATAGTAGCTGGTCTGGATTTGTCCCAAGAGACTGAAGATCGTGACCGCTACAGTCTCCTCTTGCCTGGTTTTCAGAAGGCTCTTGTTACCACCATTGCCGCTGTGAGTGAAAAACCATTGGTTCTAGTTCTCACTGGTGGTGGGCCCCTAGACGTATCATTTGCTGAGGGGGACCCGCGAATTGCCAGTATTCTTTGGATTGGGTACCCTGGAGAGGCTGGTGGAAAGGCGCTTGCAGAGGTCATCTTTGGAGATTACAATCCAGGTTGGTATAAATTAGTGTTGAATTCGTCAGCAAGAATTCAGGTGTTACAAACTATGCATGAAAAAGTAATCACCTCACTTTTTCCCCTCATAGTACGCCTAAAACTTTTTCCAGAATGGTATGGATCAGCATAGGCATTACGAGGGGGCAATCAAGCCTGTTTGGTGGGAGTATGAAAACCTATGAGAGTATTTGTGTTGAGAAACAATTCCTGATAAGTGCTATCTTAGATCCTTGAAACCCTATGGCTACGTTTGGATCATGGATTCATGGAAGAATTTATGACGGAAAGGTAAATGGTGGTCGTTAGAGTTTGTCCCGCATTGGTTAATTATAACCTTCAAAGCTAGTATATGAGTGGGCGGCCTCTCCACTCATTACCAATTGGTTTTGAGTTGAATGCTTTGACATGGTATCAGAGCTAGGCTATCGGAGGACTTTGGACAAGACTCTCTTGGTTATTGCCCCGTTATTTGGGCCGTAACTGCACCATGTTTCATTATAATCCCAATGTTGTGGATCCATTATCTACCTCTTCTCGTGCGGGTCAGGGGTCGCACGTGCAGGAGAGTGTTAGAGTTTGTCCCACCTCCAAAGCTAGTATATGAGCCTCGGCGGCCTCTCCACTCATTGCCAATTGATATTGAGTTAGATGCTTTGACAATAGTAATCAAAGTGAATAAATCTAGCTTCTTCACTTGATTATCTTCTTCTAAGTTACGATCACCTTTTTCATTTTGCATCCATAAATCCCTCCCCATATCCATGTTCCAAGTACAGCCTAACACGATCTGGAAAGGACTTTAGTTGATAATTTACCAAGAAATGTGGGTTCTCTAAGTAACAACAGAAGGGGGTGATCTAATTTTTACATTTAGAAGATATCACTCTCAATTTTAATGCCACAAATTGCTTTATTTTCTGGAACAAAACAGGTGGAAGACTGCCGGTGACCTGGTATCCCGAGTCATTCACCCGCATACCAATGACCGACATGAACATGCGTGCTGATCCTTCTCGAGGTTACCCAGGAAGAACTTACAGATTCTACACTGGACCTAGAATCTATGGTTTTGGACAAGGCTTAAGCTACACAAATTACACTTACAACCTCTTATCAGCTCCAAGCAAACTGAGCTTATTGGGATCTATCAAGGCTGGATCTGAAAACAACATGCAACATAAAAACGGATATGACGAGCTCGATTATATTCACATCGATGATGTGGAGTTCTGTGGTTCGTTGATATTCCACGTACAGGTCTTGGTGATGAATAAGGGCGACATGGATGGAAGCCACGTCGTGATGTTGTTTTCTAGAGTGCCGAAGTATTTCAAAGGCGCTCCGGAGAGACAACTGATTGGGTTCAATCGTGTACATACGGTTTCTTACGGGTCTACTGAAACAAGAATCATGGTTGATCCTTGTGAACATCTTAGCATTGTAAATGAGCTTGGTAAAAGAGTATTGCCTCTGGGCGATCATACTCTGATGTTGTTGAATTTGGAGCATATTGTTTCTATTGATAGATAATAAAGTTGGTTTGATTCAATTTTCAACCAACTGCTTGAATTTCCAATTCAATACTACTAGTCCTTGGATCATGCATCATTATGTCATTATGAAAGTAAAAGTTCTTGCAACAGCCAACAGTTGAGCCATCTTTTTTTCCGAGTGCTTTTGGACTAACTTACTAATCAAATGGACAGTTGGCTGGAGACAGCTGTAAACCGAGGAAAAAAGTGCACCTTTAGTTGTTTTTATTTTTTTTCCCCCCAAATAACAGCCAATTGCTTGTTTCTAATAAATTATGAACTTCCACTACGGTTCGTTCAAAGGCGGAATATTCAAGACTGGAAAATTAGGAACCGGGGGGCAAAATCTTCATAACGGTTGCAACACAAGATCTTTATATTTTCGTATTCATTATTTACTATTTTTCCCTTAAAATCTTCATAACGGCTGCAAATCTACATTTTAAAACTCATAATGAGACAAACAAAGAACATCACCAAAGTTAGAAAAATCTTGTGAGGAAAAGTAACAGAACTCTCAAAAGACTTTGCATGGATAAATGGATGGTTCTACAATCATAGGTCGAAGACCACCTGTCCAGGTTATTTTGGTGCAGAACATGGAGACAATAACATAAAGACTCTACCAAAGAAACATTACATATGGAAATATGCTATTTAATGACGTGCAGTAAAAGGAGTTGAGCAACTATCTGCTTTTTTCTGATAAAAAAAAACTATTTGCTTTTTTTGGAGTGCCTTAAAGTAAAGGAGAAGAGTAGAGATTTTTTGGAGTGTCTAAAGTAAATCATGAAACTTGCAAAAGGGTAATTTTGGAAAACCACTGTAGTTTTGAGCCCTTGTATCAAAATTGACTCACAGTATGTACCTTCCTTCTTGACTTAGGAGTAACACCATAAAAAAATGGGATTTGATAGATAGTGGAAGACAACGCTCAAAAAAAGCGTGTCGAAGACTGGGCCCCTAAACAAAGGAGTTCTGTTGAGCACAGTAGCACATGGGCTGCCCCCCTAATTAACGGAATTCCAACCCGATTCTGGGACTCCGGCCCATTACACTTATCCATTCCGCCCGATTTTGTCCCCCTTAATTAAAGGCTTGAAAAATTATTTCTTGGATAAGATTCTGGCCTAATCCAAGCATAAAAGTTGAATATCGTTAGGTGCCTCATTGGAACAAAAAACATGATTCCAAATGGATCCAAAACACTTGATCAAAGCCACTGCAACAAGTTTTATGCGTTCCGATGAGACACTTATCGATATTCGATCAAGCTGATTTTTGATACACATGTAGAATTCGACGACCTCTATGCGGTGAATTACCTTAGAAACAAGTTATTGAGTCCTTGTTTCAAGTAGATTGTCAATATTATTCACATTGTTTTTCTTTTTTCCTATTCACATTTGTTACCTGGATTTGCTTTGGGGCTTAAATAAGAAAGGCGGATTAGAGGAGGAGTAGGGATTAATTAAGAAGGGGAGATAATTTCGTAGTTGGTTTGGGTGGTAGTTTGTATGGGTTGATAAAATTGTTTGGATAATGAAAAAAGGTAACAAGTTGCTTGCTTTCCCTTCAAAATTCATTTTCGTACCCAAGTTTGAAGGTGGGAAGAGATAAATGAGTAATTGGGGAAGGGGAATAATTATGGACAGGGTTCAAGATACCCATAAAATAATCCTACTATAGGGGGACTAAATAGTCCCCGTGATTAAATAGTTCAAGTGTTTATGCCTACCAAAGACCGGATTAATTAATCCGGGCAAATAGTAAAACCAAACATGGTCTTAGGTACGTAAAAATATAGCCTTGAAATATGGGTACTTTAATTATTAGTATATGTTTTATGAGAATAATTTTCATTACCCTAATCCAAATTCAACTCAGCTCAATCCAACAAGGGTATTAACTCCATATCATAAAACTTGAACCCACAAACTCATTTTACCTTAATTTTTTTTCATGTGTCTAATTTGTTTTCCTCTCATACAGGCCAAACATGGAGGCAAAATATAGGAAAATGGCAAATAGAGACTTTTAAAGAGAAAATAACTTATTACCGAAATCCTTAAAAAGCCCAGAAATCCAAAACAAATGGAGGGGCTGCATGAATTAGTTTGAGGAGCACGCAAGGCAATCGAAGACATTTTTTTTTTTTTTTTTTATCTGACCAAAGATACACTGCATTACCAAAAAAAAAAAAACAACTTTAAGTCTTATTTTCATGACGCATAAAGGGTTCAATTGCACACCAACTCCCTCATGAGACATATGTGTACGTTTGTAAACATAACAACAAATGACCCCTCTATTCGTCTTCTTCTAGTACTTAAAATTCTCTCTCTCTCTCTCTCTCTCTCTCTCTCTCTCTCTCTCTCCTAATTCTGTTTTTGTTTGCAGAGATGGCTGACCCAAAGTATGGTTATCCCTACCCTGCTCAAGCTTATCCCTACCCTTCTCAAGGTACGTTTTTTCATTCTTATGTACTCAAAGCTCCCTCTTAGTTCCAATTTTCATTCAAGTTTTTAAAGTATTTTTACGTTCCCCAGAAATTGATTATTTGACTTCTCTTCTTTTCTCATTAATTCTTCTCTTATTAAATCAAGATTCACCAATTCGATACCTTAATTAATTATCATTTTCATGAGTATCATCAATAATCTGTTTAGTGTTGGGATCAGGGTCTTAGTGATACAGTGAGCTTCCAATCAGGACTCCCTGATGGGAAGCCCTCCAATTCTCTTATTTCCGGTCAAATTTTCACAATCCGAACCGTCTAATGTGTTTAAAAGGTATTTTTAAGAGTCCCCGTGAAAAATCAGTAAAAACAAATACCGGGAAGGACTTGATCTGATCAATTTTCGATAAAAATGCATTTATACAGTTTTTATCGAAAACTGATCGGATCAAGCCCTTCCCGGTATTTTTTTTTCACTGATTTTTCACGGGGACCCTTAAAAACACCTTTTAAACACATTGGACGGTTCGGATTGTGAAAATTTGATCGGGAAATAGGAGTCCCTGATGGGAAGCCCATCAGGGAGTCCTGATGGGAAAGATTTCGTATATACTCCTTGTAACTTTGTCATTTCTTTGGGTTTATAGCGGGGGTGTGATTTTGGGGGCTGAGGTGTCATACTCGTTGAGACGCTCTCTCTTTATAGGGATGCTGTCACACTCTCGATCGATCCGTTCAAGGTCTCTTTGGAAGAACTTAATTAAAGGAAGATAGGAGAAATAGAAGAGAAAATTAAGGAGAAATGATAAAGGAAATCGTTTTGTTTTCTTGTGTTTGATTTTGTGGGACTCGGGGAGGTGTTGTGCACCCCTCGGTCGTTGGATCGAGTTTTAGATGGCTCGGATGCGTTCGGCAATTTTTCTTTAATTTAAAATTTTTTTTTACCGGTAAAAAATCAAAACACATCCGAGCCGTCTAAAACTCGATCCAACAGCCGAGGGATGCACATCACGGCTGTGCACAACACCTCCCCCACTGAGTTTTTTTTTTTTTTGGGTGCACCCCTCGGCCGTCCGATCGTGTTTTGGATGGTCCGGATGCATTCAACAATTTTAATTTAATTTTGATTTATTTTTACCAGTAAAAAATCAAAACACATCCAGGCCGTCCAAAACACGATCGGACGGCCGGGAGGTGCACGTCACCTTTCTGAATTTTTTTATGAAATTGTGAGACAAAAGAAGAGTAACAAGGGAAGTTACTTAATTTTCACTTTTTTTCCTTCCTCTTTTTTTTTTTTTTTGATCAGTTTTTTTTTCCTTCCTCTTCGAACGTTAGGAATCAAACAAGGGAGAAGGAAAACTTTTTTATTTCCTTCCCCATTTTCGCTTCATTCCCTAAGTTCCAAACAGACCCTTATAAACGTTATTTTAAAGATTAATAAAAATCTCCTCTTTTCACATAGAAAGAATTAATAAACACACTCTCTCTCGCTCTTGATCAGGTTACTACCAAGGCCCTCCGGTGGTGGCACCTCCGCAATATTATGCTGCTCCACCTCCCAGAAGAGAACCTGGTTTCCTTGAGGGATGGTAGTTCCTCTTACCAAGCTCCCGTCGAGTCACCTTATCCTCAATTCGATCCTGTTTTGGGCCGTCGTGGACCAGATCGAAACCGTTCATATCTTTTTTTTTTTTTGGAATCAAATTGTTCATATCTTAAACGTTGCAGGGAAGTATTTCCCTGTCAAAAAAAAAAAAAAAAAAACATTAGCATAGCTATATCAACGGTTTACATTTGTGAAAGATGAAATAGACCGCAGAGACACAAATGTGAACCGTTGATATAGATATCAATGTGAGATTTAAATTATTTTTTGCATAGACATACTTCTCTACAACGGCTACAAAATGGACGGTTGTAACCACACAACCCTTACCGTGGAACGATTACAGCTTGAGCTTAGTATCATGGAGCCATAACGACCCAAAACTAGACTAAACCAGACGATCATAATTGGTAGAATTTGATCAATCTTTGTTTTGCAGTCTGGCTGCTTTGTGCTGCTGTTGCCTCATAGACGAGTGTTGCTGTGACCCTTCCATCATCTTCATGAGCTGATCCCTTCCTTTAATGGTGCCCCATTTGTCTTTGCCTTCTACTTTTAACTCCCCCCTTTTAAGATTTCCTTAATGTGTGATCACTCCAATTGAACATTGTATGTGCCTCTGGGACTCTTATTTCCTTATTATTTCATTTTGAAATTGGAGGCAATTATGGACATGTGGCATTCTTAGCATCAATTTTCAACCCATGTTCTCTCCATCAGCTTTGATTCTCACGAGAGAATAAGGTAAACTAGTGTTGAACCCGTGCTATGCATGCATGGGCGAGATTAATTTGCACGCACAATGTATGTACATGGCATAATAAGTGGTAGGTGGACCCTAATCATACACGCGTAATATATTTAGCATAAGATAATGGTAGCATGTGACTATTAAAATTTAAACACAATTTATGGTTTCCTAGTGTTAATAAGAGTAACTAAATTGGCGATCAGGGAAAAAAATAGTAAGTAAACTGAGACCTAAATATGAGCAATAAATTTGGGGGAAAAAAATACTCATGGCGGGGTGACGTTTTTTTTGGGTCAGCAGAGAATTGTACGGTTAAGATATGTCGTCCGTCCATCGTAAGTACATGGACTCTTGCATGCATGAAGTAATTTTGAAAAGGGCTATGCGATTAATTCACAAAAGAGAGTTTAAATGCTCTTTTGTTATGTTGGCTTTTATGCAAATGCTACTGATTTTTTCCATTGGGATTTTTGCAAAGTGAAAAGGAAACTAATGTTATACAAAAAAGTATGATACAACACACCAGGAGGAGAAGGGAGAATATGAAAACATATTACAAAAGAAAATAAAAACAAATAAAATACCATGAATCAATTTTGTAGGGGACCGGACGACATCAACCCGAAGTTTGGGTTTGCATAACGTTATTTGCCGCTGCAATCACCAAAAGAAAAGGCAAAAGTGAACATATTATCAAAGGGGTAAATTGATCAGGAAAAAGTTGAGTAAAGCACTTACTAAATCAAAAGAATAAGACTAAATTGATTAGGGAAAAGTGGAGTAAAACTCTTAATAAATCAAAAGAAACAAATACTTGCACTAAAACCTGAGAAGGAAATTGGACAAAGTGAGACGAAGAGCAAGAGGAAGAGAGATCTAACTGAAAAGTGGTAGACGTGCAGCAGTTACCATTAACCTCACGGTTTCCCAAAATTTGGCTCTCGCCACACTATGTTTTTACTTTCCAGCAAAGTACCCGCTCAGCCTCGTTGAGTTTTATCTTTATCCACAAGATTCTAGACCGCCTAGATCTTGTTTTCTATTTCCTTGTACCCAAACTTTGTTAAACTGTTAATAAAGTTTGTTTCTTTTTTGTTGCGACGTTTTCTTCTCATTTTCTCACACGGTTGGGAAATTTTAAGTCCTCGCTCGTAGGCAAACAACGAACCACATTGTGGCCCGCCCTTTGGGTCACACGCAACCGCTACGTTTGGAAGTTAGAAAAGGCGCGTAGCCCTTTTCCATGTTGGACGTCGACAAGTCCTGGCACGCCCGCCCAACAACCGCCGGCGCCTTTGAGTTTTTCCCAAAAAAGGAGAAACATTTTGGCACGCCCGGTGGGACCCCAATCGTTTTCAAGGGGTATCACGCCGATTCATTCACATGGCAATTCAATACTTGGAATTGGATGATGAGATTCGGCGATATGGAGAAGAAATCCGTTGGCATGATGAGGAAATTGAAAAGCTTGAAGATGAAATCTATCGTCTTGATGGAAAGCGAATTCAATATTTGTTACCATCTCCTTGCACAATGGAACAATGGAAGTGGAATTCCGATGTGGAAAACTACTACCAAGGTGCGATTCGAATTGTTGAAGATGAAGTTGATAGGCTTGGCTTAGAGAGCCGCCAATTGCATCATGAAATGAACTATCTTCTTGAGGCAAAGTCCAATGGCTATTCAAGTATCGCGTATTCAGGCCTGCCCGAACAAAGTGAATTCCAAAATGGTGAGGTTGGCTATCTCCCTACACAGGCCTTTGAAGAACAAGTTGAAGGGCAGATTCTAAGCAATCAGTCCTATGAAGGACTTTCGCATGAATCTTCTCAGCATGCAGCTCTTGATAGGCTTGCAAAATCACTCAAAGAATCCCAAAACAAGGTAACTGCTAATCTCAAAGAAATCCAAAGAGGCCTTGACAAATTGACGGCTAAACTAAAGTTTAACAAAGCCATGGCCGAAGTGCAATCAACTCCTATGCCTCCAAACTTTTCTCAGGCCTCAACCTCCAAAATTGCACTCGGGGGCAAGAAGACCAAGGAATCAAACTTGGGGGGCAAATGTCTCAGTTCGGGCCTGTGACGATTTCTGAACAGCAGAAAGGCCTGAACATACGAATTTCTAGCGAGTTAAGCAGGCCTCCAAGCTTTTCTCAGTCCTCAACCTCCAAAGGCCTTGCACTCGGGAGGGGCAAGAAGATAGGTCCGATTCAACACAAGGAGAGAAAGAGATGTACTCCGAGGTCAGGCTTGAGACCAATCAGAACATGGAATTTCCACACATGAGGCAAGGTCAGCTCTTTCCCCCTTCTCAAAATTTTTCTCAAGAGGCCCAAGGGCCACCACATTCAGATTCACTCCTAGACAATGAGTAGATTGTTGATGCAAGTCTGGAACGATCTAGTCTTGCCATCAGCCATGACGGCAGGTCTAAATTGCATGTTGCTCCCATTGTAGAACAGGAGGAACGACATGAAGTTGGGGAAATTGATGACATTCCGATTATAGGGCTTGATCTTGATTCATTTGTAATCGGAGATCCTCCTCCCTCGGTTAATGAAGGCCTCTTTGGTGTACGGGGAATAAATCCACGTAAGCCTGGATCACGTGCTTCCTTGATTTACTTGAGTTTCTTCTCAATCAATGGTCTGATTTTCAGAACCAAGTTTTTGGCTTTGATTTCGAACTTAGCCAATTTAAGAACATTTCTTTTAATGCGATTTTTGAATTTCCTTCGAAGTCTTTTGGAAATTCCAGAGGGAATTTCGAAGGAGTCTCCCTTCAGACGCTTCATTTTATTATGAAGTTTAGTGACTTGATCATGAAGTACTTCATACTCATGGAGATCTTGGTTGAACACAAAGGCAGCAGTGTTGTTCTTCATCCACATTCGTAGGAGAGGAAGTTGACTCAGAAAGGAATGGATAAAGGCACCAGCTTGCTCAGAGATGGCACATTGAAGAGTCTCACAAGCCCATAAGAAGTTTTTGTGAGGAATGTCTTCTTCAAGAATCCCTATCTCTAGAAAAGCAAAAGCAGCCAACAATTCTTTGGCTTTAATAGAATCAGATTGCGGATAAGGAGAGTAAGAATAATCAGCATGGCAAATAGTAGGATCGAATTTGATATTTTTTAACTCTTGAAACCAATCTGGATTTTCTGGAAGAGTTCGAAGAGAGAGATTGGCAGGATCAATGAAATTTCCCTCAAAATGAGACCTTCGAACCTCATTTAGCTAGTATATATATTGGTTACTGGCTCTCTACTTAAGTTCCCCATAACTAGCAAAGCCAGACCTTTCATCTTCACAAACTTTAAAAAACAAAGGGGTGAGACAAGTGGCGATAAGGCTGTCAAACATTATTATATTGGGATCACGCCTGATGAAAGGAGTTAAATACCTACTCATAGCCAATGAGCGGTATTTGCTCCAACCTTTATAACCAGCAGGATCATCCATCTTTACCACCACTATTTCAGATGGTATAGATTCATGCAGGATTTGCTGTTTAGAGATTCTGATACCTTCTATCGGATATCCCAACCAATCACTTCAGACATTCAGTCTCTGAAGTTCCAAAACAGGCTAATTTGAAACTCCTGAAACCTTGGAACAACTTTTCAAGACTATTGGTACTGCAACATTAGTAGTCAAGAGATTACTCTCAACCACAATATTCTTTCCTACAAGACTTGTTAAGTGGGAAGAGGTTACCTTTCCTACCTCTTGGACCCATTCTGAATGCTATAGAACCAATGCCAATCATTAATAGCGAGATAAATCAAATAATTCAAACTCTCCAATAATAGCATCAGGCCCGGCCCTGAGATTGTCGTGGTCTCAGACCATAATGTAAATCAAAGGCCCTATGTTTTTCCTAAAAGCAAAATATTAAAGAACCAACATTAATTTCAAATAATAAATATTGTGTTTCATATTTTGTCTCTTTTGTAATTCTTGTCGTCATGTCAATAAAAAATAGTTTCCGGTTGTAATTGTTTATTGTTAGTGCAAGAATTAGAAAACTAATTGAAATCGGCAAATTGATGCGAACATTTTATGAAAACGCACGAAGTGTTTTATTTATTTTTCCCCTGATGACCTAGAAAGATTTTTAAAAAAGCCGACAAACAACATGGGTGCATGTACATACAAAAAAAGAATAGATATTGACACTCCCATTTTCGCTATCATAGCATTTGGACTCGTAGTCTTATCTCACTCTTGTCGATGGATTTGAACCAACAGACAACCTGAGAATTGGCCATCAAATTGCTTTATTCAAGAACAGGACTCTATATACGATGGTACAAGGCTTTTGGCGTCAACGAAGTACGAACCAGAAAGCTTCAACAGAAAGAAAATACTTTCGGGACCAATTTCCTGGAAGAGAGAACAAGAAGGAAACCAGTACTGTTTTATTTGCTTGGATCTGCGCTTAATTTGGTTTTCCTGAGGGATTGGCAGTACTGTTTCCAGATGCTTTACCACCACAACCACCCCCGCCACAGCCACTACCGCATCCACCACTATTCACCTTGTTCCCACAATTTCCACCACAGCCACTACCGCAGCCACCACTCTTCACCATGTTTCCACATCTGCTTCCACAACCACTGCCACACCCGCCGGCACTGTCCCCCATTTTTCCACATTTACCACCCTCACAGCCACTGTTGTTCACCGTATTTCCACAACTACCTCCACAACCACTTCCACAGCCACCACTGTTAACTACGTTTCCACATTTGCCGCCACAACCACTACCACATCCGCCACTCTTCATCATATTTGCACATCCACCTCCACAACCACCACCACCACACCCAGCGCTTTTCATTGCAGTTCCACCACCGCTCAGTAATGCATTTTTACACTCGCTATCACGCCCTTCGGTAGTAGCTGTGGCTTTTTCTGGTGTCACTCTCTTTCTGTTAGCCGTCTCCACATTCAAGGCCATGTCCTTTTTTGCGATCAATTTGTTTCCAAATTCACAATTTTCTAGACCTTTATATCCCTTTTCTCTCAATGTGTCTGAAAGGATGAATGCCAATATGATTCCAGGCAATACCATCCATTGTTCTTTTACCTGTTGGTAAAAAAAAAAAGGCAGACCTGGCCAGTTAGGACAAGAAGACTTCATTAGCCATAAAAAAGAAGCAGCTATAGGCTGCTGTGAAACCAGAGTGGAAAATGGATTAGAGGTATAAGATGTACTTGCATTTCATGGCATCTTTGCATAACTAGAATCTTTAACACGCAGTACGTTAAATCAACTATATATTAAATAATGATATCAAATCCATCATGCTAAAGCTTCAATCTTAATGTTGTAATCCACATGCTTACTATTTTGTCTAAATTTTGAGCTATTCACATCAAAACAAAAACCAAATGTACCTTCATGGGCAAAATAAAATCTTCATCTGTCCAAAGGACTTGAGTGAAGAACGAAAAATGTACCTTGAAAATCCCAGATTTGAAGTCAAACAATGTGATTGCCCTGCCATATGGATCTTCTGCTGAGAATTCTATTAAGGTCACGAAGTCGCGTTCACTTCTATGCTTCTCACATTGCTTGGGTTCATATTCCAGCTTTCTACCAGGGAACAGTTTTACCTGTATCAAGAATTCATACAAGTCATACTTGTTTAGTAGTTGGAAAAATACTGTTATAAAGCTACCACAGGTCTGCACTAAAACATGTTGTGTGACAAATTTGCAGGCATCTCTTGCCTCTTTAACCCCTCATCATCTTTTCTTTCTTGTTTTTCAAGTGTGCATTTCCATGTCACTGAAATGACTTGTACTATGTGAATGCATGATCTCTATTAGCAGTCATCTTAGATAGAGGAATAAAGAAAACGATCCAGTACCACTGGCTTGATCCTGGGTACACACTAGATGGAGTCTCAACATAGATGACTTGTAATGATGCAAAAACAAAAAGGTTTAGGACCTGTGCTCAGGAAGAGGATAAAACACAAGTAACACAACAATTGGCAGGAGAAGCCTAAAACACGAAAGGTCATAAGTTCAAACTTCTGCCACAGCATCTCATATGCAGAAAACCAAGTGTTTGGGAATACATTTGATAAAGATTTCCCCTTCAGTTAGCAGCAAGGGTCAAATATGAAAACAAGATAGCAAAACCAAAAAACAAGTGCATTATCTGATGTAATATGGACTGAAAATGAATCACCTGGAAAGTAAATATCTTACCATACGAAGGCCTGTGAGCGCAAAAAGGTCACCATCTTTATCGGGTCTTTTCTGGAGGTCAAGAGACCATGGGGAAGAATCTATCAAAGACCATTCTGCCCCAACAAATTCGGCAAGAGTACGTACTTCACCATATTTTCCAATGCCAATCACCTCTTTCTTCAATTTAGATTTAGAGTTGTTCCTGCTCCTTCCACAAAAACTTCGAATATCAGCAGTATACTCTGATTTCCTTCTTACCAGTGAGTACTTTATGCTACTTAACAACAAAAATAGCAAGAGATGACGACTAACTTCCTCACTGTAGGGAAGATATAACTTCAACATCAACTTTGCTATGTTCTTACAGTTAAATGCAAATCATTGTACCTTACCATAACCTACATATAATTGCGTTATAACCAGAGAAATTATTTTCCAAGTATATAGGTATCCTAATACACACAAGATACTCGGTACTTGTACTAAGGGACAAGATATTTGGTAAATTCCACCATTGAAAAGGTCATCCATGTAATCTTGTTATTGTAATGTTCGTCATTCACAGGGTTAGAAAATGAACGGAATGATGAAAGGTATAAGCCACTACGTTGAGCTGCTAAATGCTGCCCAAATGAAAGATAATGTAATATACATGAGGGACCTCTCCAAAGTTTGGATTTATCCAGTGATTAATGGATCATTTTATTGGATTAACAAATACAGTGAGAATTTTATCCTCTGAAATAGGAAACCAAACCAAGCCTTGGGTCCAAATTAATTGGGGTCAGCTACCCTCGGAAATAGTAATTACACAAATCATTTGTGTATTTATATTAAAATCGAGTCTTCTCAATATAATAGCAAGGGCCAAGGAGCAAACTCGTCTAAAATATGAAGCCAGCAGAACCTTGTAATTTCATGTTACTGTAGATAAACTCCTACACGAGAGACGAATCTGAAATATCGTGAACTGGTGAGCATATTGTAATTGAACCTTGCTACTGGTACAGATGAGTTTGTACAGATCATGTACAGATGGGTCTCGGGACCCACTTGTGGGTCCCCGAGACCCATCTGTACATTATCTGTTCAAACCCATCTGTCCCCCTTGATTTACCGTAAGTGACAGGAGGTTTCTAAAGCAAAAAAACTTTGTTTGCTCTGATGCTATATACCATGCTCAACAAATTCCAAGTCCTGTGTTGTTAAAGAGGTGTGAGGATTAAGATAAATTCTACACAGATCACTACAGGAGAAAACATTTCAAAATTACAATCCACAATTTTTCTCTGTACCAAGACACCTTTGCATGATGATATAAGTGATACTCTATGAAAATACAGACCTAACTAAGAAATCAGTTTAAACCATCCAAACCAAAATGCAAGCTAACTCATTTGCATGCTAAAGTGACTAAAAGGGACATACCTCATCTGGAGGGTGATGACCTCATTGCCACTTTCATCAATAACACGCGTCCAACTCTTAGTGAATTGCAACATTCCAGGAAGTGGACAAAAAGAAGACCACTTTGAGGACTTGTAAGAACGAACCATGTGAAGCACATGTGGTGCTGGGAATGGAATGGAAAATGAGAGAGCAACCCTTAGACTGATTGGCTTTGAGTCCACTGTGCAAGAACTCGGTGTCAACTCCAACCACTTCTCCATGGAGAGGGTGGAAACAGGGTTCAGGAAATCCTCCAGAGAGAAAACAGTGGAACCCAAAGTTTTATCTGGGCTTGATATTTTCAAGTTGGAAGGAGAGTGGGAGACAAGTTCAAACAGCAGATATCCATTAGACTGACAACTGAAAGAAGCAACCTGTTTCTCCCCAGACTCGGATAAAATACCAAGTCTCCTCGTGCCATTGCAGATTGTATCAGGCTGTGATTTAGAAAATATGACAGAGAGACTTCCCTTGTGGTTTTCTGGTAAGTTTCTGACACCAACAAATTCCAACATGACCTGGAAAAATTATGGTAGGAAGATACAATGAGTCAGCCTACAACAACCCATTCACAATGCAACAACACAAACTATTGAACTGTAAGCAAGCAGAACTATAACTTCCTTCAGTCAAGACTTAACTGACAGCAACAAATTAAAATACTTAGGTGTCTAAGTCAATCTGGTTAAAATCAAGAACCGACAAAAAAGAAGGAAGTTAACAGCGAAGTTTGGAGCCAAGCTAAATTTTCACAAACACATACACACTCTTCCAACTAATCAATGGGCAACTCATAATGCCAGCGGCAGAACTGTAGTGGGACCAGACGGTCCCCCAGACCCACCATTAATTTAAAAATTAGTATTGAGGTATAATTCTTATGTTTTATATGTATGAATTTGTACATAGTATCTTTTATTCGTTAGTTTAATCTAAGTTAAATTCAAATAATTTAAAATCACGTCACAGAATTTTGTGGATTACTCTTATAGACAAAAAGTAACTGCGCCTGGGACATGCTTAAAGCATCTTTTTCCTAGCCGGTCCCAAGCCCAGATAAAAGAGGAGGGTTGTGCATTAGGTAGCTGTAAGATCCCTATGACATGAATTCTAACAAGAAAAAAAGGATTCATGTAGCCGACTCAATTGATTGGGACATAAGGCTTGGTTTGGTTTACTCTTATAGACAAGAAGTATGTGCATGTGTGCTTCAATTACAAACGAAAAAGTGTAACAATTTACATTATTATTGATACATTGGACCAACATTATCGAATTATATGGGGTATAATACTAGAACACTAAAATCTATTTAAATACAAAGAGTAAATTTTTTCAGAAAATATCATCTCTTCATCCGGCCCCTTCGAAGCAGAATCTTGGCTCAGCCATTGCATGACGCTACAATATTTCACAGGTGCAAATATGCCGGGTCGTGGGGTTTATGGGATAGTTGTTGATACTTGACTAAGGTTCATTGAAGAACTACTGACCCTGACAAATAAGGCAGATATTTAAAACTAATCGAGTGCAACCATAAACCATATGTTAATGGTCATCATTGTCGTGCAATGAACAGTGAAAGGAAGTACTGAAAATAGAAAAAGCGATTGTGTACTAAATCTGGAGTAATTTCAGTATGAAGAATGTGTGGACCCATGATACTGTAGTAAATAAAGAGTATCAAGTACGAAAATATCACAGACCAAAAACTACCACTTCTTTAAAAGTGATGAGGAAATCAAGAATTAGCAAATAGCAGGTATAACACCACAATTCGAAGATGTGTATACAAAGACTTTGAAATTACCTCCACAGCCTTCACCTGAGGAAGAAGTATAGCTTCCTTACACTCATTGGATGCAATCACCTTCTCAGCCACGATATATGAAGAACAAGGGGGCGACGTGATAGGAGATGGAGCAGAACCTCTATACATTGCCCCTGCTCTCCAATACCTTGTGCCAAATGTATCCTCCCACTGCTTGGTAGTATCAGAGAATCCAGAATCCAGCTTCTTCCCTTTTGATCTGTCTGAATCTGTGTCATCATGTTCGAGAACCTTTCCAAGTAATTCATTGAGGTCTTTGCAGTAAGAAGCAGGTTGTAACTGATGAGAGTGCCAGATAAGGTCAACATCGTATGTTGGAACACAAAAGCGATTTAAAGATCGCTCCCTATTTCTCTTGATTAGATGCAGAAACCCTTTGTATCTAGCCACAGCTGCTTCAAGAAAGAGATCATTGTCCATATGGGGTCTGGAAACCTGTTCCACATAGGCATAAGAAGACAGAAAATGAAAAAAGGAACAGATACTTCCAAATTCCAATGTTCTATGTCCAAAAGGATAAGATGTATGGAAACTGGTTAAGTTGATAACTACAGTTAAATTAAGTTTAGGGTGGTGGATACTAGTTAAGTTGACGGCCCAGGGAAAAAAAAGTACTCTAGTGTTTAAGCTTATGTCCAGAACAGTGATTTAGCTTGAGAATTCTGCATCCAAACTTTTACATGGACATGGAGCCAGATGAATGGCAGGTAGGAGCTAAACTCAGCACAAAGAACAAGATTTAATCTTGGAGTTTCCAGCAGTAAAATCCTTGCAATGATTTCTCTTGACTCCATTGTTTGACGGAGAATAACCAAAGTATTATCGCTAGACATGGTAATTTTGGATTAGAGCAACACCAAAGTAAAGGAACTGTACTTAACTAAGACCAAGTAAGTGTGTAGGTTATCATTCATCCCTGTCATCTACTTAAAATACGAATGTGATACGATAAAGAACAGAATACGACTTAAATTATAGGATTCCATGGCTACTTTCAGATCTCCTGCGTTTTCGTATAAAGGAAATTAAGCATGACTGCTTTGTCACTTACTTGGTAAAAGAATGGAACCTGCCTTTGAACAGCTGAAAGCAGATCATATTGTGTGTACTTTCCATCTCCAGATACTTTTTCAAAGAAACCTTCGGACAAACAAAAATCAATGGGTTCATTGGGGTATAGTTCTTTCCAACTCTGTTCACTTTCCCCTTTTGAAGACCTTTGTTTCTTCTCAGGAAAATCATAGGGTTCATTGGGGTATAGTTCGTTCCAAGTCTGTTCAGTTTCCCTTTTTGAAGACCCTTGAATAGAAGAAGCAACATTGTGGTTGTCAAGAATCCTTCCATAAAATCCCATACAGTCGGACTTATATCTAACCTGAAAATTAAAGTCAGAAACACATCTTATAAATCTCCCCTCCAATATGTGGATTTACAGTCACGAACAACACATATGAGGATGTTGGTAACATTAGTATATTCCATGTCGAAAACTCACCGGATTTAGCCTGTGGCAATGCCAAACCCATTCACAATCAAGAGGAACAACCAAAGGTCCTTCGATGATCTGGGCCTCAGAATGTTTTGCAAGCAGTGGCAGCCAACAAGCATTGTACCTGAAATCGAAATTTTTGGAAATTTTACCCATAACACTACGAGAAAAACTCTCATTGGAAGGCACATGAAACGAGTACTAATGTAGTATATCTTCGTTAACACTACTTGATATCAACCTACAAGGGTCACAAATCATTGAGAAAACCACATGACTAGCATCCTACTACACTAGCACTGCTGAGATTAACCTAAAAGCCACAAACTAATTTTCTCAAAATTTACCATAGGCAACTCCAAAAGATCTACGAAGTTACAAAATTAAGTTACCTATAGATGGCTCTTTCTAGAGCGGGGCCTCCATAAAGCCACCGGTTCCTATCAACAGCAGCAAGAAATTTTAGCTGCTGTTTGGCTGCAGCAACCAGGTCTATGCTTATTCCAATCTTCTGGGCCTCTGCCCACTCTAATTCTTGTTCCTTCTCCATTCGCTATTCTCGCCTGCAAAACACTTCCTCTGATCAAACTTATTTATATTTTTACATATACAAAAAGAACAAAGAAGGTAGTGCTGGGATACAGATACAAGCTGCAGTGCTGCACCAAATTTTTCCTAGAGTTTTGTAAATTAATCAAATATCAGCAGCTAATTTGCTCAGAATTTCAAAATGACAAAATAAGGCCCGTTCTTCCAAAGTTTTGTTTTGGTACTAATTTCATCTGCATTTCTGTTAGATTCACGTTAAGATTGGTCATTCATCTCGGCAAGAAGTCCAAAAAGTAAAAATTACGACCAAAAAATAAAAAATTCACTAAAGATGGAAAAAATACCAAACGAGTGTCGTGCTAAAAAAAATTTGAACTTCGGACTACAATTTTAAACATCTTTGATTCCTCTTCTCGAGATGAATAATTAATTCAAAATATTACGACGAGCAGCTTAAAAAAATAACGAAAAGAGTATCAGGCAAAAATCCAGGAAGAACTAGGGTAGAAAGTTCATATTCTTCAGCCATGTACAAACAATTGTTAATCAATACTCAATGCAAAGGCTGCAAAATATACAGATTCTAATACTGTAAAATTGAGCAACCGTTCGTTTGACTATGAACTATGAGTTCCAATTTCAAATCAACAACGTAAAACGAAAACAGCTAAATTTGTCAGAGAAAATTGGGGGAAAAAAAAAAAACAAGAGCTTTAACGATCCATCAAGATAATACAACAACAAAGTTCTTGTTTCTTTTGGTAAATGCAAAAACAAAGTTATCTAAATTAGATAAAAGCACTGCTAGTACCAGAAGAGATGAAGTCTAGAGTTTCTGATACGCCGTGGAGCGAGGCCGGCGAAAATTCTCCGGTGACAACAACGCGTAGCTGTTCGATCAAATTCTTTGACACTTCAATTTCAATTTCTCTCTTCTCCCTCTCTCTGTGTTTTATGGGGCTTTGATTTGGTCGTCCCTGTATTTATACTGTCGCACGGAGCAAAATACCCCTCATCGATTTTACATGATGTGCAGTACCAGAAAGTGACGAACGATATTCTTCCTTTTCACATCACGCGCGAAATAAAAAGCTCAGGCGCGTATACTTCTTCCGTCTAAAAATTGTTTTATGAAAAAACGTGTTTTTGGAAATTAAAAAGGCATTTTCTTTAAATGAATTCTAGATATTTTTACTGATTAAATAACTGTAAATTACTGAAAAAAAATTAATTTATTTTTAGATTTAAAAAAGACGCAAATTTTTTGAATGGACTAAAAGCTAAAAAAATAAATCCTTGTTGACCCAAAATCTTAGTTAATAACTAATCAAATTTTTTTTTTGGAAGGATAATACTAATCAAATTTGATTGTGGAAGAAATAGATTAAAATTTCCCTAAACATTTGATCTGGTATTTTTTTCTGTACTTTTTTGTTTAGCCGTCGTTGTAATTTTTTTAAGACTAATCATTTTCCGTCGACAAGAGGAAAGGAATACAAGTATGAAAATGTTGATGCGGAATTGAAAAAACTCATATAAGAAGGCAGTATAGGAAAAATATGCCAGTTGTTTGATATTTTTTTCTTCAGTGAATCTTTTTACATTTTTTTGTCATAATTTGTGTACTTTTTTCTTTCGTTAAGAGTCTCAAGACTGATGATTAAGTCAAAAAATACAACCTAAATCTAACAAAAATTCAAAAAAGGCGAATAAATTTACAAAACATTTAAGGGGAACCCTCTACAACTATGAAGTTTAGGAAATGGCTACAATACACACCCCTTATTGGACTCGCTGGGGGGAGGCGTTGGATCGAGTTTTGGATGGCTCGGATGTGTTCGGCAATTTTTCTTTAATTTTGATTGTATCATATGCACCTATTGTATGGTTGAGATTGTGCCACATCATCGGCAATCGCAATATTTTTTAGTTTTTCATAACTTTTCAGCAATGTAATTCCTAAGATTTTCTATCATTCGTAACTTTTTTTATTGGGAGACATGACACGTAAAGGAACTTTGATATTTTTTACATTCATTGTGCTTTCGTGGCAATTGTGTTTTGGGTCCAACAGTGACTTTCGACCAAGTACAAGGCAAGTTCCGACTAGACGCGTGGGTATTATTGTTAAATGTTTTTTTTAATGTTTTTTTGAGCTTTTATTAGATTCGAGTTTAAAAAGTTAAATTAATCATTCGTCTAGATGAACTTAGAGCATCCTCATTTGACTCTCTTATTTAACTTTTAAGTTTAAGTAAGAGTCAAACCCCAAAATAAGCCAAAATCAGACTCACCAAATGGTTTATCAAATTGGTTAAACTTCTAACTTTGCTATAGTACCGCACCAAATTTGGTGCGGTACTGTTCACTCACCAGGGCACTATTTACACACTGTTCATGCACTATTCACGCATTGTTCATTTTTTTAATATTACTTTTGGGGAGTAGGAGTAGAAAGAAATA
Organism: Vaccinium vitis-idaea; assembly: GCA_963854785.1. Taxonomy (NCBI): domain Eukaryota; kingdom Viridiplantae; phylum Streptophyta; class Magnoliopsida; order Ericales; family Ericaceae; genus Vaccinium; species Vaccinium vitis-idaea. The sequence continues at coordinate 29,802,258 of OY978222.1, forward strand.
ATAGTTTAATTCAGTAAAGTTAGAATAGAGAGCCTGATTCTATGAACTTTTGTAAAAGTGGTTTGCTAAATTGTAAAGTGTTTTTGAAGTTAAATTTGGTGTAAATTTTGGTGCTCCTGATAAAGATGTTCTTATTCTAAAAAATAAAAAACTAAAAACTATGACAACAAAATCTCAAATAGTTTAGTAACGGCTAAATACATTCGAAACAACAATATCTTTAAAGTCTTTAGTATTATTATGTTCATCTTATTTGAGCTTTTTATCAACTTCGATTTATATTTTTATACTTTTTTGATTTTTCTCATCGAGACCAATGACTAATTACATAAGTTTTAATGAAAAAATAAAACAATAAATTATTACTCATTGTCTTTAGAAAAAATAAGTTAGGTTAAATAAGACCTCAATATTTGCAGGGAAAACCTCGACTTATGAAGCCATATACACGATATATTAATTTCACGGGAGGAAAGCATATGCAAGTGTATTTTTGTCATTGATAAATGATATAGTCCCACATCCAAGAAAAAGAGCTACCTAATCCATTCCAATCTGTCCTTGCTTTCCTTTCTTCTTCTTTGATCCGGAATTCCCAATAAATCATTTTTAATGACAATGAGATTTATCGCAAGCTATAGTGGTGGTCACTGCTTTCTTTAAGTTCTGTGAATATAAATATGGTGGACTCCGCAACTAGAACCACGTGACGGTGCTAAAAGAACACTTAATAATCACTCTTGCCCTTGACAAACTTTGAGGTCATGGACGATATGATAGTTGTTTTAGAGCTGTCGATTGAATGAAAATTAGCTTTTGATCAACTTGTTAAAAGTTGTCATTGAGATTAGAACTTGAGACTTTAGGAGGAAGGAAACCTCTTATTTTAGTTCAAATACTAGTACAATCTAAGCTTTTTAAAAGTACGAGCTTGGCGTGAATGTCCGAGCCAATTTGTTCACACCACCGAGTTCTAGGGCCCTGCCGTTTAAAGATGCCTTGTACAATTTTGAAGTTGGAAGAAATTAAGAACCCTGAAACATTAATCCAAAAGCACTGAATAGTTAGTTATCCTGGGAGCCAGGTGTGGTTACAACAGATTAAACATCACACTGCTGTCTTTATTCTGTGACTGGGGCAGTGGTTACAACTGATTTTCTTTTTTCCTGTTTTTGCTGAAAGGTTACAACAGATTAGTGCATCACTGGCTGGCCTTTTTGTGTGCTGTACGAAACTGATTTACCAGTAGTATTAATGGAGAAAAACTCGGGTGCGTCTAGGGTATGGCTACGAAAGTGTTTTGGACGGCTCAGATTTATTCCCTACTCTCCTTTTCTCCCACTTCTTTCTCTTTTTAGATGGCCGAGATGTGTAGTCGGGCACCACGTAGCCGTACCCTATACACACCCAAGTTTTTCTTGTATTAAAGAGCTATATAACTTCTTCAAGCATCTCCATCAGCCTAGCCTTCTCTATAGCCATTTTGGCAAGACAAATTGCACTTGGCTAGCCTCAAACAATTGTAGTACCCAGCAGTGTAGCCATTTGAAAGAAAAAAAAAGACGTCAGCTACTCTGCCTCGCACAGGCGAGTGCAACACACGGGCCGCGAGTAGATCTCACTCGCCGGCACGCACCTCCTTTGACCGGCGCGTGCGGCCACCCAGTACGCCGCCGGCGACAGGGTTTGCACCAGTAGAATCGTCTTGACAAGGGGTACATCCCTCTGGTATCAAAACGATTTTAGGATGAACGATTAGTCTTCGCCGGAGATGTAGCTTCTTGGCCGCGATTTGGCCGGAGGGGAGAGAGAGAACGCGAGGGCTACAGTGACTCATTCACCCCAGCGAGTCACTGTAGCAAATATCTTCTTGGCGAGGGTGATGGCGTGACTGCTGGGCGCCGGAAATGGAAGATCGGTTTGCCATTTTGTCTTCGCCGGACCTATAGAGAGACAGTTGGAGATGGCCTTACTAGTACAAGGAGGGCCAACTTCATTTTTGTGTAGTACGCATTGGTGCAGTACATGCAATGATGCAAGTACGACTCAATTCCGTTACTCCGTTCCCAGTTCGATTGTTGGCCAAGTAGCACCTCGTCCCGTTTTGTTCACCTATCTTTGTCCACCGACCACGGTCAATGGCGGATCCAGGAATTCCATCTAGGGGGTCACCTTTCAAGCACAATTGGAAAAAAAAATCACAATCCAATCCAATATAACGAGAAGAAAAAATGTTTAAACATTCTTCATTAAGCATATAATAGGTCAAAGTTAAGACATTCTAAAAGATTTAAAAAATAAGCGCACAAAATTATAGATTCCTTCCTAAAACTTTTTACAATTAACCCCTACGGGTTTTCATCTTTTGAAAGTTTTGTATGAGTGTATTGTTGTCAATGTAAGCGAAAACATCCCTTTCTATGTACACCACCAAATAATTGTTCAACCACTTTTCACTCATTCGGTTTTGCAGTCGATTCTTCACAGTCGATTCTTCACAATGGCCATCACAAAAAATACTCTTTCAACAATAGTAGTGGCAACCGGCACTACAACAAATTTCACCATTGCCAAGTAAAATTTTACTCGGCAAAAGCTGTGTTTTAGTCGTTACAAACCATTACCGAGTAAATTATTTAGTCGGCACGTTAGTCGGCGAATGACCTTCGGTGAATGTATTTGCCGAGTAAAAAATGTTTTACTCGGCAAAAAATATTTTAGCCGGTAAAGGGTACACTAATCACCGACTAAAATTTACTCGGTAAATGGTTGCATTCCCCGACTAAAGATTACTCGGTAAATGGTTGCACTAATCGCCGACCAAAGTTTACTCGGTAAATGGTGCACTTTCCCGAGTAAAATTTAGTCGGTGGCAACCTTTACCAAGTAAAATTTAGTCGGTATAAGATGATGAAAATGTATGGTAATAATTGCAATCAATATTGTTTACTCGGCAAAGGTTACCTTTATTTGGACACGAATCCTAAAATTCCAAAAACTACTACAAATTTTTCACATTTTCATTCCCATGCAATACACTATCAACAATCATTCCATCCACAATTGCAAACCTACTACAATTATAAGAAATTGAAATTCCAAGGTATAATTTCATTCATAACTTCCATAATAAAGGTTCATACTTAACATCTTAAATCACAAAAAGTGTTATATCAAATTTGTTACAACACTGAAAATTAATGTAATAAATTAATAACTTCACTACAAAAAGTTTTAAAAAAATTCACTTGAAGAATCACTCCACCAATCTCTGTACCAATTAGTCTTTAAAGTTGGTCTTCGTGTTCTTTATGTAGCACCCAACAGGTTTCATATTCTGCAATCACAAACAAAGGACCTTGAAGTTAATGCCAATGGGAGTGTGCAAATGTTAACGTATGTATTAAGGGGGAAGAAGAGAAAGAACAGGTGGCAGCAAGGGCAGTTGATATAGGCAAGTGACAACTAGGAACCGCAGAACCCGATCAATATATTGATGTTTCTATCATCAGGCAGTCAAATCAAAGCAACATGAAATGCAAATCAAAGCAACTGGTAGATATGAAGTTTTGCCACAGCCCCGTCCTTTTAACCGATTGGTAGATATCAAAACAAGGACACACACACACAACAAGGACAACAACATGTAGCCACCTAATAGGAAAACAAAATTGAAGCAGCTAAGGTATACTGTCATGTTTAAGTTCAACACCACAACAAAAGTTTGCCTTGTGTAGATTTTGAGTCTTAACATATTTAAAACATGTACTACCTTTCAAAATGCAATGCACATGAGAACTGCTAACGTCAGCCGAATTGACTAGAGGCTCAATTATCAAGTTCAATTTCAGATGGAAACACAGAGAAATAAGCAACAATTAAACTACAAAAAATTGAAATTGAACTTGATAATCGAACTACAAAAAATGCTCCCCTAAACTCTTGACAACAATTAAACTACAAAAAATGCTCACTCATACTTTGAACTTAAAGTTAAACACACCAATTTCTAAGCCATTAAGGTGGTGACGACTCTTTATATGATACTCAAGTAACTAAATCAAGAATGCAAGACAGAAACCACACCCACATGTGGGCCACTGATCTGTTTTCTGGGTTTGATGTATTCACACTAGAAAAGTTTTCATGTTCGTGCCACGCTTGTTTAGAGTTGCCAATACAATTAAAGGAAAACTATGTTTCCATAATCATCCCTCATGTTTGCGCCCAAGAAACACAATCAATGAGTAGAGCGACACCACCGCGAGGAAGCTTGTTCTAATATGCTAAAACAGAACCATATCTCTCAACGGCGAAAGCAAGCACAAAACTAAACAGTCCAACAAGCACCTTTTCTATAGCTAAGATATGTATCAAATTAGTCTGAAATTTGGTTAAGAAGCAACTAAGTTATAGAAGTTTGGAAATAAAACATGAAAACTTCACATAATTCATCGTACCTTCAGTTATAAAGCTCAATGAAATAAAATTAGGATGGGACATTATACCTCGTCGCAGCCACTCTATACTAGTCTTGGTATGTGAAATAATCTATCAAAATATAGCTAACTTGCGGCCGGCAAGAGTTGACCACATTGAACCGCAAGACGTCACTAACAAAAATTAATCCGATAGTCATGTAGTGTTTAGGAATTTAAGAAATACAAAGGTACAGAACAATTGCACGTTTGGGTGTATTCATGTGTGTATATTGTTAAAACACTAGCATCCAAAAAATCCTATTCCATATCTAGAATATTAGGTCTATGGTTAGCGCTATTTCTCCAACCCCAACCACCACATACTTCAATACCAGAGACCAATTCCAACAAATAAGCAAATTATTAAGGAAACTCACAACCAGTTTGACATATGAGCACCTAAATATATACATCTATGTTATGAAGGAAAAAAAAAACTGACCAATTGAACAAATGAGAGGGTGGAGTATTAACAAAATAGTAGCTCAAATATGTTTAAGGTCTTGCTTGAAGAAATTGAATTATACGCCATAACTACTATAGAACATCAGGAAAGGGACAAAAACTCGAAAAACATAAATCAACGAAAGAACAAGGAAATAATTTTGCACTTTGGTACAGAACATATTTTACCTCAAGTGGTGAGAAAGATGGAACTGAATCGTCTAGCTAAGAGAAAATCAATCGGTGAGAAAGAATGAGACGAACTGGGCGGCAGAAAAACCTTACTCGATCGCTTGAGATGCTTGGAAAAGGATGATGCGGCTCTGATTAGCTGAATACGGCTTACTCCAAGCACACAAACCCTAATAGCATCGCAAATGAGAAGGGAAGCTAGGGTTTTATACGAGTTTCATTAATTACATACCGGTGGTCTGTGGTGGACGGGTGAGGAGACCGTGAGGGAGAGCCGGAGAGGGGGGATTTGGGGATCTGATTTTGGGGGGAGAGAGTTAGGGATTTGGGATCTGGGGATCTGATTTTGGGCGGAGAGAGTTGTACGATTTTGATTTTCACGTTGATTTTGGGGGGAGTTTCTAGCGGGAGAAAATAATTCACCGAATTTTGGACCACAAAACAGTGTGTGTGATTGTGTGTGTGTAGTGCATGGCATTAACATGTATGGAAACCCTCGTAAAGTTACGATGTATCACTCGAGGGCCTTTCGATTTTTTTTTTTGAAAAATTGGAACCGTCTATGTTTTTTCTAGGAGGGATTATATCATTCATGTCAAACATTAAGTAACTTGACTATCTCTATATGCTCAATCGGAGTTAACAAATATTTTTCTACTAATGATTCTCGCGTCCGGAATCTCCCAATGAAGGGGTTCTCAAAATCCGATCGATCCAAAATTTGGTGAGGTTCATTAAAACACCAAGAAAAACAAATTAGTCGGTGTTGATCGTCGTAATTGTGCTACGGTCGTGTGGCTAATGTACATTAGACTATAGTAGTAGATATTGGTCCATAACTAAGTAAGTTCAATGTATAACATTGAATGGTGGATACTGGTTCGTTTTTTTAAATGTTTGATCTAAACCGATACGATTTAACATCTTATCAATTCTATTATTCTCCCCGAAACTAATGATCGTCCGATGTTGGTAACCACACGATCGGAACACATTCAGTGCTTCTGGTGACATTTGAACACTATAATGCACCAGTTCAAGGCCATCTGATTTATTTATTTTTTAAATGAGAACCGTTAGATGTGTTTAAAACGTGTTTATAAGGTCCAATGCGAGGATTTGACAAAAAAACTACTCATAAGGGCTTGATCGGAGCAATTTTTCATATAGCGATTTTATGAAAAAACGCTTCGATCAAGCCCTTCCGGATAGTATTTTTTGCCAAATTATCGCATTGGACCTTAAAAATACGTTTTAAACACATCTAACGGTTCAGATCGTCAAAATTTTGTCCGAAAATTGGACTTCGAGGTTTGAATTTTTACACCTTTTTTTTTTTTGACAACTGTTATACATCAGCGGGGTAGGGGAGTTAGTAGGGTTAGTGAGTTAGTCTACAGTGGAGACCAGAGGCTGTCCATAGCCCTGGCCCCAAACCGCCCCTCGTGGGGCTCGAACTCATGCCTCCAAGGGGGAGGACATGAGCCGTGCCAACTGAGCTAAAGCTCATCAGCGAATTTTTACACCTTGCGGGATCCTTCATATGAAGTTTTTGCTTATTTTAGTTAATTAAGCTTAGTATTTTTGTATATTAATTTTTATAATTTGATGAATTTCCATTATTTATGAATTTCTATAATTTAATTTGATAATTTCAATAATATCTATAATTTAATTTGATAATTTATATAAAACAATCATACCCCAATGATAATTTGATAATTTCTTTTTTTGTCCAACTCTCTCTCTCTAAAAAAAATAATTTATAAGCGGGTATTGAAGCAAAATCTAAAAAAAAATTTGATAAACGCCGAGTAAGTAAGTTAGTCGGGAAATATCGCGCACAATTGCCGACTAAATTTTGCTCGAGAAATACCAAAATGCCCCGCCAATAATTTCGTGAATTTCTAAATTGGTGCAAAAAAAATTAGTATTCAAAAATTTTGATAAATGCCAAGCAAATTTTACTCGGCATTGAATTCCCACCAGAAAATAGACTTGGCGCCACATTATTCCCGACTATAGTATAAGTTTTACTAGGGAAAGGTGTACTTTTAGCGAGTAAGATAATTTACTCGGCAATGGTACACCAATTGGCGAGCAAAATTTTAGTCGGCATTGAATTTCCCCCCCAAAAATAGCCTTGGCGCCACATTGTTCCTGACTAAAGTATAAGTTTTACTCGGGAAAGGTGTACTTTTTAGCGAGTAAGATAATTTACTCGGCAATGGTACACCAATTGGCGAGCAAATTTTAGTCGGCATTAAATTTCCCCCCAAAAATAGCCTTGGCGCCACATTGTTCCCGACTAAAGTATAAGTTTTACTCGGGAAAGGTGTACTTTCAGCGAGTAAGATAATTTACTCGGCAATAGTACACCAATTGGCGAGCAAATTAAATTTACTCGGCAATGGTACACCAATTGCCAAGCAAATTAAATTTACTCGGCATTTTTAGTGGGCATTGGTGTAATCTCTTGGTGTAATCTCTTGTACCGCGGTAAGATCAATGCCAAAGTCAAGAGCAAGTAAACTAAAGGATATAGTTTATCTCTCCCGGTCTCTACCATTTTCTTAGAAAAACCATTAAGTCCATTCAAGCTCGAAAAAACATCATTTGATTGCACGTCAAAAATATATGAATCAAGTTGATCATAAAGAACCATGAGCTCTACCTGAGAAAACTCTTTTGGATAAAACTCAGCAAGACGAATCAATTTCTCCTTTGCAAAACAAGAGAAAGAGTTGGATGGGTTTAAACAGCCACACAAAATAACAACTCACTATTTGCATCGGTGAAACGAGCATTAAGTTTTTGAAATTGCACATCTATAACTCTAGATTTTTAACTCCAAAAAAAAAAAAATCTGGAATGTCAGGGGGTCACGTGACCCCCTGTGCCCTTCAATCATCCACCCCTGACCACGGCTTCGATTGGAATGTATTCTCGGAAAAAGTGAAGTGAAAGTAAAGTGACGTGAATTATAAAGGAAAAGAAATTTATTTTCTCGGATGCGTTCTTTTTTTTTTTTTTTGAGCATCTCGGATGCGTTCTTTTGGCAAAAAGTTTTACAGGAAAATTAGAATTCCTCCTTTTCAGCCGACTGTATTTGCAGGAAAGTATTTTTCAATGGGAAAGTTGAAGTTGTGGGGTTCTACAATTTTGAAAGTTATTTTTTCTATCGTTTCTCATCATTTATGTGCAATAGAACGGGACTATATTTGATCGATTTGAGCAATTTTTTAGTACAAATAGGGTACCACGTGGTATTGGTACCCTCTTAGCGCATCTAGGCCATCCATTTTGACTTTGGGCAGTCCAGATTTGGAGAGAGAGTGAAAAGAGTAGAAGTTTTAATCTCGGCCGTTCAATACACTTTTGGACAACCCGAATACAACGTTTGAGTACCACGTAGACTCACCCACGTGGTACCCGGTACGTACCCAAAAAAATTTCCATCGATTTTTATGTGAGTTGTGAGATTACTTTATTAGTTAGAGCCCAACGTCCGAGATTCATTGTGCATTTAAGTGAAGTAAATCATTGGGAAAGAAAAGGAGTAAACGACACGGGTTCTGGGCTTCTGGCAGTGGATCACGTTACAATGTTTGGCCTTTTCTTGTGTGCACGAAAATGACCAAAAACGTTACAACTGAAAAATGTAAAAGAAAGAGACCATACGTGTAATATATCACTGCAATAAATGTCTTTCTTGCTTCCCAAAATGGTAAGAGTTATGATAGACGTGTTATGGGGAGCTTTTGTAACATTTTTAAGTTATTCGAAACAAAAATGATAGGTACACACCCATCTCAACCACTCCCCACCACACCCTCTCTCACATGTGTGGTGGGGCCCACCCGGTGGGTCCCAGTGGGGCCCACCACACATGTGAGAGAGGGTGTGGTGGGGAGATAGTTATCTATCAACAGTTATTTTGATTAATTATTTTGTTTTCTTTGTGATGTTGAGAAAATATCCAGCACCAGAGAGGGGACTCTGTTGTGACGCTAGGGATGGCAACAGGGTGGGTGGGTTTTATGACCACCTACCCGAAAAGAGCATGGTACTGTCACTCCCCAAACCCGCGCAAATAGTTCGTTTAAAAGCCAAAAAGAAGGAATTAGAGACATAAGGATGTATTTTTGTTTCATGGGAAAATATAAGAGAGAACATGTTTTTTTTTAGTATAATGACAAAAACATTAGGGCACAAATGTAATTTTCTAGTATAATCATAAAAATGTTAGGTAAACATGTAAAAGTATTTTCGGGCGGGTTCTGGGTGGGGCAACAACCCCGACCGGGTTTTTCTATTTTCCCCCGAACCAAAAAATTTGACGAAAACCCTCTCCAATTGGGACGGAATCTATTGGAGCTGGTCCAGGTCCGGGCAGGATCAATTGCCATCCCTCAGTGCCACTGCCGCCCATATGGTCCTTGATTGTAAACAAACCAAAATATTTTTGCTTGTGTAATTTTTTTATTTATTTATCCTGTTTACTGTTCAATTCTCTGAATAAAAAGGTGATTTATACAGATGTCCAGTCAGCTTAATAGCCTGGTAAAATATGTCATGCTCTACAAATGGAACGGATCGAGTCATGTTTTTTAGCTTGCGATGAGACCCGTAAGGGCGGCGCTGCAAGCCCCGTATCTGCCCCCAAAACAAGCCCCTCTTGAACAGAATTCCGCGGTAGCTATGATTCAGAATCCTCCCCAAGGAAAGAAAAATGAAAGAGAACATTGAATTTTTGAATTGATTCCAGATATACCACGAGTAATTATATCCAGAATAGGGCTGCTACAAATACAAATACCAAAAAAAAAAAAAAAACAAGTTCATACTCACCATGGAACGGTCCCTCACAAAACTTGATGCGAAATCCTAACCCGTTGTGAGTACGAGTGATTTTTGGCACACATTTGCAGTTCCCTAACATATCTCAATCCATAATGAAGAATGACCTTGTCTTCTTAAAACTAAAGTATCCAGACATGAAAAAAACTTCAAATTGCAAAATTTTTATCGGCACATTATTCTCATGAACAATTCTCTCTGAAAATAATCGATCAACCAGTAATGACATCATTTTTTTAACTTGCCGCAGAATATAAGCTAAATATATTTTACATTTACCTAAATAATAAGTTGAACATTGAGACATACTTGTTTGCACGTAATAGTAGTGTTTTTAGCAACTCAGAATCAGTTCAACCCCCAGATATACAGGGAAGATGAAGCAGAGATGCATTTCCAGTGCCAGCCATATCAGATAAAGTACCAAAATTGAATATGCAACTGCAGACCAGCACATAACAAATGATCCAAAGGGATCAACTTCATTTCATCACAGTACAACTACATTCAAGTCTTCTGGCTTCATTAACCCTCTCGAAACTGGCAAGTCTACTCTAGGCTCTCGCCTAGTAAGGGGAGGGGGAAGGGAAAGATGAAATTGGGGATTTAACTAATTATATGAGCTTGTTGGGTTTTGTGAAGCATGAGTACTGGACTTAATGGCCAAGATCGCAAAACCTAATTTTGACTCTCACAACGTGTAGACTAAGCTCCCTTGCCGAAACCACATACACCACAGGTCCACAACCAATCGAACCCAACAGTAAGGTGTCATACTCTTCTTCTGATTATTAAGTGTCATGGCACTCCATTGACCCAAAAACTGTATGGACTGGATGGCAATGCTGCCTTAATGGCGTAAAAAGATGGAAATGGTAAGGATACGCCATACCATGCCATGCCAACCCAATACAGATACTAATGATTTCTACTCACCGTTCATAGGGGATAAAGGACTGCCTTCGCAGCTTAGGACATAGATCCCTTTGGTCAAGGGCTTCACACTTCACAATTTATGGCTTCGTCCTGAAATTTTAAGTCTACCCCTAGTACATAGCGACTGTGAATGAGACAGATAGATTACTGACATCTGTACCTTACAATTCCTCAGACACTGAGTCATCTTCTGTTTTAACGCCTTTTTCCAAGTACTCCTCTTCAATTGTTTCCTTGATGATAAAGAGCCTTTGGATAACAATAGGTGGGGACATCCGCTTGGCTTCCCTGATATCAGTCTCTTCTTTATTGAGATGGTACGCATCAAGCATGATCTTAACCCACTTGTGCAGCTCCTTAGGAGTTCTGCTCCACCACAAAACAGGAACATAAATGACAACATAATAATAACTGCATTCCAAATCATTACTTGTGTCGATCAGAAGGCAAGATGGAGTGTGATGCATGAAGCTTTCTTACGTGTATGTAAATTTTTTGTCCTTGACATCATGTTCATCTCCAGGGGAGAAAGCAGTAGCCATTGCCGAGAATCTCTCTTCAGGATCGATGATGTTCAGCAAGTACTTCAGTAGCTTTATCTCTTTGGGCGCCATGCTCCTTAGACTGCTCTTTGTAGCTTGGTACAACCGATACATTATGTCTTTGACCTGCACATGAAAGGTCAAAGCTCGAGGATAAACAAAAGACAAAGCATAAGCCTTATGAAGAGCAAACTAAGGCAATAAGAATGCCAGATCTCAAATTAATATGTCACACGGTTTAGCAGGGGAGGGGCAAAATCAAATATGTTCAGTAGGACTCAAATTTCCCATCTTGGTAATCGTTACATAAAGTGGCATATATGCTTCAATATTTGTTCCATTCCATCTGATATGAAAGAACAGAACGTTACCATCACATTCCGTTGACTCTTACACAGCCTCTAAAATGATTTTAATGCCATTCCCGGGCATAGAATGTCCGTATTGAGGCCATGAGTGCAAAAGCATGGGAAAAGGCCATATTGAGGAATTAGAAACTATTACATGGAAAGTAATACTATTAAGTAGACACAATTTTCTCAAAAAAAAAAGTAACAAAAAGAAGGATTTTAAGGGCGATTTACTATTAGGCAGAACAAGTGAAATTCATGTGAAAAAAGATCCACTTAATCTTGCACAGTGAATTCATATCTTGTTCATGCATATTGCAATGCATGAACCTATACTGTTAAAGGAAAAATATGTGGTCAACCCAGAGTGAACAGACTGTGTCATACATACCTCATTCTTCATGGTGGAGGATTCCTTTGCTGAAGCCCAAGCACTATTTATCAACAATATCAAAGAGGAGTCAAGTGCCTTTGCCTTGGCAAGACTTTTAATCTTGTCACATGCCACATCCACGGATGGAGAGTTTAGGATGTCATCAAATTTGGATTGGGCGGTATCTAATGTGTCAACAATTTCCAGTGTATTATCAAATGCAGAGACTGCAGACAAGCATCTAGCCCCAAGCCTGGCCACCCCTGCCAAAACAAATGGTGCACCAGTAGTATTAGCTAGCTAAATTTATGCATTCCCATCCTTTCTTTCGTGGGGGGGGGGGGGGTATCAGTTCTTCTTTCTGGTTGCAATTTACAAACTGGCCTTTTTCCAAGAGAGAATCAGGAAACATGGGTTAATCTTTTTAGATTCTTCTATTCTCTTTCGGTTTCAGTAGATTTCATTTCCAAATGAGAAAAAGATACATATATCATATAGAAAAAATCACTGATCTACGAGTTCAGATAAAGAACCTAAAAGATTCAAGGCAAAGGAGAAAGAAAACTATGAACCACAGAGAAGTGCCAATACGAAAAATTAGCAAAATGCACTGCAAATCAATCAATAAAAAGCCACAGGAATTAAGCTCTGGTATTCCATTTCTTTTGGGGGAAAAAAGGATGGATGAAAAAGAGAGACATGATGGGGTGAAATCACTAGAAAATAGGCAACAGAAAAGTTGTTCTAAAATCTAAAGATGCATTTCTGATACACCTTAGTTCCTAAAAAAAACTTTAGCCCAAGAAAAATGTTTTCTGTTGGATTTGAGAGTACTTTTCATTGTCTCGTACAAACAAAGCACATCAAAGAATATGAGTTAAAAGAGCTTAGAACTTCAACACAGACTTCTTATGTCAAACAACTTTCCTCCAAGTGATGCAAAACATTGCGTCACTTGCAACTTGAAAGCGAGTTCATTAATGGCTATAGGTCAAGATATTGAAATAGATGCCTCCTAGGCCTAGCTTGAAGCCCTTACAATCAGAATAGATTAATGGAACAAAATCAACTTAATGACAGGAAATAATCTTAGCGGTCTGGATGCTAAACTGCATGTCCAGAAATTCAGATTCTTTAGGCATCAAGGATGTGACACATTTCTTGATCTAGAATTCCTAACTTACTTTGTTGCATAGAATAAAATTAAAACACACACACACACAACGAGTAAAGATTCTGTTTCGGTCCTTTCAGAATATCGCTAGAGAGTTGAGCATGTTTCTGATTACATGATTCCCAAACATGCTGTATCTCAGCAATCACGAAGAATGTGCGGTTTAAGATGTTTGGATCATATGGTCTTAAATGTTACAATCCCGTGTTACAAAAATCAACCGAGAATAACAAAAGACCTACCAAAAGTATCATGAACTACCAACTTATGTAGAGTCATGCGTACCTCTAATGCATCTTCCATTATTCTTCAAATTGAATACTAACTATCCAGTCACCAAAATGTGAGACACCTTTACTAATTCTTAGTCAATAGATTGCAATCACAATACTTCAAAAAATTGTCCTCAGCATCAAAAGGCCGTTATCAACAGAAGAATTTGAACTAGACTTGTTGGTGATTATCTATTCCAATTGCCAAATCAAATTAGCATGAATAAAAATGTCAAAAGACCAGCTGTTTAGTTAATTACCATCACGGCCCTCCAAGCTATCATCCGTCTCTGAAAGTAGCGTGAGGTAACGGAAAAATTCATCAGTGAAGTCTTTGCGCCGCCTTGTAACTATTGCATTAACGTCTGTAGGGTTGTTCTGTACCTCTTTAAGAAGTTCAGAATGTCTCTCCATTTCATCATCAATCTGCAATGCGTACAGGAAGGAGGTATTAGAAGGACACCAGTTCTTGATTATTGCTGTTGCTTCTTTACACAAATATGCACAGTAAATACCAGGAATAAAGCAATGTCATACGACTCATACCTTCTTTACTTTCCTTGATAGTGCTTTTAATTTCTGCTTCATTTGGGAATCATTCTCAGTTTCGGCACGTGATTGACAGTGCTTATAGAAGCTATCCCTGTATTTCTTCCATTCCTCCCTAAACACCAAGTACTTCCTCCACTCTTTTGACTTGGGTTTCTCATACAAGAACAAATCAATAACCTTATCACAAAACTGAGTAATGGTATACCCTTTAGCTACTTCAGCCTCCACTTGCTCCTCCACTTTAGTCTCGACCTGCTCCTCCTCAATCTGTGCATTAGCCACACTACTCGCTCGGATTTCTAAAGAACATATTTTCAAAGTCATGCCAATTGAGAAATACCCGAAAGAAACAGTTATCCTATTCGAAAACACAGCAGAAAACCCAACTTGAAGATTCTGAGATTCGAGTCCACATATTACATGCACTTCGGCTGCATTTGCCATGGCTAAAAAAACCCAGGCTTTTGGCCTTTTAGCCAAAACCCACCAAAAATAATCAGACAACTTAATTAATAGAAAGCTTTTTAGCCCCCCTCTAGCTCCTCTTCTTTCTTGAAGAGGCGAAAGGCCAGAAACATAACCAAATCTTACCAATATAACCAAAAAAAAATTCCAATTTTTATGGACATAACAAACATGGTAATCGATGCTTCGAGGCATAGGCAGCTCTACATTATAGAGAGGGTGTTCACTTGCAAAAAAAAAATTTACTAATAATATATGTAATATTTTTAAGTTTTATTTTAGTTTAGTCCTTGAATACCCAACCCAAAATATTTGAACACCTTAACTATAAATATTTGAGCACCCAACTCAAAAAATTGAACACCTAGCCCACAAACCAATACTATATAAACAACCCAATTGAACTCCTAGGCGGCTCCATAGCTTTCCATAAATGGTCAATTGAACACCTCAAGCCTTTTACTTTTTATATTACATGTAGTAATTTTATCTCAGGTTTCGTTTGAACACTTATCTTATACTACGAAGCCCCACCAATACAGATAATTCACTATTTAACACCTAATACATTAACTTAAAACAAAGTACACAATTTTAAGGACAAAAAAGAAAATTATAGAGAGAACAAATTTCTATTGGTAGCGATATCGTGCTCTGGCTTCACTATGAATAATATCAACCCTATATATCTCAAAAAACAAGCGCATATGTCCAAAAAGATGAGTGTGGACCTATTTGTCATACAATTTCCTACAATAATTACTAGTGTATTTATGCGTCGGTTTAATTTTTGTTAGCCCAAATACATAAAAATTCGCCAAGACCATGCAATTGTGACATCTTATATGTTTTCGTATTATTTAGTCGCGTTATTCACACTAATATATGAAAATTTGTGTATATGTAACTAGTTGAACAACCTGTTAAAATTTCTGGAGCTGCCACTGCTTCGAGGTAGGCTTGCAAATGAGCCTCGTTCAAAACTAGTTTAGTCTGAGCTAAGATCGTTCAAACTAGTCTAGCTCGACGAGTTGATCTCAAATAACCGAGCTCGATCTCGGCACGTTCATCATTGAGGTGTTCGAGCTCGGTTCGTTTACTACACGTGCTCATATAAATGAGCCGAGTCCCTACAAACGGGCCAACTTTTATAACCGAGCCGAGCCGAGTTCTAACCAACTTGAGCTGAGGTCGTTTACTAAGCGAGCTTAAAACTCGAGCTCGAATCGTTTACTATGAAGCCTAGTCTCTCAAGCTACTCGGTACCCATTTTTAGGTACCCAATATTACATATCAACAATTCCAGGTACCCCAAATTTCTACCCAGTAATTTATCAAGAAAGTGAAACGTATGGCGTAGATTCAATATTTACAAACATTTATGGGGAAATAGCATAAAGAACTTACGGGTTTTTTGGAGGATGGGGTTAGAACTGAAATTGCCTGCAATTGTTGGTGGTGAGTTTCTTGGATTAGTGGATAAGTTGAGATGTGAAGGGGATATGGTTGGGATTTTGGAAATTGTGTACAGTTCAGCACTGAAATTGAAGAGGGTGAGATTGAAGAGAGATGGGTTGGTGGCGTAGAGCGATGCTTCGAATCCCATGTTCGAATTCAGAGAGAGAGAGAGAGAGAGAGACGGAGAGAGTAGCAGAAGCGATTTTGTGGATAATAAACTCATAGACGAGTCCTAGCATCTAACGATGTCGTTTTTAAGTTAAACCCCATCTTAAACCTCTTCTTTTTTTCTTTTTTTTTTTTCAGTTGTCGAGAATATACACGACAAATGTATTTTCAAGAAAATTAAAGTAAGTTAAGGTGAGGGAAAAAAATATTAACGTTCTGTAGACCAAAAAATTTTATACGAAAACTAATTCTCTCTCTCTCTGAATCTCACACTTTCAGTTTAATGGTTGGTGCAAAATAGGTATTCACAAGAACTGTGAGTAATCCAAAATGTGACCGTGGGTTTTATGGGATATAGAAACTATTACTCCAGTGAAATCAACATATGCATGATAGGTTTTTTCCCCATTTCGGAGACCCGGGGCTTGTAAAGAGCTTGCTTATTACAGGCATGTAGTGAGTAATCACAGTCGTTTGTTCTGTTTTTAAACAATTCAGATTTTAATGAGAACTTTTCCAGAAAATAGAAGAACGGTCATGATTGCTCACTACACGCCTGTAGTGAGCACGGCAGCCCACCGAACAGGTTTTGAAACAATTGAATTTCAAAATTTTTTGAAGGTCAATTGTCACAGGGAGAGGTGTCAGCTCTGTTTCTGATAATTATCGACTCAGAACCGTTAAGGAACGAGAGTCCCACATTGCTTGAGGATGGAATAAATGATCACTTAATATAATGTTGGCCTCTCCATTCATTGCCAATTGGTTTTGAGATGGATATAAAGTCTCCACATGGTATTAGAGCAAGGTATTCCATCCCACATTCAAAAAAAAAATCACAATCCACCCCCCCAAAAAAAATTCAAAATTCACATCCCATGATGATAGACCAGCAAAAAAGGCTACACAATGATATGTGAGGGGGGATGTTAAGGAACTAGAGTCCCACATTGCTTGGGGATGGAATGTGCGATCACTTAATATAATGTTGGGTCTCTCTACTCATTATCAATTGGTTTTAAGATGGATATAAAGTCTCCACGAAAACTATGTTCTTTAACAAATGCTAGGGATGACAATTATATCCGCCTCACCCCGCTCCTAACGGGAAGGGGTTTTTTTCAATTTTTTGAGTAATGGGTAGGGTTGGGGGGGGGGGGGAAATGAACCCGACCGGGTTAGGGGTAGTAGTACCCCACCGCGATACCCGCCCTGATATATATGTACAAATGAAATAACACTATAACCCTTATATTTTAATTTAATTTCAAAAGTACCACAGTATTTATAAACAAAATCTTTCATTTTACGTTTAGGCTAACTTAAAATCATATTTCTTCCTTTTTTTTTTTTTTTGCAATAACTTTGTGATGATTGGAGTAAACATATGTTTATGAATGACGATTGTCCAATATCAAATATATAAGACAATTGAGAAGAAGAACAAAAGCAGGGCAGGTAGGGTAGGTTAGGGTAAACCCATTCCCCGAGAGGGTAGGGTGTGGAGGTAAATTTCTATTACCCGGTCGGGGCAGGGGGAGTTTGCCAAATTTAGGATAGGGGTAGAAATAGATCAAAACCCACTCCATTGCCATCCCTAGTCCTGGCCTAACACTTGGAATTTGCTTCTTCTTAAGGTCACATCTTCCATTTTACTACTTGTGAGCAATTCTCGGGGCCACCTCACCTCACGTATAAAAAGGACACTAGATAAAAATATAGGGCAAGGGGGGAGAGATAAGTTAAATCCTTAAGCTGATGTGACATTTTTTTGCTACGTGCCCATTTTTAAGTGGTTGGTACACGTCACCCAATGACATGGGATCTTTCTTTTTCTTTTTCTTTTAATATAACAGGGCAATTAATTTTCGTACTCCTCTTTTTAGCATTTACGCTCCTTTTTTTTGTTTTATTCGTGTGAATTTTATTATGTTAACACTGATAAATGAAAAAATAAACTATTGAAAGGGTAAAGTGGCAAATTTCACATGTTAGAAACAGAAGAAGTAGTTGGTAACAAGGGAGTGAAAAAATCACTAACCAACATGTCAACTCTATTTGATTTTTTGATTTCGTTTTGTGGTTTTTGATTATTAGATACTTCTAAACAAGACATCAAACAATAGAATAAGAAGTGTAATTATGTGCGACGCACCAAATGTAAAGTATATGTGGAAAAAAAAAGAACATAGGTACGAAATCAATACTCTATCATAAACATGCTCGATTGTAAAACTTAAACAACATAATCAATTTGGGAAAAAAGCTTCTATTGTGATATATTGCGGAGTCTTCTAAGTAAAAACAAATAGTTAAAATTATCAGGATGATTAAAAAGATTAATAAGCCAACAAGCAGGGGCGGCCCCATGTAGGGGCAACAGGGGCAACCGACCCCCCTGAGCCGGAAATCCTCCCTATGATATGCATACTTTTTTGGTTATTTTTTGTAATTTTGCCCCATAGGAGTATACTTATATTGTTATCTTTATATTGTGTTTCTTGACCCACAAATAATTCACTTGACCTAAATGTGCTAAAATTTTGCATGTAACTTCATAGGCAACCATCAAAATGAAACGAATGGACTAAATATTGTAGATTCTTGACCCCCTAGTGAAAAATCATGCGTCCCCCCCTGCAAACAAGTAAGAGCATCCTTATGTGGCTCTCTACTTTAACTCAAAAGTTAAAGTAGAGAGCCAAACCCCCAAAATAAGCCAAAATCAGGCTTACCAAATGGTTGATCAAATTGGTTAAGCTTCTAACTTTGCTACAGTACCGCACCAAATTTGGTGCGGCACTATTCACTCACCAGGGCACTATTCACACACTGTTCATTTTTTTTTATATTACTTTTGGGGAGTAGGAGTAGAAAGAAAGAATAGTTTAATGTAGTAAAGTTAGAATAAAGAGCCTGATTCTGTGAACTTTTGTAAAAGTGGCTTGCTAAATTGTAAAAGGTGTTTTTGAAGTTAAATTTGGTATAAAATTTGGTTCTCCAGATAAGAATGCTCTAAGTGATTTGGGGAAGTGGAGTGGTGGAAGAAGAAAAAGGGGTGAGACAAGAGAAGTGATCGGCAGTAAGCAGGTATTATTGGGAGGTGAAAGGGTGGAGCGAGAAAAGAAAGTGAGATGAGAGAAGTAGAAAGGGTAATTCGTAGAGGAGAGAAGTAGAAAGTGATGATGCCCTAAATTCGTAGAGTTTCGTTACATATCCCATTCATATGCCGCATCTTGTCGATATGGGACTACTGGCATGGGCTCTCACACGATTTTTGGCTTGTTCAAACTCGTTCAAACAAAGTATAAGCCAAGCTCGATCACTTTTTTATTGTTTGTTCATAGATTTAAGCCAAGCATTAGCATATAAGTATTATGCTCGGCTTGATAAGCTCGTGAACAGATATCATTTCGTAAATAAAATTAACAATTACCTAAAATATGTGAGAGCTTCCCTTTCATTCATACATCTTTTCACCAAGCACCATTACTTTTGTACAGCACCAGTACTTTTCTAATATTTTTTGCATCCGGATTAATAACTTCTTAAGTGAGATATACAAATTTAGGGCATCATCAAACCCTATAAAATTCTTTCTTGTAACAAATCATAGTACAATTTAGTGAGAAAGCGTGGAACTTGGCAGTAGATCACAACAATTATTAGCTCAAGTTCTTTTCACTTCTCATATAATACATGAAAAATTGAATTAAGCATGTAGAAGATGAAAATTGCGTTTCTAATATTGAGAAGTTATAGTGAAAGACTGAACATTCAATATTTTTTCCTCCAATTTTTGTCTTTTTGGAACGTTAGAAGCTTAAGCTCAGACTTGATAGTTCAAAATATCATGAGCTTAAGCACATGCTTGAAAGCTTGAGATTGACTTGTATATTTCAAGAGCCAAACCGAGCTTATTACGATCACAAAACATCAAATGTGAGTCGAGCTTGAAAAATTAGTCTTCAAATACTCTCAAGCTCCAGCCGAACTTGAACGCGTATGAAGTAATTAAGTCAAGCCTGAGCAATGCTGCATTGTTTAGATTGATTAGCACTGTAACGCCCCGATTTTCGGAAGCATTAATTAAGACAACTAATTAGGATTAATTTAACAAAAAGAGTTTCCATCAGAGTACACGTTGGAAAACGTGAAATGCAACCCATTACAAAATACTTTGTACGGTTTGAGAAATTAATAATACAGACCCATCAAAAAATAAAGGGGTGGTTCTACAGATTAAGGTTCAACTCTGGATTCCACGGCTCCTCCTGAGCCTGGTCTGCCGGAAAACCCTCGGCTCCGAAATAACCGTCTCCTTCGACACCAATAGTACCTGCTTAATCACAGTCTGACATAATACGTCCGAGTCGCGAAGCAACATCATAGTATTATACTAGGGTCACACGAAGTGTAACACCGTGAGCGATAAATCACTCAATAGCTTCTTTAACCCTCCCAACCCTTGCTAAACATACAAGTACAACATATATGATTGAAAAACAGTAATTAAAGGAATAAGTAGGAAATAAATCGTAAAACAGAAATTAAACACGTAGCTGATTTCATTACTAGCCATTAACTTACATATTCATCTAAGTTCTCAACCTAGAGAACCTTCCTCCCGGTTAACCACTAAGGACTATGACCAAACTGTGATTTACTCCCCCCTTGCTTGCCCTTCACTCGGGGGCCCCGACGAAAGGTATAAGTTACGTACTTAATCCAGCCGTCAGCCGCCTCGTAAGGATGAATTTCCCAGGGACGAAACTGTACCACTGGGCTACGTATGGCAACTGCCAGGTCCTGTAGGTATATAGCCGAAACTGGTCTATAATACTTCCATCCTTATAACGCCTCAGAATTCAAATGAAGTAAATCACAGAGTGTCACATCCTAGGGTTTCGAAATCAAGGCAGACTGCCAAACAATCCTCCGAAACAAATCACTTGGCGGAACTGCCATTCAACAACAATCTCGGGGTAACTCCCCATCAATCAATTCTAATTCACTTTTCCATTAACCTCATCGTTTATGTGATATCCGCGTACGATCACCCAACCCGGGAACCTAGTTGTCCATTCTAACATTCAACACGTTTATGGAAAGTGCACTTAACAGTAGAAGCAAAGCAATAACGATATTACAAGGGTCACAACTGAATATCTCGATTCGCAAGTTCACAAAATTCAAGTAATCGAAAACCAGGGGCCTAAATGTAATAAATTCAAACTACAGGGGCCAAAACGTAATTTACTTACTAAACTATTGGGGTCAAAACGTAATTTAAAGAAAGTAAGGGTCACCAACGTCATTTTAAGTAAGTATAAGGGTAATCAAAGTAATTTCACGGTTCTAGGGTCCTTGGCGAAATCTTACTAACTTTGGGGCCTTTTTGTAAATAAAACTTTATACAAGGGCAAAATTGTAATTTTTCCACAACGAAGGGTAAACACGTAAAATACCTTATTTTAGCTAGTTATGTCATAAATTGACTAAAAAAGAAATTCCTTGAATTTTAGTAAGTCCCAAACTTTTATAAGAGTAATAAATGTAATAAAGGGCAAAACGGTCATTTTACACTACGAAGGGTATTTTAGAAATTTTGATATGCTCATAAACTTCCGCTGATGACATTTAATTGATAAAAAGTAGGAACATAAATATCTTTGTAGATTAAGTCATATACTTTATAAAACTACACTTTTAACCCTTAAGTTTAATACCAAGAACGAGAACAAGGTTAACCGTATCATGAACACATTAAATCTCACATAAACACTTGAATAATTCCTAATCATGCTTGAGAAATTAAACACATGAACCAAAATGAATCTAGGGCTTACTATGCATGAAAAACATAGTTTAGGGTCAAAACCGTCGAAACTAGGAACACAAGGGGCTAAACTGTAATTACAGAACTTAAGCCAAAACTGGAGGGAACATTCTGTACCAGTAGTCCGGACGGGGATGAGGGTGGTCCGGACTATCGACATCAGAAAAACAGGGGCAGCTTGTGTTTTGTTCGGGTTTCGTGAAACCCTTCACCTTGGGCCTTAACCCTTCGACTAAAAACTACCCCTAGCTGTTCTAACACATACAAATACTTAGGAATGATTAGGTACGAGTCTCTACCTTGTTTTGCGAAAGATCTCGGTAAAACGAGTTTTGGCGAAAAACCGGCGGAGGGAGCTTCTTGGGCCGGCTTGGATGGTGAAATGTGGATGCCTAGGAGTGCAATGGATGAACTTGTGGAAGAAGATTGAATGTCGTTGGGTTTGGAGGTGGAAACCCAAGTTTTGGCCTTTTTTTCTCTCACTAGAACTTGATGGTGGAGTTGGGGGCTTTTTGCTCTAACACTTGGGAGTTTTTGGAGGAAGAAGAAGTGAATGGAAGTAGAATGGGAGAGTTGTGGGCGGATTTGATGATATAGGAGAGCGTAGTGATGGGTTTTGGTGGGATGTGGTGTGTAGAAATGGTGAAAGTACAAGGGGTGGTTTGGGAGGTGATGGGGGAGGGTGAGGGAGTGTGAAATCAGTCATGGGGAGAGTGAGGGGACTGATTTTGTGGTGGAGTGTGGTGTTGGGTTGATTTGGAAGAGGTAGTGGGGTGGGTATGTATGTATAAAGTGTGTATATATACTTGTATTGCTTGTGTATGTATATGGATGTGTATACATGCACATGAAATGTATTTACATAAATATAATGCTCATAAATAAAATGTAATCAAGCCTTAGGGTCTAATGCGCAATTAAACAATATTACTCTATTTATTCGCATTAATGAAATTAAATAATCCTAATTTTATAAATTAAAAATTCGGATTATTACAAGCACCTCTAAGTTCAATCACCATTTTTCTATGTGGGAATAAGCTTTCTTTCATGAGTTTGATCTAATGATACATATGACTAGAGGAAAAAAACTAAAGAAAAATCACTAGATGCGAATAAGGATGGATTAAGAAGCGAATATTCCCGGACGACCGCCTAATTCAAATTTTAAAATTACTTTAGAAATTTATGTACTTTTTTTTTATTTCGAGAACTTTAACAGTGTATATTTGTGCATACAAGTATAAGTGTTAGTGCCTCTGTCTTTTCTCTTATATAATTTTGCACGACGCTAAAGGAATACCTGATCTGATAGACACACTCTTTGACCTTTGGTACCGTCGAAGGATCACATACAATTTTAGTATCTCAACTCCTAATCAGAAGTTTTGTTGTAAAAGTTTTGTTAGTAATCTCTGAGATATGACAATTTTACCCTTACTATTGTAGAAAATCCGTCATTGGCTTTTCATTGAAACTCTAGAAAAAATAATGAGAAAAAATCTTATCAAATGTTCTAATGATCATTACAAGCCCAGTAATTAGAAGGAAAAAAACAAAAAACAAACAAAGAGCAAAGAAGACCGTGAGATCTGACTTATCAAAAAAAAAAAGACCGTGAGATCTAAGTCAGAAGTTCCTATAATCTTGTCTCGCGAGGCAGAATCCAGTGGTTAGTCTGGTGGTCTTGGCTTGAGATTTAGATGTTTTCAGGCTCGATTCTCATTGTCAGCAACTCTCAGGGCTACCTTACCTCACGTGTAAGCATGGAAAAAGCTGTAGAGATTGGTCTGATGTATGTCCAAATTTGATCCGTGACACCCTTTATTGCCAAAAAGAAAAATGAAAAATCTAGAGAGGCAGTAGGTAAGTAGTTATACTCGATCATTTTCTTTTAGGAACAGGGAAATGTAGTTTATATGTAAAAAAACAAAAAAAAAGCAAAAGCAAAATAGTAGCATAATACACGGTCCAAGGCTTGAAACAGTAAAATAATCATAAAAACAACAAACAAAATAAACAAGAAGCTCAAATGCTTACTATGAACTTAACAAATAATAATAATAATAATAATAATAATAATAATAATAATAATAATAATAATAAAGTGGCGAAAAACTAACAATAGTGAAAAAGTAACAAATTTACTCAACATTGAATTCTGGAGAGAATTAAGATCTGCATCAAGTTGAAATACCAATCCCACCGTGGTTGCATCAAGTTGAAATACCAATTCTACCATGGCGGCAACGCCATTCCTCCCCTACCATCACTCGAACGACTTAGTTTCATCTTGGTAATTAAATTACTTCTGGATCTTCTTAAGTTAATTTTGATTCTGTGTGAAAAAAACTTATAAGTTCCAACAATACCGCGACTCGAAACGACTCAGTCTCTTCCTAAATTAATTTTGGGTTTTGTTAAATTATTTTTTACCAAGTGTGACAAAAAGATTCTAGACCATGACAATGCTTCAAGCTCTAGGCATTGACAAAGTAATATCCAAATGCCAGGAAAATATATCCCCATCTTTCCAATCTGTCATCAACAGTCATCCAGTTACTTTCAACCAAAGCTAAGCCATTCCAAGTTCCAACTCAACGTTATTAGAGTATTTTTTTATAACTCAAATGTTCCAACCAGTTTACGCGTATCATAACCAAGGGCAGGTCCAGTTAGGGCACGTGAAGTCACGTGGTTCACTCATGACTAAGAAATTATACTAATATTCTTATGTTTTAGCATAATTATATAAGTGTCAGATAATATTTAGCATACATTTGTACTCTAAATATTTTGCCTAAAATTTTACTCATTAGTAGATACTTTTGTAGAAAAGTATACCTTACAAACTTTTGTAGTAGGTAATGCATGTGCTAATTTAGTACTCCCTCCGTCCTTTTTTAAATGTGTTAATTCGTAAATTCAACTTATTAAAGAAACATCATCATTACACCTTTCACATTAATTTTTTCCTTCACTTTACACTTTTCACATCAACTTTTACCTTTACTTTCCAAAATTATCCTCCACTTTTACCTATCAACTCTTTACCCACTAACTTTTCAAAAGGGCAAAATGATAATGTACAAACTTTTACCCATTAACTTTTCAAACTACACACTTATTTAGGGACAATCCAAAATGAAAATGTCTACACTTAAAAAGGGATGGAGGGAGTATGACCTTAGTGTGTTGAATAGGAAAATAAAGTTTGAAGATTATGATTCATAAAGTTCCCCCTATACTAGATCCAAAGCCCCTAACCACGACTAATGTTAGGGTTTTATCCATGGAGCCCAATTAAAGCCGGAACAAAGTTGCATATGGACGGGCCTTAAAGGAATTAATAAAACTTGAAAGGTTTCAAACTTAAGGAGGAAACAAATCCCCTAGGTCAACCTTATTATAATACATATATTAACTAAATACGGACATTAAAACATGGTAATAGAACGTGTATAGCAAAAACCATACCCTTGGATATATGAAAGCAAGAATCACTACAAGATTGATAGTAAGAATATTGATAACTCTAAGATTTTCATTCAGCGGTAAAGTAAAGATAATTATTGTAGTTAAAAACTTATAAGGGTTAGTTTATTTTATATTGTTGAGCTGTAAAATCTAGACTCCCAACTGTGAGCGACTAAAAATCAAGTCCCAAAACTAAACCCTACTTCTCTAAAGCGTATTTTATACAGTTTTTCATCTTCGTCCGCCTAATATTTTATACCGTTTATCATCTTCTTCTGCCTAATTATTTGGGAGACATTGATAATCATTTCAGTCTAACTTGCCAATAGAACCTTAAAACCTTTTGGTAAGAAGTTTTGACAAATAGTAACAACTGCTTTTCTTAAAAGCTAAAATCTCAAATCCGCGCGTAGATTTTTGAAGATAAGCACAATTTTGTAATAGTGATATTTGAGGATAGCCAATCAAGTCCTCCAAAATGCGACCTCACATGAAAAGAATAAAAAAAAAATCACCTTGTTTTCCACACTATGTTTTGGTGTTAGGACTTAGGTCAAGATAAGTTTGAAGCTTGAAAACCACACTAGGGCTGCACATGAGAAGGGCTTTTTACAAGTCGAGCACAAGTGCTCCATTTATCCCTTTTTAAGTGTGTAGTTTTATAGATCCAACTTATAAAGAGACATTATTATTACACCTTTCACATCAACTTTTACTCTACTTTATACCTTTAATATCAACTTTTACCTTCACTTCCAAAATTATCTTTCACTTTTACCCATTAACTCTTCAAAAGGGCAAAATAATAATTGTACAAACTTTTATCCATTAATTTTTCAAACAGACACATATTAAGGGACAACCCAAAATAGTACACTCGACTACTATTTGGGGACAGAGTGAATAATTCATATGGTGGAAGGCTGAGAAGATATCAAAATAATCATAATTTTGCGTAATATTATTCTCAAGGCAGTGTAAATATTACTATTATTGGGAGGCATATTTTGGAAGCCAAATCCTATTTCCACAACATTGCATAAAGGGTAAGAAACAAGAAAGAGACGACTATAAATGGTTACGCTGCCCGATTATTTTACAAATAAATAAATAAATAATAATAATTCAAAATTATAAACAAAACACCACCACAAAAACAAATGTTAATATTTAGAGAACTCAATTAAGTATTATGGATGATGATGGTGGTGGTGATGATAATCATGTTAATTCAACTCTTCTCTCCCTCTCTCACGCACACATTACTTCTGCAATACCTACATTTGAAGTCAAACATAGTTTTAGCATTCTCTTCATTCTGTCTCTCTTAAGATGCTCTTATGTCACCAATTGAAGGCTTCATAGAAGACTCTTACAAGCTTGAAATTTGACTTAAGAACTGAAGGACTTTCTTAAGATGCTCTTATGTCACCAATATCAAGAAGTTTAATTTGTTTCGATATAGATTAGACATAAGAACCGAAGGACTTTCTTTTCTTGATCGAAAGCAGAGATGATCTTGTTGCTAGGATTTCGAATAGCCAGTTGGGTGATGGGGGGAAGTTGATGAATTAAAAAAGTCCGGTTATAAGTTTGATCACTCAATGGATCGATTTCTGTGTTGGATCATACGATGATGGAGGGATCGGTTATCTGCAATTCAAGACTGGGCAACTGTTTCATCATCTGCCTCCTAATATCTTTCAAATCAGCTTGTGCACAAGAAGGTTAGTATTTGAACAACAGTTTTGCTGATTGTCAACAGAATTAAGAAGACAAGGTTGGTTTGTAACTATTTGATGCACCACTTGTCTCAGTAATAATGGATACTAGTCATAAATTTCAAGGTCAGATAATCTGGAATAAGAATCATTTGTCCTTATAGCAATTAGATGATATGAAATTCCTCAGCAGACATACTACGTTCAGGTCATCGATTGAGGAATTAATAAGAATGATATTCAAGGTTTTTTTTGTTTTCTTAGGTAAAATGATTGTCAAGTTTATGACTATTTAGATCAGTCCATGTATGAGGATTTCAAATGAAGGGATAACATTTCCGTTAAGTAGTTTATGTAATTCAGTTCATAGAGGTATATGATCCTATATTTGCCTCAGCTCAACTTGTACAGATTATCTAGATGTGTCTAGTGTTCAATGACGGGCATTTGTGTCCACCACTTGACACGCCAATTAATAGGGGTATGTGATTTGTTTCTGACGCTGTTTAGTTGGACATTCACAAGGCAAACATACTTTGGATTTCAAATTTACCCTGAGGCCTGAACTATGCATCGGAATCCAAGGGAACTACGAAATACCATTTATCCTACAATGAGAAGTGCATTAGATGAATCCTATATAAACAAATATCCGAACGGGTGTTCTCAAATCAGGATACATATGGTGTATCCCGTTTTTCACTATGTAAATCTTATCGGGATACATATCACTAATTGTAAGATACGATAACAAAAGCTAATATACAAGTAAAAGTTAGTTACACCTAATTACAATCTAAAAATCAGCCCTATATTTGGGAAACAAGTGTTTTCTATTTTAAAAGTAAGTGTTAAAATGAAAAATTCCAAGTCTCCATGGTGGGGTCTATCACAGTGAGGCTTTCTGGTCACTTGGTCAATGAAATAAAAGAAGAAGTTTCATGTGATTCACACAAAACATGATTGACACTTGTTCTTTCCTCTATTGGAACTTTAATGGATTGAGCTTTGGTTCACCATAGCTAAATCGAACGATACAAAATATGTTTAGAGGTTCCACTTCTTAAAATATGGTTTGACTTTTTTTTTTTTTCCAGTAAGTAATTGTAGGATACGTACCAAATCGGGAGACCCAAAAATCTCCTAGGATACGTTATCTTATCGTTGGATTTCTATTAAAAAAAAATGGATACCTAGTGGAAGACAGTTTTTGAAAGGAGACAATATGAAACGTTGGATACATTTCCCGTATCGTAGGTTTTTAACTATGCCATACCCGACACGCATACAAAGTCCATGCAACATAAGTGATGAGCATATCCTGTGTAATAACTATGATTATAACTGATGAAATAATATGCCTAGAGAGTACTTGCATCCATGCCAAGATTGGTTTTATTAACTCCAAAATGTGAATTCCTAATATTAACTATGTAACTTTCTGCAGATTTTGTCAGTATAAGGTGTTGTGCGGATTCAAATGTTCGTGATCCAATTACCAATATAAGTTGGATAACAGATAGTGAATGGTATTCGGATAGACTGAATTGCCGAGACGTAGCCAGGGCAGTGCAAAATGACACAGGATATGGTAGAGTTCGATTTTTCAGTTCACAGATTGGAAACAAATGGTGTTATAACTTCACGACGGTGAAGAATCAAGATTACCTGCTAAGGGGAACATTCATTTCCAAAGATCGAGGAGGGACACCTTCCAAGTCCTTCATGTTCAATGTTTTGATTGGTACTACGCTGATAGGAACAGTGAACTCTTCATTTGATACGGAAGTGGAAGGAGTTTTCAAAGGTACCGGGGACTGCATAAATTTTTGTTTACAGAAGGACGTGAAAGAGGAGGGAGATCCTTACATTTCGAAGCTTGAACTGAGGCCTTTGGGTAATTCGGATTATCTAACGCAAGAGCCCTCCAATGTTCTGACGCTGATTAAGAGAGTTGATGTAGGAAGCAACGAGCTGACAATCAGGTAGCCTCTCTGTTTACAATATAAAAGGAAAGTAAAGAGATAAGATAGGCATCCTACTTTCAAAAAATATTGCGAAAACAAGATAGCAACTGGCACAAATACAAGTGAAAGTCATCTGCCCCTAAATTTCACGCATGAACACAACCAACTGGTTTTTCATCATAGATACGACCCTAATACTACGACCATTTTTAGCACACTCCGTTTACAACCTCTCACACTCCACACTATCGCTATGAACACCACTGCCGCCAAGGTTTTCCTCCATTCTCGCCTTCTAGCTCTGTCAACTGCAAAAATTTCACATGACAACATACCAAAAGTCCGAAAATACCTTCCTTGTGACAAAAGCCAGAACAGAAGAAACAAACTATCCTTCATTCCTTTAGTAAGCAAACGAATACAAAATAAGATCAAGATGTTTCATCTTTGGTCATAAATGCTTCCGTACTTCTTAAATTCCCACCACCATTATTATTCCAAAATAAATACGCTGTAACACAAGGTGCTTTTAACCATACCAAGGTTTTCCATATTTCCAACACAATAAAAACTAAGGGTGTGTTTGGTAATGTTTTTGTTTTTTGTTTTTTGTTTTTTGTTTTTGTTTTTACTTTTTTCCAAAACATATAAGAAAAACGTGTTTTGTAATTTGTTTTTGTTTTTTGTTTTTTATAAACGTTTACAAAATTTTCATAAATTTTCAAAACACACAAGTTGTTTTCCCCTGTTTTTAAACGGGGCCGTCGGGCAGATTTTTTGCACCGGCACAGTTATAACTTCAAAACATAGGTGAAGTTATATCACCGTGGTATCGTGTTCCATCACCGAGAGCCTTTGAAAGTTATTTATTACCGGTTGTTGCGTTACTGCTTTCCATAAAACATTTCATCAAAATTCACTATAGATAGCTGTTAATGTATATATCCATGTTTTTTTTTATGTAAGTAAATCTATACACACACTCGAAATCTGGCATGTAAACTTACTTCGTTCCCCATATATTGTTTCTCCTTTTTACGGTCGCATTATTCTTTTAAAAATGAATATTTTCATGCATGACATTTTAATTATATTGCCGCGTATTTTTTTTATGTTGTTTTTATTTTTTAATGTTTATAAAAATTATATCACTAGACATGTTTTCTGTTATTAAAAATAAACATTATTCTGTTTTCAAATTTTATAAACGAAAAACATAAAACAAAAACATTACCAGACACACATATAAGTAAGGTGATTCTATTAACAGCCCTTCATTTACTCCATGTAACCCACAAAAAACTCCTCCATTTTCATTATTGTGTGAAGACCAAAATGCCCCCAAACTCATCTTCTTCTTCACTTCACTCCACCGCCACTTTCACCGCCACCCCCACCATCACCCCTCTTCCACCTGTTAACTTCTTCTTCTTCTTCTCACTCTTAATGGAGAATGAAGGAGTAGACATCGAATCAATGATGGGTTCCCATTTGAACATTCGAACACCAAGAACAAATCTAAAAAATTACGTTTTTTTTTCGACATTTATACCCCGAAATATGTAAACTTTTTCAACATATCGATGTTGAAACTTTTCACTTAACCGAAATTATGCAAGACAAAGTTCAGTAATAAATTGTCGACTTAAGTTACTTTTTTTCATCATCATAATATCGAATTCTAC
The DNA here is from genome assembly GCA_963854785.1 of Vaccinium vitis-idaea. NCBI lineage: Eukaryota > Viridiplantae > Streptophyta > Magnoliopsida > Ericales > Ericaceae > Vaccinium > Vaccinium vitis-idaea. Next base: position 29,833,214 of record OY978222.1, read on the forward strand.
GCATTACATCAACATTTGCATTCCGAAAACGACACCTGAGAAATTCACATGTTTGATTTCACAAATTTGGACATTAAGAAGCTGAAAATATGGTTATATTTCGACATGTTATTGTCGAAAACAACAATATTTTATCCACATGTATCTAGTTCAACATTCTAAAGTTGAATATAGACATAAATTTCGACATGAGGATGTCGAACATAGACAGGGTTCAATTTTTGAAAATTCGTCCTTCAATATAAATCGACATGTGGTTGTCGAAAATGAGTGTGTATTTCGACATTTAAAGTATGAAAACTGGTTGCGAGGGTAGTTTGGGTAGTTTAGGTGTATTTTGTGGGTTGTATGGAGTAAATTGGTTTGAGGAAATTTTAAGTGTGGGTTACATAAAGAAAATGGGTTACATGGAGTAAATGAGGGGTTGTTACTAGAAGAGTCTCTTTTCGAGAAGGACATGGTATAAGGATCAATCATGGAAAAATGACACAAACTATTTTCTTAATGTAAAGAGGACAAATTACCCACACATTCCAAAAATACCCCCGCTAGCCCATGAAAGTGCCTAAACCCCTAAATCTAATGAGAGTACCTAAACCTAAACCCTAGGGTACCCTATGAAAGTGCCTAAACCCTAGGGTACTCTATGAAAGTGCCTAAACCACTAAAACCCTATAATTGGAAAGTGCACCCTAAACCTAAACCATAGGGTACCCTATGAAAGTGCCTAAACTACTAAAACCTTATTATTGGAAAGTGTACCCTTAGTGCTTAAATTCAAAATGCCTAAACTCATTATACCCTACCCCAAAGAGCCTAAATATCATAAAATTGAACTCACCCCCAAAATTGAGGAGAGAGAAATTAATTTTGTCCCATGCCATCAATTTTGTCCTACACGAGAGAGAGAGAGAGAGGTTGGGCAATTGAAAGTGACGGGTTGGGAAAATTAAAGTGACGGTTTGTACATCATTTTATTCCAAAATTTCGAGAACTGTGACACATGACTTGTTGCTTACAATCAGAGTAGGGTCAGCACCACATGCGCGTGAGTAATCAGAATAGGGTCAGCACCACATGCGCGTGAGTGAGATTCATTAAGGGTATTTTTGTCTATCATTGTCCTTAAGCCCTCTAAAATTTCCTATTAATATATTGGATACCTTAAAATAAATTAGGATGGGCTAAATACACTTTAAAGTCTCAAACATGGCCTTTAGGCCAATTTACTATTAATTAGAATCACCTATAAGTATTCTCTGCTTATGTTTACCATTTGAAATCTCAGGTATCCATACGACCGGTATGATCGAATATGGAGAAAGAAGTCACGTCCCAACCAAAAAGCCAACCGTACATCATCATCCACTGCCCATATTAACACCATTGAAACCACAGCGCCTCCTATCCAAGTGCTAAAAACAGCTCTCACACATCCAGTTCGTTTAGTGTTCCTGCACACTGACCTTGTTACCGGGAACAACAATTACGATCTCCACCTGTACTTTCTCGAGCTCAATGACTCTGTTCAAATGGGACAAAGGGTGTTCGATATATACATCAACGACGAGAAAAGACGGGAGAAGATAGATATATTGGCTGGGAGTTCCAATTACAAAGCAGCCGTTTTGAATTTCAATGCAAATGGATTTCTTAATCTCACCTTGGTCAAGGCATCAAAGGGATCACAGTTAGGGCCCATTATTAGTGCATACGAGATCTTGCAGGTGCACACATCGGTTCAAGGGAGTGCCCAAAAAGATGGTAGTTTGCCATCACTGTTGAACTTCAAAGCAGAGGGATTTCTTAATATGACCTTGGTCAAGGCATCAAAGGGATCACAGTTGGGGCCCATTATAACTGCATACAAGCTGTTGCAGGTGAACACATCGGTTCAAGGGACCGCCCAAGAAGATGGTACCATCACTTCTCACACCAAGATATATAATATCCTCCCTCCGTCCCATTTTGTTTGTCCATTTTCAGCATCCGTGCCCTGAATAAAATCATTAATCTCTCTCTCTCTCTCTCTCTCTCTCTCTAGTGGATGTGATTACGGAGGTCAGGAATGAGTTGATGGGGCATAACCAAAACAATGAGGTCTTGAACACCTGGTTTGGAGATCCATGTCTTCATTGGCAAGGTCTATACTGTGAGGCCATCAATGATTCCTTAGTCATCACTAAACTGTAAGTTGCAATTCCTCTTTCTGTACTTCTAGCAGGTCGAACTATATGGAATAAGTATTCCTTTTAACGTTCATCTGTCTCTCCGAAAAAACACTATCACAATCCCGCATGGCTGCGGTGTCTTTTTTTTTTTATATATATATATAGAGAGAGAGAGAGAGTCTCGATCTAGTCCGGGATCCATAAGTCTGGAACTCATAGTTCCGGATCAAATTTTCATGATCCGAACCGTCCAATGTGTTCAAAAGGTGTTTTCAAGGGTCCACGCGAGAAATCTGCAAAAAAAAAAATACCGGGAAGGGCTTGATCCAAACAGTTTTTTGCAAAACTATAATTATACAATTTTTGCGAAAAACTGTTTGGATCAAGCCCTTCCCGGTATTTTTTTTCTGCAGATTTCCCGCATGGACCTTGGAAAACACCTTTTGAACACACTGGACGGCTCGGATCATGCAAAAACATCTTTTAAAACCTTCAAAACGCCCAAAAACTTTCAATCCAGGATCCTTGACTGGATCACCGGTGTGTATATATATATATATATATATATACTATAACTTGACCTGATGACAGCAATAACTAACAACAGAGCCTGCCAAAACTTTTTTACAGGAATATTTCTTTCAGTAAATTCGAAGGACCACTCCCCCCCAATATGACTGAGCTGACCAACCTAAAGGAACTGTATGACTCTCAACTCTATTTTTTTTGTTGAATTGACCATGATGTAAAGAAGTGTATGTAGCTAAGTATTTGCTTATGGAATGCAGGAACTTGAGCAACAATGGCTTCACTGGCACCATCCCTGCATTTCCAGTTGTTTCAATGCTGACGTCAGTGTAATCTACTCTCCCTAACTCAAAACGAACAAGGCCTTTCAAGTTCTTGTGTGAAATAGACAACATTTACATGATACTACCATGTGACAGCTAAACAAAAACAAAGTTTTTCTCCCGTTAAGTTTTATTTTTACCCGATCTATTGGGTAAAAGGCATTTTGAAATGGCTACCACATTTAAATGTAGAATTAAATAGTTCAAGTTTTCCTTATTGCTGCTTTAATTTCATTCCAACAAAGCAGACCAAATGTTCTGGTTGCCTTATTCCTCCGTTAATATCCTCCCAATGAACAGAACCATCTACAATGCAAACCTTAATGAGCTCCGTTAGATAACTCTCTTGTAGTGCTAGGGTTTATAACATGACATTCAACAATGCCCTGTCTGTAGACATTACATGATTGAAGAAGTGCACAAAATCAATCAACATATATAATCTATATAAGCAAAAAGCCAAAGCCATCCTTCTATTATAGTTTAGGAGTAGCCAAATTCAATATTGCAGACAAAAATCTCTGTAATATAAGTGCACCAACATATGCAATCTGTCACAACCCAAGTTACCAAAAGCATAGTATTTTCCACCTACATCAGGATTAAATACATGATACAAGTAGTGTACATAATTAAATTCATGATTGTTGCTTCTTTTGCATTGTGTATCAGGGACCTAAGCCACAATGATCTTACGGGGAGTATACCAGAATCTCTTATCTCCCTTCCATATTTGACAACACTGTAAGAAAATTGCATTGATTTTTTGTCGTTATATATAAACTAGCAGAACTTAACAGCCATACTACCAAACTTAATATCTATTGGCTTCCTCAGGTATTTTGGATGCAATCCTCATTTTAGTCAAGAGCTTCCTGTCAACCTTAACAGTTCAAGACTTACCACTCTGTATGAAATTTAGGCTTATTATTATTGTTGTTATTACTACCACTCTCACTATTATTGTTGTTGCTGTTATTGTTGTCGTTGTGGTGTTGTTTGTTTCAGTGACGGAATATGTGTTGGTCAAGGATCCTCACATTCGGAACATCAGATAGTCATTGGCACAGTTGCAGTTGGATGTTTATTACTCACTGTTGCAGTTGCAATTTTCGTTGTTTGCTTATACAAAAAGAGAAAATTTGACAGAAAAAGACATCCAATGCCTAAGGGTGAGTGCACCAGTTTCTCCTTCCCTCCAGAATTTCATAAATATAATACATGGGTCTTAAGACAAATCATATCCATTGTGACTGTTACAAGGTCTTGGGTATAACTCAACCCCAAAAGCTAGCTCATTAAGTGAGGGTGCCCTCACGCTTATATATCGCATATTACTTTGGTACCGAGGTGATGTGGGACTTCGCTTTACACCCTCCCTCACGCGCAGGGTGCTCACTCGGCAGCACCTGCTACGTGCAGGCCAGAGACAGACACCATACCCATCTCTGAACCTAGCTCTGATACCATGTTACACGGTCTTGGGTAGAACTCAACCCCTCATGAAGTGAGGGTGCCCTCACACTTACATATTTCATATTACTTTGGTACCCAGGCGATGTGGAACTTCGCTTTAGAGTGACTTCGTCTCAAAGTCTTAGTTAGCTTATTGGCGGTTGACGATCTCAAAATTGTAATTCCATCAACAATTGACCGAATACCTTGCTTATTGTTAGCTTACTCCGTCATCGGGTTCTGACAATTCTGTGAGTTCATTTATTTTTCTCGTCTATTAACTCGATGGGGAAAATGATCTCTCAATGAACTTCTCCTAAATTGCAGATTTTATATTTTCCTTGCCCAGCATTGATGATATTATTCTAAAGTCAATATCCATAGAGAACTTCACTCTGGAATCTATAGAAGCTGCCACGCAAAACTACCAAACTTTAATAGGTGAAGGAGGTTTTGGATCTGTCTATCGAGGTACTCTACATGATGGTCAGGAAGTGGCAGTAAAGGTCCGTTCAGCCACTTCAACTCAAGGAACGCGGGAATTCGATAATGAGGTAAAGTAGTAAGATAACAGCTTTTAGGGTTGTCACTCCAATATTTAGCCTCACCAATCTACAATTTATCGTAAAAAGATCCAAACAAACATTTTCACATGGTTCACCGAAATGTCAAGCTCCCATATATTTTTACATGGGGAAATGTTAGGGATACTGAAAATGTGTACCCAAAAATCTACTCCATACTCAAAACGAGTGTAGGTCCGAGACCAGATCTATCCCACTGCAAGAGTGGAGTAGATTTTTCTGGTATTTGTACCAATAGTCTTTTATGTAATCAACAGTTCCATGATCAGTTCCAACCCAACATTCCAACAGCAGAATCAGCTATTTAATGGCTAACCATGTTTTTATCATTTTTCTTTCCTTTGTTCACTATTCCATTAATAGTATTGGGGTTTTAATCCACGTGAAATAAGTATAACTGTTCTTTGTACTTTTTCCTAATTATTAGCTAATTCCACGATTAGAATCAGTTAAACCAACATATGTGACGAGTTCTACCTGTTCCGCATGCAAGCCAATTGACAGTAACTAACTTGTTACTGATACTCTCTACAGCTAAATCTTCTATCAGCAATTCAACATGAAAATTTGGTTCCACTCCTGGGCTACTGTTGCGAAAATGACCAACAAATTCTTGTGTACCCCTTTATGTCCAACGGCTCCCTACAAGATTGCCTTTATGGTACTCGTCTAAATCGATAGTTCATCTGAGTACATACTTACTTCTTAACACTACTTACTTATCCTTCACCAATCTTTTAACAGGAGAAGCAGCAAAACGACAAACTCTGGACTGGCCAACTAGACTTTCTATTGCTCTTGGTGCTGCTCGAGGCAAGTAACAGGGAGTTTGTAGCATTTTTGCTTTTGTTACATTTGGTCAATCTGAGGTTAATACAGTAGGAATGGATATAGCAGCGACTAGCGTTCCTTATATTTGATATCCATATTTTTTTGGATGCAAGAGAAAACCTAATGTCCCAAACAATGAAAAACAGAAAACATGAACCAGAAGGTGGAAGAATATAATTTAACAAGATTACCAGCAGATAATGCATCTGAAAACCATTGACAGATGTGCAAAGTGAATCTATCAAAGCAACAAAGACTTAAAGAGAAAAGTTACATGTAATCATACTAGCAGAAAATGCAACTGTGCAAAATGCCCGGGTCATGCTACAATGTGCACCCTCTAAAAATTACTCAATATGAGATTTTGTGGCTCTAAATATGAGATTTTGTGGCTGGAGATACGAAATGCATATGGTATGCCAACTCATATGAATAGTCACAAAATCTCATATATTTCCAGAAAATCTCATATTTGGAGCCACACAATCTCATATTGGATCCATGCGGACTTTGCTATAGTGCGTGCGGACTT